>OX421456.1:6296469-6321469 GCA_949126865.1 Montipora capitata | reverse complement strand
TAAATCATTATTATTTGGAGATTGTGGAACCTAGACTACAATTAAGTCGCTTGGGTGCCACTTTCAAGCAATATTTCCCAGTCAATAATCTTAGGATTAACAGGAAGCAGGGCCTGGACATTGCACTTTTATTTAGCAAATTGTTCTTTTCTTCATATATGGATGTTCCATTAATTAACAGGCCAACAGTCTCCCAAACATGGGTGTATCAGTTGATTGCATAGGGTATTTTGGTGGGCAAGTATTTATGATTCTGTAATCAAGCCTCACTACGTCAATAAACAATGTTATTGATCACACTACTGAGCAACTAGAACTTCTTCTGAGTGTAATCTCAGAGGCCAGTCTTGCAACCAATTTACCTTTTCATTGAAGAAATGCCCTAAGACAGGGACAAAGAACTTCAATATTTACGATGTAGTCCTGGCCAGTACTTGTGTTCATTTCAACTTCACAAGTTGACAAGGTGTTTTCTTTTAGACAGCTGCCTTTATGGGGGCAGTCAGGAGGTTAAGTGGCTATTGCAGAGTGGCAGCACTCTAAATGAACTGCTGCCTTGGTTCAAAGAGGAGGTTGACAACTTTCAAATAATGCTCTTAGAATATGTTACGTTTAATTAACGCATTGTAAATATGATTGATTGTAAAGGTGACTTCAGAAAACCCTGCCCAAATTATCTTGTTGATGAAAACTGTAGAGATTGTATGGGCAATACCCTAGTGTGCAAACTTAACCAAACGTTGTGAACACTTCATGCTTCAAAAACAAATATGGAACACTCACCGTAGCCTCCGTTAGTTTCTGCAGCGCATATTCTCAAACAATTTAACTGGGTTTGGATCTCATGGCCCAAAAATTCCACACAAATATGTTACACAGATCTGATGTGTCTCCTTAAATTAAATCACCATGATCTCACTTCCAAAATTCACACCGTCAAGAGTTATAAACTGACACAGGCAGAAGACGAGATCAAACGATCGAAATGCACACGTTTCGTTCATTTGCACGATTTGTGCTCCCTATCTGGCGCATGCGCAGTCGTTTTTGGAAAAACGGTTCAACTTCGTGCAAATGGCTGTGCAAATTGTTGTGCCATTTCCTGTGCCATTATTTTCCATCCTGGCTTTTTCAATGACGTAAGACGACCCCGTTGATTGGTTGTTTATTTTTACTTAGCCAATCCCCTTTCAGCATGAGGGTTTCCCTAGAGTAGAAAGAAGTGAATTCACCGAAGTTGCGGCAGTACAAGGTTAATGCAATACCTCACCACAAACGTTGTAAAGCTCTGCAGCTTGTGGGGTCGTCATTTCATAAAAGCGTTCATAAAAATACGAGCAACTGCAGATCATTCATTGACAGAGTATGGCCGGAGTTACAAATAGCAGGTAGGAACTGTGGATTTTCGTGGACACTTTCACATTGAACTTAATGTAGAGTGAAGTATCAATTCCATTCAATGCGCTGCAGATAACTTTTCGGACTTAAGAAGTGTCTAGATACTGGTAGGAATTCTTATAGAATTCCCATCAAATATCTCATTTAATTCTATTTAGAACCGGGAGATCTGTCTTTAGAAATGCCAAGTGAGGCCGATCAGTCGGAAATATTCAGCGAATTTTATTGAAACTTTCGGAGTACTTGATCTCGTTTACAATTGCCAAGCGATTTTTTAAAATTTACTTTAGCTTTGTAGTTTGTAGAATTCTGGACTGCCGGGTTCCTAGTTTTTTTAATCATTTCCCAACACATGGAGCCTACACAAACAGTGTGTCTGTTTGTATGTTCGAAATATAAAGAAATGTATGGGAAATATTGAAGAGTCATAATATTATATAGTAAACTTACATCGAGAAATGACTATGTTAAAGCTCAAGATAAACGTAAACCTACCTCGGTTGTTGTGTATTGTCATTTCTGCGGCTGAAAATGGTGAATTTGAGCGATTTGGTGGGTTTTCCTTTGACTGTTACTACACGTCCTTAGAAGGAGACAAGGGTGGAAAGCTCATTTTCGATCGCTCCAGTAGGCTCGATTGTGCGAATCGGGTGATTGCCAGCCGCTGTTCGGGAAATAAGCCAGCGCTCACTCCCGAAATCTCGGCTGGACGCGTGAGGTGAGCCATTGTTAATCTCCGCCAATCAGAAACTCGCCTGCAGAAATCCGGCTGGCATAAATTATATGTTTTGCGAAGATATTCTTTGACCCGGCCTGTTCGAGGTTTACAGTGCTTTTAAGGTAGGAAACATCCAAGATTGCGACAACGAAAAGTGTTCGAGAAGCTGGAGAATGGGAATTGTGTCGTTTTCTACCGCCTGAGTTCGCAAACTTCACTGATTTTTCAGTTGGCGCCAAGGTCAAAATACGGCTTTCAAATCCATTGCTATTGCAATTTTCTCCTCATACTTCGCTAATGTAAGAGCAAGTAAAATTCCTCAAGATCAATTGAAAGTACTGCTGAGTTTATTGCTGGCAAAACGAGGGGGCCGATGAGGTCGACTGAGAGCTAAGGCAGCCGAAGATTTCGTTGATGATTCGCTGGTTGAATTCAAACTCACATTGATCACTTAACCAAAAACTCAAGCTCGTATCATCTGGAAACTTCGCACAGACGTTTTAAGTATTGTTATGTAATTTCTGTTTTCTTTAAATCAGTGTTTTTGGGATGTCTAATGCTATTTCCCCGCAACTATTAACTTCGCATAAATTATATTTTGAAATTACGTCACAGACACTATCTGTCGCTCACGCGTCCAGCCGTGTCTTCTCGGGGAGGATACCCGAACTCGAGTGAGCGGCGGAAATCGAGCCTACCGCTCCAGCGTCAAGCCGATTTTCACCCAGAAATTAGAATCGCCCGCCTTTCAAATCGAACACCAGATAAACTGAAAGGTTGACGCTTCTCCTCGTGCCATTCAATCGAAGATCCATTCAAAATCCAAGCGCTAACCGCCAAATAATTTTCGAGAAATGCAGCTTTCGAAGCGACCAGCATCCGCGGCCGGGATTTCGTGTGCCAAGGAGCAACAGTCACGTTCCAATCAGTAGAGACTTTAAGATACACGACGGTAGACACGACGGTAGACACGACGGTAGACTGGGACGGTTAGATGAGTGTCATGTCACGCAAAATCCCCGTGACATTTGACTGTCGTCCTTCTAGGACAGTATGTTTTCGCCGGGTTTCTCGTCGTGTATCTTAAAGTCCCTACTGATTGGAACGTGACTGTTGCTCCTTGGCACACGAAATCCCGGCCGCGGATGCTGGTCGCTTCGAAAGCTGCATTTCTCGAAAATTATTTGGCGGTTAGCGCTTGGATTTTGAATGGATCTTCGATTGAATGGCACGAGGAGAAGCGTCAACCTTTCAGTTTATCTGGTGTTCGATTTGAAAGGCGGGCGATTCTAATTTCTGGGTGAAAATCGGCTTGACGCTGCAGCGGTCGAAAATGAGCTTTCCACCCTTGTCTCCTTCTAAGGACGTGTAGTAACAGTCAAAGGAAAACCCACCAAATCGCTCAAATTCACCATTTTCAGCCGCAGAAATGACAATACACAACAACCGAGGTAGGTTTACGTTTATTTTGAGCTTTAACATAGTCATTTCTCGATGTAAGTTTACTATATAATATTAGGACTCTTCAATATTTCCCATACATTTCTTTATATTTCGAACATACAAACAGACACTCTGTTTGTGTGGGCTCCCTGTGTTCCTAACTGCCGGGTATCTAGACACTTCTAGCCCGCGGAAGCCCGCGGAGGGATATTTAATATTTCTCTCGTATAAACGGCCCTATTGAAGTACCTTTGCGATTTATAAATCGCACGATTGCCAAAATCTCAAGATTACGATTTATAAAGCCGCGGGTACACAAGCGATTTTTTGCTCGCGCTGGTGATGCGATTTTTTTCAAATTTTCTCGCGTCGCCTGCGCGCAAATTTTGGCGACAAATTAAAGGCCGCGCGAATCGCATACTTCAAGAGACCTGGGCAGTATAAACAAACATGGCGGACTGCCTTTTGGACGAGGACATGATATTATCGGCTATTTTTATTCTTGTCTTCGACGAAGAAAGGAAAACGAAGAAAGGAAAAGAAAAGATCAACGTGGGTCCGTCCGTGGCTGGAAAGGAGGAAAGAACGCGGATTTTACCATCAACTTTTAAGCGAAATTTCAGTCGAAGATACCCCGGTGTTTCACGAGCTACTGCGTGTGACGAAGACGCAATTTCATGTCTTGGTAGAAACTTTGACCCCAAGGTTAGCGAAAAGAGACACGGTAATGCGTGAAGCATTAAACTTTGAGAAATGTGTGCTCTTGCTTTAAGATTCTTGGCCACTGGTGAGTCGTTTCATTCCCTGCATTTCCAGTTTAGGCTTGGGAGAGAGACGATCTCACAGGCAATCTCCAAGGTCTGCATAGCAATCTACGAGGAAATGGGCCCAATTTATGTGAAAACGCCAAATTCAAGAAGAGAGTGGGAACAAATTTCGGGGAAATTTGAAGAAAGGTGGAACTTGCCAAACATCCTTGGTGCTATAGATGGGAAAAGGATTATACTGGAGCAGCCCATTAATTCTGGTTCAAGGTATCATGACTACAAAGGGAACGATAGCGTAATTTTAATGGCTGTTGTTGGACCTGTGTACGAGTTCTTAAATGTTGATGTGGGGATGAACGGCAGGATGTCAGATGGTGGCAACTGGTCGAGCAACAGTTTTCGAAAGGCACTGGAGAATGAAAACAACCCATTAAGAATTCCCCCTCCTAAACCATTACCAGGCAGGAGCAAGAGCATCCCTCATGTCTTTGTGGGGGATGATGCATTTGGGTTGACCTCCTACCTGATGAAGCCATATCCCCAAATAGGATTAACAGAAGAGAAGCGCATTTTTAATTATAGACTTTCCCGGTGTCGAAGGATCTCCGAAAATGCGTTTGGTATCCTCTCAAGCACATGGAGAGTGTTCAGAAAGCCACTTCTCCTGCAGCCTCAGCGGGCAACTTCCATCACCCTGGCAGCAATAACACTTCACAACTGGTTGCGTTCTGAAACAGAGGCTGGCCAGATTCAGCATCCACAGGATCTTACAGAAGATAATGGATGTCACCCTGGGGACAACTCATGGTTGAATCTGGAAGATTTTGGTCACCACAATGCCACCCAAGAAGCCAAGGAAATCAGGAGGGAATTCACGGAGTATGTTGTGATTGAACGGAGTAGTACCTTAGCAGTGGAGGAGTGCTCACATTTTGTGATGATCCTTTTCGCCCAAAATGCAGAGACGCTAAAACCACCATTTTGAAAATGTGCCAAGCATAGTTTTTTCTATGAGGATTCATTGCCAAATAATGGCTTTGAATGGTGAAGGTTAGGGGTCCAAGCATTTCTGTGCTTAAATTTGAGGGATACAGCTAGACTAAAAAGTGTGCACATTTTGTAATGTTGTTTTTGGTTTTCCACTGCACATTCGTAAATTGTTCTTCCTGTATAGTCTATGCAGAGTTTACAGAAAAATGTGTACAGGGAATTAAAAAATGTAATTATGCACTCTCTATGCTTGGACCCTATATTACCTCCATCATTCAAAGTTTGTGTAGGTTTCAAATATTACAGCACTTATTTGACATTACATCCGCATATACAAACACTGTACGTTCCACATTTGCCCCATTTTCAAAATGGCAGATTTTATAGTGAAAAGGTTTGTTAGAACCTGAAGATACTGGAAAGTTAAATTTATCAGTGAATGACAGTGACATCCGTTTATTACTGATGATAACACTTATCAAGGGATGTCTATAATTTTAAGGGCTCAGAGAGCATAACTATCTTATGTCGAATTTTAGGCTTGTTGCATGTGATCTGCAATTCCATGAAAAATTATTGTCCAGTATTTATTTTTGACTATTTTTGCATTTCATTTTGGGGAAATAATGCATGCAAGGAAAAACTCAGCTTTTTGCATGTGTTGTTTCTCAAAAACAAAACACAAATCAGCAAAAAAAAAAAAAAAAATACTGGACAATGTTTTTGATCAAATTGCAGGTCACACGCAAAAATTCGGACAAATCCAAGAGAAATCGAAAAACGGCCTAACATGTGACAGTTATGCTCTTGACCCTTCAATTTATTGTGTTCTTCCAGAAAATGCTTAAACCCCTCCCACAGAAGGTAGTTTGGATCAGACCCCTCCACCCCTCTTGAAATTCCAGTTTTGTCATACTTTCCTTTGAAAACTTTGACTCTTGATCCCCCTCCCCTCCTTCCCCCTTGGAATTTTTACTTATCTCCTTTGGGGAGATATGGATATTTTATGGAACCACACATTTCACTGCACAAACAATAAGCCAGCGTAAGTTCTAAAATACTCGTGTGTGCATAAAGGATAAACAAAAGCATATACTTTTCTGGTTTTGTTAAGAAAGTGAGATGCACATGTTTGTATTCGTCAAGTATCTTTTCCATACTTTTTAATGTATGTTTTTTTTTTTTATCATGACATGCACTGGTGTTCTTTAGAACTCTGAATTGGCTTATTTAGGTTCCAGCCAGAGTGATGCAGTAGCATGTTGCTGTTATTCAAAATCTGCAAAAGGTTTTCTTTGAAGTTCACTTTCTGTAAATTATGCCAGAGAAACATCTCAATAGCCCTGCAATTTCAATACATGAAAATTCAACTTAAAGCAATAAACATGGCCATGAGGTTGTGGAAATTTTTAAAAAAAGGTTTCATATGAGTTTTTCCTACAAGCCTGAAGGTGAAAGAGTGAATATTAATTTATCTAAAATGGGCTATTTGCTATTAAGAAGAGTTTCAATGTTCATTCTTAAATTGTTAAGTGCACATGTACAATACCAATTTATCCTGTTCCGGAAATGGCTAGATACCTTTAATACTGAAAAGACAAATGTTTAGAAGTCACTTACAATATTTATATGCTGAATTTGTTCAGTATTATTGCAGGCCAAACTATCTTAATCTGAAACAGCTCAGTCTGTGTAACAACCTTTAAAAATCTTAAAGAAAATGGCAATTTTGTTTAATATTATAAGCCAAGCTATCCTGTGATCAAATTAAGTTTTATGTGAAAACCCTTAATATCTTACAGAAAATGGCAATTTTGTTCAATATTGTTTGCCAAGCTATCCCTGTGATTAAATTGACAGAAAGGTCTAACAGAAAATGGCAGTTTTTTTTCAGTGTTGTATGCTAAGCCATATCCTCTGGTGAATTGGGAATGGGAGTGGCTTTGGTGTGTAAATAAAACACAGAAAATGCATAAATTGAAAGGTTTACCTTGGTTCAACTTTTTATGTTCACGCAAGTAGTTCGTCTGTTCTCTGACATTTAATTCTTGCACGTAAAGCCATTTAAGCAAACAACAGGGAAGAAAAGCTACTAGTTCCAATAAATTTCTGAAGGATGAATGGTGGCCAATGATTGTGACGTACTGTCTTGGCTTGTACTTGGCGTTGCTTGCCCAAGCATCCGCTGCCCATGAGGTACATTCGGAGAGATGAACGTAGGTAGTGGAGAGGAAAAAGGGGCTGCATGCTGCAACGGATAAAGAGATTGGAAGGCAGGCCTGGGTTGAACTTGCTGGATTGGGAGCTGGCTTAAAGCCATACCTTGCTGGAAGCCAGCTTGGAATCCAGCTTCATAGCCACTTCTCCAACTCATTCCTCCACTGGTTGTTGCTTTGTCGTCGCTGAGCCTGGATAAAAGAGCCTCCAGCACTTTTATTTTTGCAATTTCCATTGAATTTTCTTTTTCTTCTTCCCGCTTCCGTTTTGAAGGGGTTCTTTTCTCCCTCGTCTGGTCAGTCTGACTCGTAGACGTCTTCTTTTCCGGCACCGGATTTGAGTGAGCTCTCCTGCTTCACTGACTCACGTTGAAAGTGGGTTGATAACTTGTACCACGTTTTTCTGCAAGGTCTTTAACGGTATACTTGTCATCGAACTCTTTCGACAACCTTTCCATTGACGCTCTTCTCTGGTCACGGTCACGGTATTCCTTTCGATTTGTGCCCCGTAACTGTGGTGTATTTTGTAAAACTCTATAAGGGTCGCCTTCTCCTCATTCGTCATCTCCTTCTCACCTTTTGTCTTCTCCTTTTCTAAATCTTCCTCTATATCCTTTTTCATGAACAACATGGCATTATAAAATTTCCATTCCTTTGAAGGCGTTTTTTTGGTGCTGTCACCGTCACCGTCTTGGTCCACTTCCTTCTTTACGATCCTTCTCATGCACGAAGATTGTGTATTTTTCTTTCGATTGTGGGCACTGAATACAGATTACCTAGACGTGAAAAACGAAGACGGTCAAGAGTTGCAGAGTTGCATAACTGACAAGACATTACTCTCGTGAAAACGTGAGAAACGTACCTAAATGGTCGCGTAGCTGCTCCTTCAACTGCAGCCTGACATTTTTGCTTGATGACTTCAGCAAGTCAGGGTTTTTTTCTATAGGAATCTAATTAACTTAATGGTTTCTTCTTCATTAAATCTTCTATCTTCGCCCGCCATGTTAATAGGGAGTTTAAGAAACCACGGCGGCCACGGCGACGAAAACATCACTTCAAAATATAAGTTTGAGCTATTCTAAGTACTTCATGATTATTCTATCCAATATGAGCGAAGTGTCCTATAACTGGATTGGTAAGGACGGATTTGAAGTAAAGAGTGAGATTGAAAGATTCACTGTAGTTTGTCCACGTTGTCGTCAAACCTTAAAATTGGTCATTTCACGTAGTAGTTTTGACGAGTACGGAAGAGAAATGTTTAAAAATACGTGCCGCACGTGCAGCACGATTATTTTGGTTCTTTTAACCAATAATATTACTGCTTTTTGGCGTTGTCGTTGCCGTAGCCGTCGTCGTTTCTTAAACTCCCTATTTTTGCTCAAACCGGTACCTCGTTTTAGTCCTTTAATTTCATTGGCTAAATACTCTTCAGTCGCGTCGCAAGCGCGGGCAAAAAGTTGCAGGGTGGCTACACGGGCAACTATCTCTGCGATTTTGTCGCGAAAGTTTCAACTCTGGCGACTTTTTCTTGCGATTTTTTCACCTGTTGCGTCGCCAGTTCACGGGTGGCTACACGTGCGATTTTCATCTCGCGCTGCCGACGCGACAAAATTTGAAAAAATCGCATCACCAGCGCGAGCAAAATATCGCTCGTGTAGCCGCGGCTTTATAAATCGCACGATTGCCAACTTTGCGATTTATAAATCGCAAGATTTCTATTTATAAAGCCGCGAAAAAAAGAATCGTCCAAAATTCAACTCATTCAATTTCTTGCGATTCTTTTTCTGCGATTTTTTCAGCGGTGGCTACACTTGCGATTTTGATCGTGCGCTGGCGACGCGACAAAATTTGAAAAAAATCGGCTTATCCTCGGTGTAAAAACCTGTGAAACTCACAGATGACGTAACACAAAGGAAAACAAAAGAGCAAAAAAAACATCAAACAATAACCTAACCCCACCACGAGGTAACAAAACAAAGAAAAAGTTTCACAGTTACACCGAGGTAAACCCAAAAAATCGCATCACCGGCGCGATAAAAAAAATCGCTCGTGTAGCCGCGGCTTTACATCGCAAAATTTATTAGCCAAAAATGACGGAACATCCTATCGGTACGTTTATCCTCTTCAGTACTCGAGTGCAGCGAGTAGCCCCCCTCGTGAAGGAGGGGGGGGGGGGGGGTAGTACTATATGAGAAGGGGAGGGATGCTCGTGGTTTCGCTTAGGGGTGTAAATTTCGGATTTAGGTCTCACTTAGGGTGTTCCGGGCAAAACGCAATCGTATGTAGCCGTGAGGGTCTCCTTTAGGTTTGCGCGCTAAGAAGTATAAAGGAGTATTTTTACACTTTTATATTTCTTCACGTAGTTGAAAGTAATAATAATAATAATAATAATTGAAACTTATATAGCGCATTTTTCATGCCAACATGATCAAATGCGCTTTACAATTTAATAAAATGAATAAAAATAAATGAAATTACAAGCAGTTATAATTAAAAATAAATTAATGTATAGATAATAGTAATAATAATAATAATAATAATAATAATAATAATAATAATTACAAGGTAAACAATAAATATTTGACGAATTAAAATGTATAAGAATTACAAGTTAAAAGCTTGTTAAAGTTAAAGTATTAGATGATAATGTCTTTGCCATCATTAAAAGGCACTGTATTTTTTATTTCTCTGTGTTTTAGAATGGTCTCTTTTAGGGGTCAAAAAAAGCCTGGGCCACACCCAGATTGGTCTCCTTTAGGGGTTTAATTTAAAATTTCCGACGAACAACCCTCCCATTTTTATACGGGAGTCCCCCCTCCGCGCTGAAAATTGAACGGATTTATCCTGAAACTATCTTCAAACGAACAATCAAGACTTTCAACCGCTTCGTAATATTAACAGCATTCCAAGAATTACTCGTAGGGAAAATATGACTAGATTGTGTAAGTAAAGTAGGAGTTTTTAGTCTCTTGGTACATGCACAGAACTTCTGTGGATCTAATTTTTTTAACAGGCTAAAATTCTTCTGGCGGTTTACACACCGTTCTTGTTTCTCAAACTGTGTGTCCCAGATGTGTTGTGTTGATGTTTGTTCAATCGAGACTACTTTTTGGCCCTGGAAACGCACCCAAAAAGACCCCGATCAGAGACACTTTTGGGTGTTTCTCAAAACACCCGAGGTTTTCGGGCCCCAAAACAAGATCTCGTTTACCGAGATATTTTACGTGTGATCGCATGCTCCCGGGAAAAGTCAAAAAAACATCTCGGGAAAGTTGAGTGAATGAAAAATGGATGGCGTTGGAGCACTTCTAACACCCTGGTGTGCTAACATTAAGTCGAGAGAAAAGAAAATGAGGACAAGAAACACTATTTACTGGAATCAGAAGATGCGAGGTAATTGACTGTTTCGTATAGAATGTCACCTGAAAGAATTGAGTGCGTTATTGCCAAGTTTGAAGGACAAAATTAAGGCGGAACACCGGGCGCTAGATCCGAAGATCCAGGGAGCACTATATGAGATTCAGGTAGGGAATTTTCCTTTTTGTCTACGCTCTAGCCACTGTCACTTTCAAATCCCTTGTGAATAAAGAGGCCCTTTTCGACTCTAGTCGCAGTTTCAACTGTTTTTTAAATCTATTATGTCCTGGCAGCATTACGGTACTTTGCAAGTGGAAGTTTCTTGAAAGTCGTCGCAGACATCAGAAGAATCTCCATGGCAAGCACAAGCCGCTGTGTTCACTCCGTTACTCAGTGTTTAAAGTGTATTGCTGGCAAGTGGATCATCTTTGCCACATCAAGAGAAGAAATAAAATGTAATTATTGATACTAAGTGTTTTACCATAGTTTCACAAAAGTACTAATTGACTTGTGAAGCAACTCTACCAGTACTGGACACGATCATTACAGAGCATTATATTTTCATTTATACTATCTATTTCTTGTTTGTAATTTAGCGAATAGTCCTCAATTCAAGAGTTTTTTTCCATTCGGGTAGGCATATTCCCAAAAAACAGGGGTAAAAAGAACACATAACAGTATATTTTCGGACAAAAAATAACTTGAATTTAGCTGAATTTAGTCTCCTCGAGAAAAGTCAGTTGAAAATACGTTCTCTCCGCGGTCCGCATCTTCTGGTCGTCTGTCATACGAATTGACACAGCAGATAAACAGTGATGTTCGAATATGATTAAAGAGTTTGTTCCAAAAATGTTGATTCATATTCTGATGCACACAACTAACTGTTAATCACCTCAAGTTTTAAGAGCCGTATTTTTGTTGGGTCAACTGTCTTTTACTATTGTGATCTTTCATAGGAAACTGTGACAAAAGTTTAATCTGTTGGAGCTTTCCCTAAGGTTATGGCGGCGATCGATGGCACGCTCATCCCAATCGGCGCACCTGCAAAAGAGGAATACCTTTACGTTTGTCATAACGGATTTCATGGCATCCATCAACGTGATGGCAGTCTGGGATGCAGAAATGCGATTCACAAACCTTAACCTTAACAGCTTAATGACAGTGATGACAGGCCCGTGTCTTGATCCGCACAAAACTGTGAGTTAGGTGTTGCCAAAAGTAAAAACTTATCCAAGAAGTGTTTTCTTGCATGTAAGGGCTAATGCACATTCACTCACTTTAATACTTTAAAACATCACTATTATTGGCATTGACAAAAAGCCACAACTCTATATAATCAAAAAAGTGATCAATCTAGCCATTAGATCAAGGGACATATTTTGCCTTAGAAATTGGGATACCCACACTCAATAAAGCTTTTGTTGTTGTTGTTAATTCGTTTGTAAATACACAAGTATATCACTCAATTTTAAGTACATGTAGGCAGTTGTTAACTGCCTATGCATAGAGAGATTTACAAATGTATTCAAAGACAAATAAAGTTCCCATTATTACATGTATTATTATTATTATTATTATTATTATTATTATTATTATTATTATCATTATTATTATTATTATTATTAATTTATTCTTGGGTAGCTGGTTACTATGACCACTGGAGAGACCCCCTTCCCTAAATCACTTACAATCATTGACAATCAGCATTAAATCAACTGAACTATAGAGAAATTATTAATAAAATATGACATGTGGCAAATGCTGAATATATTACCAGTTACATTATTTCTGTTAAATGATACAGTATTGCAGAGTCAGAACTTGAATTAACTTTTGAAATGACTGAAAATGTTTTGAGCCAGCTCAACATAAATATGTGTACTAAAGAACAATATATTGCACAGTATAATTGAGCTGCACAAGGTAAAATGCCACACTTCCTTTAACAAATGCTGAATTATTTTTAGGTGGAAATAAAAAATATCACTAAAACAGCTGGCAATTATAGGGGAAAAATTATGATTAAATCACGATGATTATCATTATACCCTCTTTTTTCTTTGCCATTCAGAGCCTCAATTTCAAGTTCCACTTTCTTTTTTTTTTCATTATATAGTAAGTGGTTGCCACCTCAAAGTGCTAAAAGTGCTATTAGCCTCAGCTACCATCTGATTGAAAAACATGGCCACTTGTATGGAATAAATCAATTTACCATTACATCCAACTGAGCATCTGAAAGATTTTTCTTTCTCCGTTTGTTGGATGGAGCATGTCGTACAATGTGCAAAATAAAACAAGAAAGCAAATCAGCCACTATTCCAAATTATGTTGCATGAGACCTGCTCAGTCTAGTAGTGTCTACATGTTCAATTTACAAATGCCCACCACAAACAATAATTTCTTAAAGGGTTCCAAATAATGGAAACATAGCTATTATCTAAATACCCAGACTTTGATCTCTAGCCATATAAGTCTCAGCTTGAAGCTCATTTGGGCATGACCGTTTTACAAGCAGCAAAGTGTTAAAATGTGAATTATACGTGCATTAGCACCATCTTTTATTAATCTCATAACTTATAAAGAAGGTTAAGTCTAAAGATTAAAAATTCTTGTGCTGAAGTACATGCACCTTTCACAGTTGACTAAGTTCGAGAGGCCATTTCTGTAATACTTTGTGACAGCTAGGAAAAGATCGAATCTTATACAAGAGGGTTATTTAATTCTTCAAAGTTCCAAAACTTTTGAGGCATTTTTCAGAAACCATTAAGTTCACACTGAATCTTCAAATTGACTCCTTTACCAAGGCTGGCATAAAAATTGGCAATTGTGCTGTGTTGCAATTGCCCTGTTGAAAGACCTGCTATCAGAAAATAGACCCTGTACAGTGAAAACATACTTCTAATAATTTTTTTCAAACATACCTGTAAATCCTCTCCCAAGAAAGAAGCATCTCTGCATGGCACAGATGATTTCAAGTGTTGCCGCCAATGCCATCATTTTCCTTTTGAATAATGAGGGAAGAGGAGATGGCAATAGTGACCATGAAGTAGTGAGGAATAATTTTAACGAAAGGGTGACATATTTTTCTTTTTACAAGCGTAAAAAATGCATGACAAATTAAACAGAAAAAAATAATTCACACAAAAATAACTACATTTTTTTCCTATTTAATTTTAGTTCATTAACTGTGAGACCTTTTTTTTTCCAATATTTCAACTCCTTCATATGATTTGTTGGTTTATTATAAGCATTTGAATGCAGTTGATTTAATTAAACAACCTTTCAGTGCAAAAAACCAATACAATCTGAATGCAATAACAAAAGCATACCAGTAATATGTACAATTACCTCAATCATGACACAGTCTTGGCTGCTGCTGGCCATGGATGAAAGAGACGTAGTTTCTGTGAACAAAATAAATAAATAAATAAATAATAATAATAATAATAATAATAATAATAATAATAATAATGAATTAAGGTGTTGTTACACTACTATATTTTCTACAACCTTAGCCTCCTCAATCTTGTCACAATGAGGTTGAAGAAGACTGATCTTGTGATCTTTAACATTGCTGATTCAAGCATTGCACAAGGAAGAGAAAACTAAAGTCAGAATAACATGTATATGAAATCCACACATGCATCAATCATATCAACATGGTTATAAGTGTATGTATACAGTCACATTTATTTCTATACATTTCCTTTAGATTAGTTTGCATGTTTGTATGCTTGACTCTGTTCTTAGCACAAAAAACCCTGTTAAGAAATTTCCTCTGGGCTAGACATCTGGCTGACTGCTGCAGCAATAGGGTTGTTGAGACCTTCACTGACTCCCATAATGTGAAGTTATTTTACATTGTTTTAGTCAAGCAATGGAAAAGATACAGCTTATCACAAAAACACAACTGCTGACCTTTGATTGTTTTTGTTGCTCTTAGACCTCTTACCAATTCACCCTGCTAATATTCTTTTGGCGTAGACAAAAGGAGGCTCTGCTCGCAAGATGTTACCACTTCATCTGGTATTAAGCTCCCTTTACCAGTGACTTTCAATCTTTTGATCTTCCCCTGGCGGGCCTGCATCTTCTTCCTTATCACACAGGTGGCCAGATCCTCCTAGGTTTATTCACCTGGAATTTTTTTTGGCAAATTACCAAAACCACAGGTCATTTATCTCCGGTGGAGCCTCGTTCCCAGGGCCCTCTCTATTCCACCCTTTATTCACCTGGGCCCAGTTGTTCGAAAGCCGATTAACGCTAATCCCAGATTAAAAAATTACCAAGGAGTTTATTTCTCTTATCCAAAATGTTGTACAACGCTGATATTTCGCAAAATTTTACATTAGGGGAAGTCAATCTTGAAAACCAAAAATAACCAAAGAAACTTGCACTGAAAAGTTGAAAATATTAAACCAACGTTTACGCTAATCCTTGATTAAGTTAATCGGCTTTCGAACAACCGGGCCCTGGTCTTGTGATCTGCAACATTGCTGATTCAAGCATTGCACAAGGAAGAGAAAATCTACACATGCATCAATCATATCAACATCGTTATAAGTGTATACAGTCATATCAGGGTTCATACGTCCCCCCCCCCCCCACCTCGGGAATGTGCCGCTGGGACCCTGGAACAGTACCATCCCCGGGGTACCGACAAATAAGTTATCACGTACGAAAAATTGCTCGCGTAGACGACTCGTCACATAAAATGTGGCAAATTCCTGCCTTTGGAGAACGATCGGGCAAGTATCTACACGATCAAATGAATTTGCTTCATAAAATTGTCACATAAAAATTACTCGTGTCGACGGGGCTTAAATGTAATTCTAGGTGATCTTGAAAAAGAGATCGTTTTTTCCACTGCAGAGAGATCTAGGTTTGCCACTTGTGCAACAAAGTATTTTACGTCAATTTTCAGTCATCCACGACAAAGTGATGGCTGAAGCTCGATCGGATAAAGTACCTTTCGATCATCCGATGACCTCTGGTTTGCACTTGCCCTGATTTTATTCTATCGTGCTAGCGCTCATAACAGTGACGTGTACGTGGAGAAGATTTAACAATTAGACCCGTAGCCCGCAAGGGCTACGGGTCAATAACCCATAAGGCGAAGCCGAATGGGCTATTGACCCGTGGCTCTTGAGGGTGAAGGTTCTAATTGTTTTAGTATCACCCAACTAGTCGGACAGAAAAGGGAATAATAAAGATAGCAAATGCAAGTTAAAGAAATATTTATTTGGGAATAAAACGAAAGAAAGAGTCACGCTTTTCGCTACTCGAGGACTATTACTAATAATCCTCTACTAGCGTAGCCAATCAAAATGCAGGATTTGGATTGGTCCACTAGTTGGGTGATACTAAAATCTAATAGCTCTTTTCACGGTCAGTTTTTCGTATTTGCATTACAATGTATTCTAGCGTGGATTCGAGACAACTTCGGGTTAAAACTACAAAATAGCCCGAAATTGCCTCACATACATACTAGATTATATTGTAATGCAAAAGAGAAAACGTGAAAAGGGCTATTGGCGCGCGTCGCGTGAGTAAATGACATCACTTTCTCCTCCATCCAGATCCCTGACAGCTTATCGGTCGAAACCGCATCAAGTGTGGACTTAAAATATTAGTACAAAAAGTTTCGCCTGTTGAGCATTCAATTCAATTACTTTCAAAATGTGAAGGAAAACGAGAACTGATTTTTTTTCATCGTAGTAGCACTTTAACAAAAAATTAATATGTAAGATTTGAGCAATTATATAAACGATAATCTTAAAATTAAGCATACGTCGATATATTGAAATTCAGTCCTGAACAAACGACATCATCTCGAGGCTCTGAGGGCTGGGAAATTGTATGAGTTTATTCCCCAGAGCCTCGAGATAATACCTTTTGTTTAGGACCCCCTCTCCCCCCGGGCCCCTGCGAATGGGACATCAGGGGTCCTTTTGAGACACGGACGGTAAGGTAAGCGGAAGTGAACATTTCGCATGCCAGAACAGTATTTTCTCCTAGTTTTCAAGACTAGACATCCCTAATAGAAAAAAAAAATACTTAGCAATATAAATGTGGTTGTGTGAAGACAAATTGAAAAGGAAAACAGCTCACTTCCGGTTGCCGTTAGCACCTCGTTCCCAGGGTCTCTTTTCTCTGCCTCCTTCGTCGGCGAAGGCAGAGAACAGAGACCCTGCCACGGGAACGTGTCAAAAACGTCGCGTGCTTAAGCTTTCCAACACCGCCGAAAAACGCAGGTACATGCTTACGTAATACCACGAGGTAGCTCTAAGGAGTCTTCGTAATTCCCCTCCAGTTAATCCGTAAGCTTGCTCACAGGAGCATTTTCATTTTATTTCACAGTCGCTTTGATCTTGCGAATCTAACTGATGAAAGCTTCGGTTCCGTAATTACTGAGGGAGGGGATGGTGGACGCTCAACCGAACTAATCCTCCCTGCTCAGGCAGCTACTAATCAGACCAGCAGCTTGAACCACACTGAAGAAAATGCCGCCACGGACTCGATTAACTCTGGTGACGGAGGGGCTTGGCAGGCGCCCGAACAGAGCCAACTTATGGGATCAGGGGCTAACCAAGCCAACGGGCTGAGCGACGCTGCTGAACCGATTGGTGGACCAAACAACGGGCTTTGGCAAAGTGGTTGTGCTGAGAGAGGCGGAGCAACAAGAGACCAGCGCCTGGCTGACATAACTATTGACCAAGCCAACGGAAGGGACGATCCTGTTATGGGCGTTGACGCACAGCAGGCCAGTCCTAATTGCCACCCAGCATCGCAGAATGTATTCAGAGTTCACTCTGGGGAAGGTGCCCAGCAGATCAACGGGTTACCTGGAAACCATGCAGAGGAGCCTGTTGCTGAAGAGGCCAATGGATCAAGCGTCCACAACGCTAGTGGAGTCAGCTATCGCTCTTGTGAGACAGCTAGAGGAGAGGGACTGCCAATCCAAGAAGATCTGGCACGCTTATCTGTACAGGAACAAGGTGACGGATGTGCAGTACCACAGGCGCCAATTCTACCTCCAGGTGACCAGCCAGGCGAAGTTAATTTAGTCTCTTCTATGGGGAATGCAGAAAAGCCCACAGAAAATTGCTGCCGTCCAAGGGAGATAAAACAATGGAATCAACAACTTACGAGGCAAGTAGCACATTTCAATGACCAATAATAATAATAATAATAATAATAATAATAATAATAATAATAATGATGATGATGATGATGATGATAATGACAATGATAATAATAATTATTAATATTTTTATGTACATATGCTTTAGATCTTTATTACTAAAGGATCTTGATATCATCAGGCAAGTCAGAAATTTAAAGAAAACGACAAAACTTTTAAGATTACAAGACATGTTTCGACAGAAACTTCTGTCATCGTCAGTTGATTAATGTACAAAGCGTTAAGTTGAATTTATAAGTAGGAAAAAGTGCTAATTATGCCAGTAACAACTGAATGTACCTAAAACATGACAATGTGAGAATTGTCCTTTTAATTCTCACATTGTCATCTTTATTACTATTATTATTATTATTATTATTATTATTACTATTATTATTATTATTATTACTATTATTATTATTATTATTATTATTATTATATTAATAATAATATCAACCATCGTGTTAAGGAGATTTATGATTTCTTTCAACGCAAAACAGATTTATGACTTTCCATTTCTTTTTACGTTATTAACGATTTGTTGCCATGATCCTGGGAAGAGGACAGATACGATGCACGCAAATGAGAACATTTTGCCCCGCATTTATGTTAGACATGTCGATTCCTTTATCCGCTGTGTCTGCCTGTTTATTGATCACAGTAAAACATTAGTGATACATACGTCTGCCTCTCTTTTAGTTCCTACTAGATCCACCACTTACGCCACTTTGGCTGAGCCAGTTAAACATTATATGTCTTTTCACGTTTTAAAATACCTTTGAAATGGTGCGAACCTTTCAGTGCAACTGTAATCTTCAAGCTTTGATTATGTGGGTTTTTTTAGAACTTTAACAAAAAAATAGCAACAGGAACAAAACTTAATGAAGTAAGATCGCCCACTGTTGTCGAGGACATTGTCTGTCGTTTCGACAACCTGAGTGAATGTCATCCTTAAGCGACTAAAAACTGTGACCTCAACAAGAACACTGCTGACTGTGAGCACCACTTATAATTACTGACGAACCACGAAATTGACTGGGACTCCGCTAATTGCATAACCACTTTTATTACACATAACATGAGAATTTTATTCCATAAAGCTCAATACGCTTTATTTTCACATGTGAAAAAGGCCTATACAGCCAATCAGAATGGCGTACAGCTATTTCACATGTGGAAGTATAACCAATCAACGATAGCGTAAAGGCGTTTCCATGCCAATCACTCGTGCATCTCGTGCAAATCGTGCAAATCGTACTTTGTTATTGAATTAAATTAAATTTGCATTTGGTTCTATTGTTAGTGAGTTTTTGTTTCTAAATCGCGTTCAGAAAACTATTTTAATGAAAATTCTCATGTTATGTGTAATAAACAGTTTACGACATAGAAAGCGCTTTGTACGGGGTTTTATTCACTCGTTGTTTGTGTCAAAAACCCTCACTCGCTCGTTGCTCGCTCGTTCGGGTTTTTGACACAAACAACTCGTGCATAAAACCCCGTACGCCGCACTTTCTATGACGTAAACTATATATACAAACTACCACCAACGGCTCATACTAGAGAGCTGGGCCCGGTTGTTCAAAAGCCGATTAACGCTAATCCGAGATTAAAAATTAACCAAGAAGTTTATTTCTCTACTCCCAAATGCTGTTCGACGCTAATATTCGGATAAAATTTACATTAGTAGATGTCGATCTTGAAAAACAAAAATAAGCAAAACAAACTTTAACCAAAAAGTTGAAAACATGAAACAAAGGTTTACGCTAATCCTGGATTAAGTTAATCGGCTTTCGAACAACCGGGCCCTGATTTACAAACCAAGAACAAACACAGGCACTCGGAACCGTTGCCAAATACTACCAGCGCCATCTAAACGACTTATTGACGATTGACCAACAGAACAGTCAAACAACGACAGAGCACGAATCACAGTCTTCCCAGCCAGCAACATCAATAGGCAGTTAAAGGAAAGACGGCTACGGCAACTCCGCAAAGCAAGAATATCATTGGTTAAAAAAGGAAAAATAATCGTGCTGCACGTTCAGCACGAATTTCATTATTTGCCCGTACTCCACAAAACAACAACGTTAAATCACCAACTGGTTTTGACGACAACGTGAGCATATAACAATGAAACAGTCATTTTCTGTTTTGACTTCAACACCGTTCGTACCCATCCAGTTACAGGATAGTTCGACCGTACTATACAAGGTGAACAAGACGGAATAATCGCGAAATGCTTGCGATAGCGCTAAGTTACATTTTGGACTGCTGTTTTCGTTACCGTAGCCGTCGTCTTTGCTTAAACTCCCTACTGACTAGAGTAATACGGTCAGTGATTATACGATTCACCGACACTACACAAATCACTTGACTCTGAGGATCACTTCTGCTCAAGTTAACGTACTAGTCAATATGACCAAGAACATGCAGTCCTTCTCAGGACTGCACTCACCCGGACGATCTTGCTTCATCATAGTTAATGCATGGAGATGGTTATGAAACTCGACAAGTTCCTTTGTTTCATGTTTTGTCCGTATTTTTGGCCTTGACCCTGCACAAAACACACCTTTTTTCGACAAGATAACCAATCAAATCCTTCGATTAAATTATGTGCAACTAATTTGCAAGCCCGTTCAAAGCGAAAAAAAAGGAAAACGTTTACATGATAATAGAACTCAATTCCGAGAGGATTAGTTGGGTGCACCAATATGGCCGCCGTTCTATTAAGGAAGTAGGGAGCTTTAGCAACGACAACGGCGACGGCAACGAGAACGTTACAAATTTGCATATTTAATGGACAAAAACAATGGCTTTGCACGCTCTGCACGTGCGCTTTTTACTTTTGTCCATTTCTTTGCCGTCGTCAGCAAAACAACAACTTGAAATAGCCAAATTTGAGGTTTTAAGAAGAACGTCAGCACTTGACGATAAAGCTTTATCTTCTCCCCTAAATTAAGCGCCGTTCCTATCAGTGTCGTTTTTGAGGAACTACCATACCCTTGTCGTATTAAAATAGTTAAAATAGTCACGAAATAATTACAATAACGCGAATTTATATTTTGAGACGACGTTCTCGTTGTCATCGCCGTCGTCGTTGCTTAAGTTCCCTATTGTTTAGGTGTACCAACATGGCCGCCGTGACGTCACATGAAAACGATCTATTAGGTCAAGTGTAAGGGTTAAAGTGAAAGGGTTAGGCGTATTTTTTGTGAAGGGTAAATGCAGCTGTTTATCTTTACGAAAGGTAGACAATTTAAGCAACTGTCTCTTATAGTGCGATGATCACTTTTACCAGCTTTCGTCTGTGATCCTCACTTCAAATTCTTTCATTCACTAATTAGTACTTTCACCGTGGGAACACATGAGCCCAATAAATTTACCTGCTCCCAACTGAGTGACGTCATAGCTCAATTGGTGGAGCATTGCACCGGCATCGCAGAGATCATGGGTTCGATTCCCATTGTAGCCAACTGATTTTTTTTAGGGGGGGGGGGGGGGGGGAAAGCTCCTGTGCGGAGCGGTCAATTAAGTATGTATGAATGTATGCTTGTATAGGTGTTTCTAAGAGACAAGTGCTTAAAGAGCCGGAATCACTTCTCAATTTCGTCTATAACCGCAAGTCAAATACACATTTCTTTCATGTTTATCTTTAGTTGAGGACTGGAGTTTGGGTGACAATTTGTGACTTTGGTTGTCTGTATTCCCAGACCATCCGCGAGTGACGTTGAGGTTGGGCAGAGAGTAAGGGGACGCTTAATCAAAATCGTCGTGCATCTGAATTAAATACCTGAGGAACTTAGGAAAAATTACCTCCCATTTTCGTGGTCAAGACCTATCGAAAAGCTTGAAGTGATGGGGCTTTTTATTAACACTGATCTAAAAAATCATCATGTTGCAGGTCGGAACGGAAGAAGGCTCAAAAAAGGAATAATGCTCACAACCCATCATTCACTTTCAAAATAACCGAAGTTGCTCAACATCGCGAAAACGAAACACCGGTTTTTACTGACGCAGTGTACAATGATCACCAGGACAAGCTGTTTGGCATAAGAATTCACCCCAAGGGCTTAGGCAGTGGAACAGGCAGACATGTGGCACTGTTCATTCATATGATAAAAGGAGACTTCGATGATTCCTTCGATGATTGGCCTTTTGCTGGGACAATCACTGTTAGCGTCCTAGATCAGAGTGATTCCAGTCCCCGTAGCCACTTCAGTCGGATCATAAAAGCAAATCCCAACTCGCCTGCCTTCCAACAGCCTGATGAAACCATTTGCCCTACCGGGTATGGCTATGAAAGGTTCGCTCAAATCGAGGAGTTCTTTGGTCCTCGATATGTGAAGGACGATAAATTGTTGTTGAAAATAGAGTTTTCAGGGTAATGATCGATACATCCACCGCGCAGGACAGTAAAATATTTCTCTCAAAGAGGTTTTTTGCATTATTAACTTGAACGAACGTAGTGCCTAGGTAATACTATTTTTAACTGCTTAAAAAGTAGAATTGATTAATACATTTGGAGAGTGTTAACATGGGTCATCCTCGAACTATTTGGTTTCCAAATTCAGTTTGCATGCAAAAAGTTGTCTTTGACCTCTAAGTAAGGATGTTTCTGGTGATAACATTTTCGAAGCTGGGAGATAGGAACATCCTACTGCCTTATAAATCACTTTTAATCTGTGAAATCCTTTTAAAAGGGATAAAAACGAAAAAGGCGGGCGAACACTCAGCTGCTTCGGCCACCCGGACCGAAATTACTGCATTTAAGCAACGTGGAAAAATTTTGCTTTCTGGCATCTTCTAAATGCAAGGTTTTTTCTTGCCATGTAAACAGCCCCATAATGGGTGATAAATGAAGGTCGTCTGTCTCAAAGAGATATAGCATTAATAGTCCTTATACCTTGAATTGTGACTTCGCCAGTTAACATGTCAAAGCAACCTCGTTTCCAGGGTCTCCATTGTCGTTGATCGACAAAGAGACACTAGGAACGCGGTTGATGTCAAGGACATCTGCTGTTTAAATATGAGAAGATCAGAAAGAGATCATGGGGTGGACTGGAGAGCACTGTTGGTGACTCAATAAGTACGTCTTTTGATCACATTTCAGTTAATTTCATGGCAGTAACCATTAACTTTATTTGTTTTACGTATAATACTCAGATTAAGGCCTAGAATTGTAGATTTGTAAATTTATAGATTTGTAGATTTGTCTTTCGATATTTTGCTCGGAGAGAATAATTTTTAAGACATGGCCTTAAGTTTCTGGTCATCTAGATATTGAAGTTTCCCGGCGTAAAATTTACCAATTTTCTAGTGTTTTTCAGCGAAGATTTTATCTTTCGTAACATTAGTCCTTCTGCGTTTTTTTTTTCACACACCATTTGTGTAACTTTTGCAACAAAAGCTGTTAAATTTACTAAACAATTACTTGCCAGGCTTTTATCTCATTAAATAACTGCCATCTTGAATTATCTGAGTGGCCGCCATTTTGAATAAATTGATCTAGGCATCCCCCAGGACATACCACTTATTGAATGATTCAAGTGCTGCGTGGAGTACATCTTTCTAAAAGACCCTTTCGTGCATGCGAGGCTCCACAAACTTTCACCCGCGTGTTTCTCCAAACGCCCGTTTAAGAACTTTCAACGTTTGTTCAATATGCCGCATTCAACTTTTTGTTGAATCAAATATGGACGGCGTTGAATTTGAGAAGGCTCAGTCTTTGATATGGTTGGAAGTGCAGAAAATGCTGAAAGAGTGTAGACTCTAATTTAGACTGATTTAAAGTTTCATACAACATTGGGTTAACATGTTGAATATCGTTGAAGCCGTTTTAACGTCTGTCGAAAACGCGCATGCTCTCATCTGGCTTTAAAATTCCAAAACACAAGCATTGATTTAGGCGCCGTCCACACTTATCCGGAAATTTTTGCATCGGCAATTTTTTTGTTTTTCGAATACGGCTTGCATCCACACGCCGATGATCTGGCGACGGTAACCGTATCCGGAAATTCTCGAACACGGTCTTTCAGAGTGGAAATTTTTGAATACCCTACGAATTCGGAAACGTGACGATCATATCCGCAAATTTTTTCGAATGCGCTAACGTAGCACTATCGGATCCAGTCTCTCTCGGTTGAGATAAATCAACATGGCGTATCGACCTTGGACCTACAATAGAGCGCTTTCACTCACGTGACTAAAATAAATGCTAATTTGATGAAACAAAAGAAACTCTATGCATAAAAATAAAGTTCAATTCCGGTGGATTAGTTTGGTACACCATCATGGCCGCCGTTTCTTTGTTTTGGAACAGCAACATGGCTGCCGTGACGTCATGTGAAAACGCTCTATAGGAAGACTCGCACGTGCCACTCATCTACAACGCAGAGAAAATGGCGCCAACATACGATTTTGCGCATGCTCACCAAGCAAAATCTTTGTCAAAAGCACGTGACACTAGAGTGTATCCGGATACGTTTGGACAGTGAAATCGAATCGAAAACGATTGGAATACGCTACTTGTGGCAGCGGATATTTTTGAATCCAAAAAAAAAAAAAAAAAAATTGCGGATACCCTAACCCTTACCCTCGTTCAAAATCCTTAATTAACCGTAAAATAATATCTCACGATCGGTTGTGGGAAGCGGAAACTATCATTTTTCATTCTTGTCACGTTGTCATGACAATGATTACCAAAATACATGTTGCCAAAGAAGTCTAGCTTTTCAAAACTAAATACGCTCTTTCAAAACTAAATACGCAGTGACAGCTAAAACGTCGTTACTTGCTTGTGGCTACCCATGCGATTGTTAATAATTGTTTTTATGTATATCAATTCTGTTAGAGGTAATCAACTGACACTGAACAATTTAAAAATATTTAATACATGCAGTCGTTAACCCTCTAAGCTCTGTCCGACTTAATT
>OX421456.1:6283969-6288969 GCA_949126865.1 Montipora capitata | reverse complement strand
AAATTCGAGCATGCAATTAACCAACACAATTACCACAGAATCATTTTGAGCTTACTGCCGGGTGCGCAACCGAAAACCTTGTTTACTTAAGTTGTATTTCCGGTGTGTTGAGAACCCGGCTTTTGAGAGATTGCCACGCGATATCGCGAGCTTGTAGGTGCAACCAGCCATCCGTGAAAAGGAGGTTTCTCGGCTGCCTTTAAATTTCATTATACGCTTCCAAAATTTACTATTTTTCGATTAATTAAGGTTTAAATCTCAGTCAATACAGTGTTTTCTGAGAGTATGCCCTTATCTTTGAACGTCATCACGAAGTCGACATCGGATATCACCTCCTTCTGGTGGATTGATGAGCACTAAAATAACTGACAATATCAATATTCACGCGTGACTACGGATTACTTGGTGGTCAATTTTCACGGGTCAGTTCTGTTTTCTTTGACAAATCTCGAGGGAAACTACTCAACAAAACAATATTCAAATTTAACCATAAAACCACGTAGGCATCATTTGACTTGTTGACTCGCGACACTTTACAGTGTCCCCACTTTACATTGTTCACACATTACACATTTTAGGTGTCCCAGTGCTAAATCTACTAGAAACACTTAAATATGAAGACGAATATCGAATGGATATTAAAGAGAACAGACAACGCACGTTTTCGTAGACACACTCCGCTCGTGAGTCCACAACATTTCCCAATCATCCATGTCACTCATGCTGACAGGGAATATAAAAACGCCCCGTTATCAATTACTCAGTGATATCCTTCAGGGAACGAGTACAGCGAGGAGCGCGCTTGCTGTGGAGGCCTTCAGAGCTGAAAATTGAACAATCTTCAAACAAACAATCAAGACGTTCAATCGATTCGTAAAATTAACAACAATCGAAGAATTTGTGTGGGGATAATATGGCCAGCTGCTCGTATAGGTATAGTAAGAGTTTTTATTTCCTTTGTGTCTGCATGCATGTACATTCCGATTTTACCGTCGGAACTTTTGTGGATCTGATTTCTTTAACATTGCAACAGTTTGTCAAACTGTGTGTCCTAGTCGTGTGGTGTTGTCTTGATGTTTTCTCAATCGAGAGGCCCAAGTTTTTCAGGTCGGAAAAAAACATATCGTTTTCGCTGTGTCAGATCGCGTGCCGCCCGGGAAAGTTTGAATAAGAAATTGCTGGCGTTGGAGCACTTCTAACACCAAGTCGTAAGAAAAAATAAATATGGACAATGAACAGTATTGACTGGAATGAGAAGATGCGAGGTAATAGAACGTTACAGATTGTCAGCTAAAAGAACTGAGTGTGTTTTTATATTCCGAGTTTGAAGGACAACATTGAGGCGCATAACCGGGAGAAAATTACTCACGCTAGATCCGGAGATTCTGGTAGGTAATTTTCCTTTTTTCTCTGTTCTAGTCACTGTCACTTTTAACTTCCTCGTGGATAGAGAGGACTTTTTCGAGTCTAGGTGCGCTTTCAACTGTTTTTATTTGTTTATTTATTAGGACCTGACACCGTTACCGTAGTTTCTTGAATGTCGTCTCAGACACCAAGGCCAGGCGCGAGTCGCTGTGTTCACTCCGTTGCTCAGTGTTTTTATAAAGTGTATTGCTGGCGAGTGGATAATCTTTCCCACATCAAGAGAAGAAATAAATGTATTTATTGATATTAAGTGTTTTACCATAGTTTTACTAAAGTACTAATTGACTTGTGAAGTAACTCTGCTAGTACTGCAAACGATCATTGGAGAACATTTCATTTTCCTTTATACTATTTACTTCTTGTTAGAAATATTTAGCGAATAGTCCTAAATTCAAGAGTTTTTTTTTTACATTCGGGTAGGCATATTCCCAAAAACATGGGTAAAAAGAACACTAAAACCGTAGACTTTCGGATCAAAAATACTCGATTACATAGTCAATGTTCAAAATACTGTTCTCTACGCGGTCCGCATCGCGTCTGTCATGCGAATTCAGTGACATAAGTAAATTCTGCTGCAATATGATTAAAGAGTTTGTTCCAAAAATTGCACACATCTAAATGATAATCACTTCAAGTTTTATGAGCCGTAGTTTGTTGGGTTCGCCGTTTTAAGTATTGTGACCTTTCAAAGGAAACTATGACGAAATTTTGCTCTATTGGAGCTTTCCCTAAGCTATTGTAGGTTATGGGGGCGATCGATGGCACACTCATCCCAATCCGTGCACCGACAAAAGAGACCTTTACGTTTGTCATAACGGATTTTATGCCATCGATCAACGTGATCTAGCCATTAGAGATAGACATATTTTATCTTTTGTTGTAGAAATAAGATTTGGGATAGCCCAGACTTAATAAAACTTTATTTTTTTCTGTTGATTCATGTATATTACTCAATTTCAAGAAGCGAGTTGTTAATTGCCTTTTCATAGAGAGATTTACAACTGTATTCTAAGACAAATAAATTTTCCATTATGACCTGTATTATAGCATTTTTAGTATATATTTTTTGTTAAGTAATGGTAATGGTAGTGATCATTTTTATTATCATTATTATTATTATTGACTTTGAGACAATTGAAGAAGATATTAAGTAGAAATTTTTAAGTGGTATTTTTCAATAAGTTTTGTAGTCCAAATAATTAATTTTTGAATTATAGAAATGAACACTTTTTACAGTGCGACGCACCTTACCGTGGCCACGTAACAAACTTTTTTACAAATTATCTGCCAATCAAGGTGTGTGAATTTCATTGACAGTCATGCCTACTTGCAAAGTTCGTACGGTTGCAAATTGAACACCGTAGGAATGGGTTGTTGAGTTGACATATTTACAGGTAAATTGTCAAGGGTGAAAGTTTGTTGTGTGGCAACGGCAAGGCGCATTGCACTGTAATACACCACTGGTATAAAGAATAATATATAAATTTTGTAATTTTTTGTGAATTTGTCTAATTATTATAAAATATTGTAAGTTGAATAAAAGAAATAAATTATTAGTATTTCAATTATTATTATTATTATTATTATTATTATTATTATTATTATTAGAGTGATTCTCAATTCAGTGTCAAAAGTAATTTAATTATTAGCAAATTGCTATGGTTTATGATTTATCATTAGTTCACTCAGTGATTGGTTCAAAGTTCTTGCACCACTTTTTAAACCAATCAGAAGTGAAACCAAAACCAATCGTGGCTCGCGCATGGACATTTTCCCGCACTTTGTGTCAGCTACATGTAATTACTTTGAGTTTTGATTGGTTTACGGGATTGTCTCAGTCCTTTATGATTGGCCAAAGTATTTACTTTGGTTTTGGTTTAACGACACTCAATTGAAAATCGCTCTATTATCATCATCATCATTATTATTAATAAATTATTCTTGGGTTGCTGGTTACTATGACCACTGGAGAACCCCCCTTCCCCAAATCACTTACAATCATTGACAATCAGCATTAAATCAACTGACCTATACAGAGATTATTAATAAATATGATATGTGGCAAATGCTTCATACAACTGTATGTTACCAGTTACATTATTTCTGTTAAATGAGTATTGCAGAATCACAACTTGAATTAACTTTTAAAAAGACTGAAAATGCTTTGAGCCACCTCAACATAAAATAAAATATGTGCTATAATTGAGAAGAATAGATTGCACAGCATATGAGCTGCAGAAGTTAAAATTTCATGTGCACTTCCTTTACCAAACCCTGAATTACTTTCAGGAGCAAATAAAAAATATCACAAAAACGGATGGCAATTATTGGGGAAAAATCAGGATTAAATCACAATGATTATCATTACCCTTTTTCTCTTTGCAATCAGAGCCTCAATTTCAAGTTCCAGTTTCTTTCTTTTTATTCCATGGTAACTGGTTGCCTGCCTCGGGATCGGCTATTCATCGAGTTACGAGTTGAGTTGAGTTTGAGTTGAGTTTGAGTTAAGTTTGAGTTAAGTTTGAGTTAAGATTGAGTTACAGTTTTTGGCGTTTTTCGGAATTAAAAGTAGTAAATATTCAGAACAAGTCACTTCGAAAACTGTTTTCTTCGCTTTGTAAGATATATTTGCATAAAATTTTGCAAAATGGCATGGCTTTCCAATGATCAAAACAATCTTATAATTATTACACCTTTCACGGCATCATGCATTCTCGTTGCTGCTGTTAAGTCTATCGACGTCAAAACGATATCTTCTTAAAGGGTTACATGGGGGCTGTATTGTTAAGCCAGTTAAAGCCGGCCCGGCGGCTACGATGAACCGTATTTGTCGTCCGGCATCATGGTCGATCATCACACCGTAAACGAAAGAGGTAAACATTTGACGAAATGAGCCGGCATTACGCTTTTTGCTCATAACCGCTGAAATTCTAAAAATCAATGCGTCAACACGACTGTTACGTTTGCTACTCACCGAAATTTTGTAATGTTGGCAGTTAAACGAGCCGAGCATTTAAATAAATGAAAATGTTTGACCTAGTCACACATGTCGGAAAACCATTTCACTGCAAAGTTGAAAGACACAAGATGTTGAAAGTAATGCTTGATTGTTTGCCTGGCCTTGATGGTATTACATTTTTCTTTTAAGTGCTATTAAGTGGTAACTTAAACTGTAAGTTATGAAATTAAATGCACGTTTATCCCTACTTCGGTCCGCTATGACGTCTAGTCGCCTAGCTACAATCTCAGCCAAAAAGATGGTGACACCAACCCAAAATACAACCCCTTCCCCATTTCAATGTTAATCGCGCTATGACTTTGGGCATTCATGAGAAAAGTCAATAGTTTTTTTTTCCCTACAACTTCGAAAAGGGGTGAAGGGGTGAACTTATGTGTGGCATCAAGTGTCCCAGAAATTTATGACCGAGATTGGATGGGGTCTAAAACAAAAGTCACTTTCAGTTTGACGGGTCACTCGTACTTGCGGGTCTTTGTTTTACCTTTTCGAAAGTAACCCCAAACCCTCAATTTGTCTAACCCTACGCCTAAAGGCCAAGTATAGGTCTATGGTTACC
>OX421456.1:6268969-6278969 GCA_949126865.1 Montipora capitata | reverse complement strand
TTAATTTGGTATCGCAGGTTATCTGGCATCGTTTTTAGAGGTTTGGGATTTTTCGCCTCTCCGTTTAACAGCTCGCTCCTCGCGAAAGAAAAATAGAACCTCTGGCACCCAGGGTAGACTTTGTTAGGGACTACGTCCCATTTTAGACAGGTTATTTTCCTATTTGAAGAAATCACGAAGGCATTATTATTGTTTCCGATAACATGATTCGCTCTCCCTCTATCTCTCTCTGATTGTGTGATCGTCGACTTCTCACTCCATCTCACGATCAAGCTATGTAATGTGACAAATTGACTAAACGTTCCCATTGTGGTTTGTTTACGTACTCGCAAAGGCTTTATCGTAAATCCTCTGTTAAGGCTCCCACCCCTCCTCTATTAAGTCTATGAACCTCCCTCAAATGTGCTTAAAATAAATAAGCCGCCACCAGGAAAGGGAGGGGGGGGGGGAGGGGAGGGTTAAAAGAGGATTTACGGTAACCTCCCAAAGTTTAGAAATTCGTTCGTAGTCGATATTCGATGGCCGAGATGTGTACTGTACAGGTTTACGTAAAATTCTTTTGTTTACCATTTCCAATAACTGAGACAAACACAGTGTCATTTAGTTAAGTAAATAGCACGACATGCTAACAGATATCCGGCTAATTCCCCCGATGGTGAATCTCTTACTCAGAGCACACGATCCTTTAGTTCAGCACCAGAGGCCAGTTGCTCAAAGCCTGGTTTGCGCTAACTATTAATTAAGAAGTATTATTAAAAACTGGATCATTGGATAATGCAAGTCGAGAGTTCTGATTGGCTAAGCCATCATGGGTTATTTAACAATTATTCCATGAGCGCGCGTTGGATATGAGATGGTAAATAGCCAACGAGGCGCGTAGCGCCGAGTTGGCTGTAACCAGTCTCATATCCAACAAGCGCGAATGGAATAATTGTTTTATTAAATTCCTTTAAACTCCAAAAGTTTAGAAAGTACGAAATGCGAGCGAAAAAGGCGAGCAAATCATCCGAGCGAAATCGAAAAAACTTGATGAGAACCGATGCGATGTCGTGTAACACCTTGTGGTCAGACAGACGCAGGCTCGTCACAAAAACATTTCTTACCTTTTCGCGTACTTCTAAACGTCGGAGTTTAACTTTTGGCTTGGCAACACTTAGATCAATCATTTACCATATAAGGTCAAACTACGGTATATGAGCTGATAACCGAGATTGAGTGAACCAATCAGAGCACGAGAATTGCATTATCCGAGGTTGAGAATTTAATAAGAGCCATTATACCATGAACTACAAACACGGCAGGCATATACGTGATTTTTTGGGCCTTTTTAATTTTATTGTAGTCTAGTTTTCTGTTTTGGGGGCGTTTTTAATAAAACAATTATTCCACTCGCGCTTGTTGGATATGAGATGATTATAGCCAACTCGGCGCTACGTGCTTCGTTGGCTATCTATCATCTCATATCCAACGCGCGCTCATGGAATAATTGTTAATCACAACCTGTAGGTTTCCATGGTATTTAACGCTGGTTAGCGCCAAGCATGCTTCGAACAACTGGCCCAGGCCAGATGGCAAGCGGGCTCCCAATAGTCCATTTTTTTGGCTCCACCCACAAAGGCACCAGCAGAATGTCCCTAAAACATACCAATAATTAAAAAATGCTAACTCAACTCTACTTGCGTCTCTGAAAATGTGAAAGAGAAATGGAAAATTTGCCGCAACCATACAAAACAATAGCAAGGGTGCAAGCGGATTTTAAAACTTTTAGAAATATTCGAATTATTGTAGATTATTTAAATGTCAGAAAATCTCAAACATTGATTTTCAAAAAAGGCTATCAAAAACCGCTACTGAGTCAATTGACAATATGAAGTATTTTTATGTCCCTTTGCACAATGATTTTTGCTTGAAATAATTTGTAAAGGTCTTGAGACAAACATGTACAATATTAATTTTAAACAAGTTTTGACGTTATTGAACTTTGAAAACAAAACTTCACTCCTCAAACCTCAGTATCCATATGCAAATTCTCCTCACTGATCTCCATTCCGTTCTCATGTGCTATTAGATGGGAGCATTTAAGATAAAAACTTCCTGATAGTCGTCATTTTATTAATTCTCATAACCTTTTCTCTTGATTATAAAGTATTGATATTGCCAGAAGAAATTTGAAGTAGGTCACTCTTGAGACTGAGAGGTTAACACTGTACTTCTGACTCCATTTGGCTGCTTTTCTGGTTATTCCTTGTCAAATAATTTAATTTGTCGTATACCTTGTGAACTTAATGTTGCACTAGTAACTGCAGATAGATGTCTTTGGCAGCTTAAACTAATTCAAAGTCTTGTAAAATTAAAGCCTGTACAAGTTTCATTGACTATAGCATTCCAAAACACAAGTTTTGCTGTCTCTTCACCGTAAAGGAAAAAAATAATTTTGGACTAGTATTTCCTGAAGAATTCTCTCCAGAAGCCGTGTTTCTTCAAAGCAAATAGGAACGACTATGTGCTCGTGGGCGCGCACATAACTCCGCGATTGTTTCAACGCGCGTTGGACAATACCGCAGAAAAACGAAGGCGCATGCTTACGTAATACCATGAGATAGCTTATAGGAACCTTTCATAATTCTTATCCAATTAATCAGTGATCTGGCTGACAGAAGCGTTTGATTTTATTTCACAGCGATCGCCCGTATGGGACAGCTGCAGGAGTGCAGGAACAAGGTGAACTCAATTTAGTGTCTTCTGTGGGGAACGTGGAAAAACCCACGGAGCATCCCTGCGGTGCAGAGGAGATAAGACAATGGAATCAGCAACTCATGAGGCAAGTGGCTTGTTTGAATTACCGATAATAATAATAATAATAATAATAATAATAATAATAATAATAATAATAATAATAATAATAATAATAATAATAATAATAGTAACAATTCATTTTATTAGTTAATAATTATTTTATTATTATTTAAGCGAGTGAGTGTAATCCTGACGAGGACTGTCATAGGTAACATTAACAGGTGTTTCGACAAGCTGGGTGAAAGTCGTTTTCAAAGTTAAATGATTTGTGTAACGTAAGTAGATGATATAAATAGTCTGGCCGTTGATGTGCTTGGTCAACGAAGTTGTGATGTTTTTGGTCAACAGTCGGTTAAGCCCTGATGCCATTGGCTGTATAGACTACCGTAAACAGCAAGTGACTGGCGCGTTTCGAGCCCTCTTATTCTGATGTCTGTTATTAAAATAAGTCCGTCAGTCTGTTGTTGATATCGTCGATAAGTCGTTTAAAGGGTGCAGGAAGTTGTAGCCAATGTTATTGTTAATGTCACCATTCCTCTAGGTCTGACCTTGCCTGTTCAAAATTTAGGAAGCGCTATCAAGCCAGTGGATAAAAGCTATCAAACCCAACTGAAACCTCCTCTGAAAAATATGATTTATTCAGTGGGATGCGCTATCCCGTTCTATTTTAAGAAAATTTGATTTTTTTTTAAATAACGACATTTTTGCGGAACTTAATTAATTTATTCAAGCGATGGGAGGAAACAGCAAAGTATAAGTGTTACAATAAACTAGTAATATAGCTGCATGAAATCGTGAGGGCAAGTTACTATAAAAATGGACTCATCACAATTTAGAGCCCAGTTGTTCAAGGGCTGGGAACCTCTCCACTGGATGTATAACTATCTATCCGAACAACCAATGCCTGGTCCTTACTTATTCCACGTTTTTTATGGAATCATATTCGCGAAGGGCGCTTGTATGATTTTTGCAAAACGCACCAATTCGAAAAACCAGGCTTGGTGACGAGATGCCCAAAGGCTTCAAAGTGTGATAAAAACATCCATTACTCTATTTTTTGTCATTTTTTGCTAACGGCTGCAAAAAATTGCTTACAGGTCAAATACGCAGACAGCTGTTCTGAAAATGGGAAATGCACATGGTACATTTTTTATCATGGAAATTGGAGAGGTTTCTCAACATCGCCGATATGAAACACCTATCCTTAGTGATGCGGTGTACAGTTATCGTTTTGGAAGGTTGATGGGCATCAGAATCTATCCCAACGGTGTTGGCAGTGGAAGAGGAAGCCATGTGGCAATTTTCATTCATTTAATGAAAAGCACCTTGGACGATCTCCTAGATTGGCCTTATGATGGGACAATCACTGTTAGCGTTTTAGATCGGAGTGGTTCAAGAGCCCGTAGCGACTTCAGTCGGATCATACAAGCAAAGCCTAACTTGTTGGCCTTCCAACAGCCCCACGAGGCCATTTGCCGCACTGGGTATGGCTATGAAAGGTTCGCTCGAATCCAGGAGTTCTTTGGTCCTCGATATGTGAAGGACAATACATTGGTGTTGAAAATAGAGTTTTCAGAGTAATGATCAATACATCCACCACGTAATTCAGTAAAAGGTTTCTCTAAGAGACTTCATTTTTGTTATAGATTGCACAAACGTAGTGCCTAAAACAATGGAAATTTGTGAAAAGATAATGCTATTTTAACTGCTTAAAAAGTAGAATTGGTTGATACATTTGAGATGTGCTCACATAGAGAGACTCAGTTAGTTCTGCCCGACCTTTTTCTTTTTTAAAGAAAACTATTGGCCCAAACAGAGTTAAAATAGTGCAATGCGTTATAGGGACCGAAGCCTTTTTCTAAGGCCATAATTGTCCATTTCACACGGTTGATTTGGCAGCTGCAATACATGTAGCGTAGCTACACTGGCTTTACTTGTTTTTGCAATTTCTAGGGGAGTAATATGATTACGTTCCTCAGAACTTTACCTGCACCAACTGTAGCAGGATCTACCGCTCCAGGATCTGGCTCTACAGCCACAGCCGGCGCTGCAGCTCCACCACGGACTGACCCTTAACAGGTGCAATCTCCATAGTCTCCCGAGACTGACGGATGCCTACTACTTAACATGAACCCCGGGGCCCGGTTGTTCGAAACCCGATCAGCTTAATCCAAGATTAGCGTAAACTTTTGTTTCAAGTTTTCAACTTTTTAGTGAAAGTTTCTTTTGCTTCTTTTTGTTTTTCAAGATTGACTTCTCCCAATGTAAAGTTTTGCCGAATATCAGCGTTGAACAGCATTTGAGAGTAGAGAAATAACTCCTCGGTTAAATTTTTAATCTGGGATTAGCGTTAATCGGCTTTTGAACAACCGGGCCCGGGTCCATGGACCACACCTGTGGACCCGATCCATGGACCACCCCTGTGGACCCGATCCATGGACTACCCCTGTGGACCCGATCCATGGACCACCCCTGTGGACCACCACTCATTTTGTAAAGTTACAAGAATAAAAATCTTTAGACGAAAGATAGAAGTAATCCTCGCACTCATTTGGAAAATTTAAGCAGGAACCCATGACTAGGGGCGAAAAACTCACATACTAAGGGTTCGTTTCTTTGCGGAGATGACCCGAAAAAGGATCATTGATCCAAGATCACTTGGATCACGGTGCATCAAAGGAACCGAAGAATCCACTCTGGGATTTCTTTGATGCACCGTGATCCAAGTCATGTTGGATCAATAATGCCTTTTTCGGATAATCCCTAAAGAAACGCACCCTAAGACTATTTCACGGTATTTTTACAGACCGATCTATTTTAGACTACCTTTTCCGCCAAAAAAAAGCCAAGACAGCTCCATTTCGGTGACGCTATGACATCAAGTTAGTTTCGTGTGATTTGTCAATGGGCACGTTCGCGAGAAATTCAACCCAAAAAAAATAGATCACTGTCTGTGAAAACGTCGTGATAGAAACTGATGGAGCTACGGTTTGTTATGGGCTTCTGATTTAACCAAATGTCTCTTAAAGACACCTTTACCATCTATTTGGTGGTTCCAAAGGGATGGGTCTATAACCCGCACTTTAAATATACATTCCTTTCATTCATCGAATTCTTCACCGGAACAAATTTACCTGCTCTTAGCTTCATAGCTCAGTTGATAAGAGTATTGCACTGGCATCGCAGAGGTCATGGGTTTCAAATCCCGTTGGAGCCACCTGAATTTTTCAGGTGTTGATAAGAGACAATTGCCAGACAAGTGAGAGGATAATTTCCCTCTTTCGTCTAAAGATTTTTCTGCTTGTAACTTTGCAAAATGAGGAGTGGTGGTCCACAGGGGTAGTCCATGTACCCGGGGTCCATGAAGTGGTCCATTGACTGGGTCCACAGGGGTGGTCTATGTTTTGTATACGTCCTTTACATTGGACCTTTTGGATTTTTCCCCCGTAAGAACTGATGAGTTTTTCACATAGTTTTAAAGCTTTGTATCACTTGCAAATGAAGTTTCTAGTGCTTTTCGCCTGGATTTCCACATTCACGTTAACGTTTTTGTTTACCGTATCATTAAGGTTTAGATTTGTAGGATAGTATTTATATTGGGCCTTTTTCGATATTTTGCCCAGATGGTGTAGATTTCTAAGATAGTATTTAAATTCGGCGCAGAAAGAATGATATTTTAAACATAGTTTTAAATGTTTTTGGTAATCTAGTTTTCCAGCGAAATTTCGATTTTGGTGTTTTTCAGTAGAGATTTTGTCTGGTATATCTTATTAGTTCTTTTTCGTTGTTTGAGCACATTTGTGCGCACTTTTGCGAATGATGTAATTTTTTTTTTTGCAATTAACTGGTAACTTTATTAAAACAATTAAGTGATTCACTGCGCGGAGTACATCCATTTAAAAGACCCTTTCGTGAGGAGCACCAGGCCCTCAGTCGTGTTTCCCAAAACGCCCCCAGCATTGTGTGGAACCAAATGTTGAGGCCTAGGGCGTTTGAAAAGGTTGCTTGATATGTTTGGAAGTGCAGAATTTGAACACTGAAAGAGTGTAGACGCAAATCGAAATAGATTTCAAGTTTCATACAACATGGGTTCAATATTTCCTTAGCTCATTATATGTACTTATTGACTGAGTGGATGGGCTGGACGGGAAAATATTTGGCCCGAGGTCTCGGCGTAGGGACCGAGAGGACTCTTGCCAAGGCTGAGTATTAAAGATAGAGGCTCCATTTGATGGACTCCTGTTCGATTTCGTGATGACAATCGTCCGTTTTCGGATGTTCCAGAGGTCTCGCATCGCGTTTACGACAAACGGCAGACTGAAACTTGAGTTTACCATCGTCATCATCACCATCATCGTCTTCGTCATCATCGTTATTACCATTTTTATCATCATGGTCATCACTATCACCATATGTGGTTTGCAACCAATCACTTGAGAAACAGATAACAATTATCAAGAGCTAATCAAGGGGTGCCTCTATCTCCACTAATTCCTTGAATAAACCCTTTCCCGAGTAATTGTATTATTAAGTTTAGCAGGTCCACATCAGCTCCTTAGCTGCCACTACCGACCTGCTTTAACAAATAAAGTATGTATGTATGTATGTATGTATGTATGTATTACAAGAAACAGGAATTTTCCCGCTTTGAATCTCCCAAGGGAGGCTTTTCGAACTTTTATACTTCTTATTAAGACGACGTGCAAAGGAACGCAGCCTTGTTGGCCAACATGTTGGGTGTTACATGTTGCGTCCGTTTGCAAACCCTGTTGCATGTTGTTGCGTGTTGTTGGGAAGTTCTCGCACGAAGTTTGAAACTGGTCAAACTTCGTTGCACTACGCTTCGGCGATTACGGAACAAAAGAAATGTTGAAAGTGGTTGGCTCAAAAAAAATTATAAATGAAAATATTTTGTTGGCTCAATATATTTATTTATGTACACATTTTGCGCCAAGAACTCCCAACATTTCTTTTGTTCCGTGATCGCCGAAGCGTAGCGCAACAATGTGGGATCCGTTGGCACAGCTCTTCCAACATTGTTGGGGCCCCGGACATACATATTGTCCCTATGGTGGTAGCAACGCATCAACATGTTAAAAACAAGATGGCAGCCGAATTTTGTAAGTTTACAAGGTCTTATGGGTCGTATCCTTCCCATGATACACAGCACGTCTTTGCATTGTCGGGAGTTGTACGCGTTGCGTGCGTTTGCGCACAACTGTCAACACGATCCAACTTCTGCAGAACCAACAACTGCCAACAATACGTTGGAAATTGTTGTGTCAATTTACACGGGGCTTAAGTTTAACAAGGAAATATGAAACAAAAATCCCATTTGGAACTAAACTTCAACCGCTTTAAAAGCTTGGATTTGACCATACTGAAGAGACACTTGAAAGAGAAAGTCAACAAGCATATGAAAAGGAAGAAAGTCACGAATCAACAAATCGCCCTGTGCGGGGCAGACAGTCACACAGACAGAAATGAACTATAAAACCATAGTTAGTGATAAAGCAACTCCCGCCAAAGACGAATTTACATGTGTATGATCAGTTATTAAAATAATACCAGATAAGGTACTGAGTTTGATAAATGAATAAAAACAAAACAAACAATTAAGTCCGAAACATATAAACGGCGCAACCTAGACCACACAACTTGTTGAAGAATGAAATTACCAAAAATGCGTCATACAAAAAGAAATTCGGCACGGTGCAGTGAAAAAGGCCAAGAACATGAAATTTGTAGAATACAATTGCATAAAGAACCTAACCAAGTCTGAGGTTTGTGTGGTATATTGTTTCTGAGTTGTTTGGAGCCGGCTTGTCGTTGGCCCACGTGACTATGGAGTTCACGTTGCCATGAAAGCGCTTACGTTTTACTCGCGAGGCAGTACAAATTGCGACAACTAGTAACGATAACCTTATCTGTCATTTGTCTTCTAAATATGGTTGTGAGGTCCATGCCTTGTCAACCAGCGTGTTCAGATAGCGCCCATTGTTGTACTGAAATAAACGACTAACAAAAGAACGGAGTGACATTCAACCAGATTAAAATCCCTGACTGCCATTTGTTAATTCTCTTATTAATATTGCTCGTCTCTTCAGGTCTGACATTCCCGCTGAAAGCAGCCAAATATAATTAGAGCAAAAACTTCTAGGAGTTACACAAGGTGCAGGTTGTCTCAAAACCCTTAAAACCTTATCCTAATTTCAACCAAATGTAACCTGATCCGCCCCGAATCGTCAGCGGTTGAAAGTCCTGAAATTTTCAGGCTTCTCTACGCAATTGCTAAAACTGCGTTCAGCAATCAATCTCGTTTCCAGAGCCTCCATTACCCTTGTCCAGCGGAACGGCGAATGCGAACGAGTTAGTGGAATCGTTTATTAGTGGAAACTTCTCTTCAGATGTTTTGGTAAATCAATAGGGAAACGGAAGATTCCTCGAAGCTATAATTTGTAAAAATGGATAGAACGACTTTCATATGACCTTGACAAAATAAACGTAAAAACAGAACGTAAACCTTTAATTGGCTTATCGAACAAAAACAAACGAGCGCGAATTTTCATTGGCTTAGCGAACGCGATGCAAACAACGTCATCTCTCCATGGAACTTTCTGGATAGCGATCGGCATTTCGCTTTGACATAATTGGAAATGCAGTAATGTGATTGGGCAATCGAAGTGTTTACTGCCCATATTAGGAGTTTCCTTGGCGGGAATAAGGCGACGCTTTGTTTTAATCTTGCCAAACATTGGTCCGTGAAACAAATTGCGAACACTTTTTGCCAGGTCATACGAAAGTCTCTCTATGGATAAAGGGGTTCAGTTTCTGCATCGGTGCGGATGTGATGGTAAATTGACTGCCGTAAAGAATTTCCAAAGCTGACCTTTCGAGCGTTAGCCCTTGATCAAAGGGAATTCTCATTTCTGCTTTAATCTGAAAATGTAATTCACGTGATCGTGCATTCGAAGATGATGTCACCACCAAACAGATCCATTGCAAAAGACATCGATTGCATCCAGTACTAGTAGTTTTATTAAGTTTCTTGTGCAGCTAAGTATTTTCGGTCGATTTTCAGCCATCCGTGACAAAGGATAGTGAAGCTCGATCGGTCTCAACAAGCGTTGCTAAGTCTTCCCTTTACTTAATGCCATAAAGTGGCATTTCGTTTGCCTTTCTTGTTTCTAGATCTTGTACTTCG
>OX421456.1:6261469-6263969 GCA_949126865.1 Montipora capitata | reverse complement strand
GATCTACTAGACCACAACTTTTTGCCTTTCACGTCAAATTCCATGAACAGTACATAAAACACCTCGCTGGAACCTTGCCGTGAAACGTTTCGATGGTCGTCTGGCCACAAAAATCAAATGTGTGCCGAACCATGATAAGGCCCACACTGCCACCCCTCCCCTAACACACATTTGGAAACGCTCCCAGATTTGAGAGCCACGTGATCAGCCGACAAGGGAGGCAGAGAAGAGAGACCCTGGAAAAGAGGTTGTTTTCAGTGTCGTCATCTGTGTCGTCATTAAAGCGAGATTTATATGACGTCACAAACTTCCACTTTGTTGCCGTCACCGGCCACCAGAGAAGAGAGACCCTGGAAACGAGGTTGTTTTCAGTGTCGTCATTAAAGCGAGATTTATATGACGTCACAAACTTCCACTTTGTTGCCGTCACCGGCCGCCAGAGAAGAGAGACCCTGGAAACAAGGTTGTTTTCAGTGTGGTCTTCTGTGTCGTCATTAAAGCGAGATTTATATGACGTCACAAATCTCCGCTCTGACTATGCCGTCACCGACCACCGCCTCAACCCAAAAAACACAAGAACCAATCAGGTGCAATTTTCTAACCACTGGGTGTTATCCTATTGCTTTTTTCGCTGTCTTTCAGGACGCGTAACCACTGAGTACACGGGCATATCCTTCAATGCACGAGTACAGCAAGGAGTGCGGTAGTTGTGGAGGCCCTCAGAGCTGAAAATTGAACCTTCTTCAAACAAACAATACATTCAACCGTTTCGTAAAATTAACAGCACTCGAAGAATTACACGTAGGGAGAATATGACCAGCTTGTGTAGGTATAGTAGCCGTTTTTATTCTCTTGGTACCTGCATGTACCTTCTGATTTTACAGAACTTCTGTGAATCTCATTTCTTTAACATTGCCACAGGCTAAACATTTTCAGGCTGTTCGAGTACTTGTTTGTCAAACTGTATGTGTCCTAGTTGTGTAGCGAACACAGTTCCCTTTTCCGCGCGCTGTTTGCTCACTCGCTTCGCTTTCCTCTCCCCTTCCTTGCGCTTGCTACGCTTTGTTCTATCGAGAGTCCCTCGCGTTTAATAGATAAGAAAGCTTTTCGGCCGGAAACGCACCCGAAAAGATCCCGATCGAAGACAATTTTGGGTGTTTCTCAAAACACCCGAGGTTTTCGGGCCCGAAAAAAAAAAAAAACAGATTGTTTTCCCGAGATATTTTACCAGTGATCCCGTGCTTCCGAGAACGTAAAAAAAACTCTCGGAAAAGTTTGTCGAAGAATTTTAAAATGGCTGGCGTTGGAGCACTTCGAACACCAAGTCGTGAGAAAAGAAATTACGGACAAAGAACAGTATTGACTGAAATGAGAAGATGCGACGTAATTGAACGTTTCAGATTGTCATCTGAAAGAACTGAGTGCGTTATTTCCAAGTTTAAGGGACAATTGACGCGCAACACCGGGCCAAAATTATAATCTCCTAGATCCGGAGATTCAGGTGGGTAATTTTTCTTTTTTTCTATGTTCTAGCCATTGCCACTTCAAACTCCCTTGTGAATAAAGACGCCCTTTTCAAGCCTAGTCGGTGTTTCAACTGTTTTTTTAATGAATTTACTTTGCAAGTGGAAGTTTCTTGAAAGTCGTCGCAGACACTAGCTAGGGGAATCTCCAAGACAAGCGCGCGTCGCTGTGTTCACTCCGTTACTCAGTGTTTAAAGTGTATTGCTCCTGATTGCTGGCGAGCGGATTATCTTTCCCACATCAAGAGACGAAATGAATGTAATTATTGATATTAAGTTTTCCCATAGTAGTTTTACAAAAGTACTAGACACGATCAAGAGCGCATTTAATTTTAATTTATATTATCTATTTCTTGTTTGTAATTTAGCGAATAGACCTAAATGCAAGTGTTTTGTCTACTCGGGTAGGCATATTCCTAAAAAAACAGGGGTAAAAAGAACACACAACAACAGATTTTCGGACAAAATATAAGTTAAATTAACATCTCTTCCGAGCACGAAAGTCAATTGAAAATGCTGTTCTCTCTGTGGTCCGCATAGCATTGTCGTCTGTCATAGGAATTGCAAAATAAATAGAGGTTGAAAGATCATTAAAGAGTTTGTTCCAAAAATGTTGATTCATGTTCTGATGCACACATCAAACTTTTAATCACTACAAGTTTTAAGAGCCGTAGTTTATTGAGTCCCCCGTCTTTTTTTATGAAAAAGAAACAGCAGCAAGGATGGTTGCTTGGGGACAGAGGTATATTCTACAAAGCTACCTTACGACCTCCTTAAACCCCGACAAAGTGTCGAGTGTAGTGGATGAAAATTATCAAAGGGGCCACACGAGGAATATGATAGAAAGGTCCTTTGTTTTCGGTGTCTTGATATCTCTGGGGGATGATGCAGTTCTCCCCATGTCCCATGTCACTGTATGCCATGTTGATTAACATGTGTGTACTTGACAATACCCAGCTTAATGGCCCGTGTCTTGA
>OX421456.1:6238969-6246469 GCA_949126865.1 Montipora capitata | reverse complement strand
AGTTTGAATTGGTATATTCGGAGAGTAGCCTCAACGTTCTAGATCTTACTTTGCACCTCCAAGATGGGTTTATAATCACTGATATTTATGCTAAGCCCACCGATAGTCATCTCTATTTACCTTTTTCGAGTTCGCACCCATCACATTGTATGCGTGCAATCCCCTATGGGGTGGCTCTTCGAATTAAACGCAATTGTTCTACAGACCAATTTTTGAACAAGAGATGTGAAGAATATAAAGGATATCTGTGCTCACAAAATTACAGCAAGGAATTAGTGGACAGACAATTTGAAAAAGCATTAAGCAATGAGAGGTCCGAACTCTTAACAAAAAGAGTCAAGCCAAAGAAAAAGGTTTTTCCTCTAGTACTTGACTACAACCCAATTCTTCCAGACATCCAGCAGGTGATTAAAAAACATTCCCACTTACTTAGATTGTCTCCTGAGCTTTTAGAGATTTTTCCATCAAAGTCGATTTTTCCAGCTTACCGCAGAACAAAAAACCTAAAAGAAATCTTAGCTCCATCTAAATTTCGGAACATTGAAGCCAGAAATGAAACCTTGGAAGATGATCGAGGTTGTTGCAAATGTAACAAAAGATGTGACCTTTGTAAACATTTTTTGATTCAAGATACTAAGTTTAAGAGTTTTGCTACGGGCCGCATATATAGGATTAATCAGAAATTAAGCTGCACTTCCAAAAATGTCATTTATTTGGCTGCTTGTAACAAATGCAAAAAGCAGTACGTGGGCTCCACTTCAACAGAATTCAAGGTTCGTTTTCGTAACCATAAATCATCAATGCTTAAGAACAGAAGAACATGTGAGCTGGCGGTCCATTATAATTCTTTTGAGCATCAAATTTGTCAAATTAGTTTTATTATTATCGAACAAATTGAAAACCACAAAAATGCAACCCATCTTGAACAACTGCTCCTCACCAGAGAAGCATATTGGACCTCACAACTCTTTTCATTATACCCACACGGTCTTAACAAAAGGCGTGAATTCAAATCCAAAAATAGTATCTGCTACAACAGTTGACTTTGTCTCTATTGTAGTGTAAATTCTTTTCAGCCCAAACTTGTAATCATCGTAATTTTTGCTGTCTGCAGGACCTCGTTAGCTCCCATCTAGCTTTGAATGTTTCCAGTTTGTAATCTTGCCCTTTTGTTTTGTTAGCCTTCATTTAGTCGTTGCTGTCTTTGTTCAAAAACTCTATTGGGGGATTCTGTTATGCTTGGGTTTGGTTTTTCATTCAGGGGCTTTCAATTGGGAATCTATTACATTGTTTAGGGGCCCCCTTTGAGGACCTTGTTATGACATTGACCCGCACATTCATTCAGAGGCCCTCAATGGGGAGTTTGTTACGTAATAACACGATCTATCTAATTAGTCTGTTTGTTCCTTTTTATCAATTGTTTTTTGTTTTGCCCAGCTTGTAATTAAGACCTTTTCTTTTGTTACGTAACCTTAATTTCCATTTTCTGTGTACTATATAAAAGCCCGTTACTCTGCCACCCACAACCATTGTATATAGCTTTTTAATTTTTAACTTTTAAACTATCCTGAGGAAGGCCGAAGGCCGAAACGTCGATTAAACGCTGGAACTGTCAAGAGTTTGTCTCTTCGTCGTTTTATTATTATATATAAAAAAAAAAATATATATATATATATATATATATATATATATATATATATATAAAGTCAGTTAAGTTATCACTTAATGTGTGGCATTTACGTGGGACTCCCTAAGGGCCAGTTTTTCTATGTGATAACGCTGGATCAACATGTGATTCACAGGCGGACAAGGGTAATTAATGTATAAAGTCAGTTAGGTAGATCCCTTGAGCCAACAGCGCATCACCCCCAGGAGGATCACAAATGGGTTCACAGTCCAAGTTGAGGAGAAATTGAGAGAAAGTTACGGGAAACTCAACACTGGACAACTTCTGGGGAAAACTGTAATTGCCCTGAGCGGGATTTGAACCCACGTCCCCCTGATCACTAGTCGGGTGTGATGACCACTACACTATCAGGACAACCATGCTGGCAACATGGCTGATTTATCACTTAATGTGTGGCATTTACGTGGGACTCCCTAAGGGCCAGTTTTTCTACGTGATAACGCTGGATCAACATGTGATTCACAGGCGGACAAGGGTAATTAATGTATAAAGTCAGTTAGGTAGATCCCTTGAGCCAACAGCGCATCACCCTCAGGAGGATCACAAATGGATTCACAGTCCAAGTTGAGGAGAAATTGAGAGAAAGTTACGGGAAACTCAACACTGGACAACTTTGTCCGCCTGTGAATCACATGTTGATCTAGCGTTATCACATAAAAAAACTGGCCCTTAGGGAGTCCCACGTAAATGCCACACATTAAGTGATAAATCAGCCATGTTGCCAGCATGGTTGTCCTGATAGTGTAGTGGTCATCACACACGACTAGTGATCAGGGGGACGTGGGTTCAAATCCCGCTCAGGGCAATTACAGTTTTCCCCAGAAGTTGTCCAGTGTTGAGTTTCCCGTAACTTTCTCTCAATTTCTCCTCAACTTGGACTGTGAATCCATTTGTGATCCTCCTGGGGGTGATGCGCTGTTGGCTCAAGGGATCTACCTAACTGACTTTATACATTAATTACCCTTGTCCGCCTGTGAATCACATGTTGATCCAGCGTTATCACATAGAAAAACTGGCCCTTAGGGAGTCCCACGTAAATGCCACACATTAAGTGATAAATCAGCCAGGTTGCCAGCATGGTTGTCCTGATAGTGTAGTGGTCATCACACCCGACTAGTGATCAGGGGGACGTGGGTTCAAATCCCGCTCAGGGCAATTACAGTTTTCCCCAGAAGTTGTCCAGTGTTGAGTTTCCCGTAACTTTCTCTCCCTCTCTCTCTCTCTCTCTCTCTCTCTCTCTCTCTCTCTCTCTCTCTCTCTCTCTCTCTCTCTCTCTCTCTCTCTCTCTCTCTCTCTCTATATATATATATATATATATATATATACTTAAGAAGACTGGTAACCAGAGAGAATAAGATTAAAATAGTCAGATAAATAGAAAGCAGTGAAAACTGACCGTTTAATACAGCCAGAGTTTTTCACTGCCAACGTTTTCGTTTAACGCTGGTCTAAGGTCGCGTATTAAAAAAGTTTTCTTTATTTTACAACGCAAATCAGGGCTACCATTTGCTAAAACTTTAAAATGGTCCCATTTTATGTTGTGACCTGTTTTTACTGCGTGATCTGGCGGAGGTTTGACTGATCCCATTGAGCTTTGAAATGATCTTTTTCGTTGTCACGTAAGCCACATTTCGTTTTACCAATGTAAAACTCATTGCAGTCCCAACAAGATGCCTTATAAACAACCTTGACGTGTCAACTGCCCTTCGGTCGTTGTCAAGTAGGTGGTAAGATAAATATGAGCATTTGTTATATGTACAAGTTTAATTATAGCGAACTAGTAAAAGAATCTTAAATATCACTGAGGACAAAAGACAGAAGTGATCCTGGCACTTATAAGGAAAATTTAAGCAATTGTCACTTTAAAGACACCTGAAAAATTCAACGGAATTCGTTGTCTATTACCCGCATTTGAAATATACATTTGTTTCATCCATCCTGAGTGGCTTCATAGCTCAGTTGGTAGAGGATTGCAGTGGTTGCATTGCACAGAGGTCATGGGTTCGAATCCCGTTGAAGCTTCCTGTATTTGTCAGGTGTTTTAAGAGAGAATTGCTTAAATTGCCCAATCAAGTGCGAGGATCATTTCTCAATTTCTTTCATGAATCTTCATCTTTACTGATGACTGGAATTTGGGGGACAGTTGGTGACTTTGGTTGTCTGTATTCCCAGACGCGAGTCACGTTGAGGTTGGGGCGGAGCTAGAGCAAGGGGACGGTCAGTGCATCTAATTCAATACCTGAGGAATTGAGAGAAACTTACCTTGAAGTTCTATATTTTTTTGGTCATGACTAATTGAAAAGTCTTGAAGTGATGGGGCATTTTATTGATATCTAAAAAATGATCATGTTGCAGATCAAAACCGAAGAAGGCTCGAAAAAAGAATAATGCACGCAACTCATCATTCACTTTCAAAATAACCGAGGTTCCTCAACATCGCAAAAACGAGACACCAATCTTCACTGATGCAGTGTACAATGATCATCAGGAAAAGCTGTTTGGCATAAGAATTCACCCCAAGGGCGCAGGCAGTGGAACAGCCAGACATGTGTCACTGTTCATTCATTTGATAAAAGGAGACTTCGATGATTCTCTCCCATTACCAGAAATTTAAGACAAAATGGCGGACGCCCAGACTCGACCCAGACCTTCCGCTCTCTAAGAATGGCCGCCGATCGTTATAGAGAAATGTATGGAGAAAATTGAAGAAGTGGAAATTTCAGATCTAAAGTGGCATACACGACATTTGCCGACCTCTAAATGTAAAGTGTACGTACCATATCATTATTTACGGTAGTTTTGGTCTCTCGAAAGTTCACCAACGTGCCGCCAACAACACATTTTACGAACGGCTGTTACAGTTCCTTGAGCTCTCTAATTCTTTCAAAAAAGCTCAGAGGTGCCTACCTTCCCTCCACATTTTAGAACATTTCGTTGATGTGAATCCTTGGTGCCGACCTCTCTAATCGTCGATCGATGTTCAAACTTTAAAACGTGATAAAAATCAGCCTTTATCCATTCCCCAAATTGCCGCCCAAATTGCAATAAAAGAGGTAAAAATACATCCATTTCTGCGATAAAAGCGGTACAAAATGGACCACTGCGCTTATTATTCCTTGTGAAAAGTAGAGTTTCTGTCTCCAGTTTGTTTTGATCGCCATCTTTACAGGTGGGTAATTCATATATGATTATTATTATACAGAATATCGCTGGCTAAGTGTACTGTGGGCCCTGATTTTTGAAAATTATTTTTACTCTGCCAAGTCACACGCATGAAACGAAGTTGTTTCTTCTCTCTAAAATCGTCATTCGAACAGGAGCCCAGACTCTAGTTTCCCCTTTTTCATTCTCCCTTGTATTGACAACCTCAAAAAAGAAATTAAATTGATTCAGATCCTTTGATAGTGTGTTATTTCAGTCCTTGTTTTTTCTATCTACTGCTTTCTTTATCGATTCTTTATGCCGCCATCTTGATAATTTGAAACCGCGTGCCAAATACTTCGCGGGCGCAAAATGTCGCCGATTTCTGGTAATGATGATTGGCCTTTTGCTGGGACAATCACTGTTAGCGTGCTAGATCAGAGTGATTTCACCCCCCATTGCGACTTTAGTCGGATCATACAAGCAAAGCCTAACTTGTTGGCCTTCCAACAGCCTCATGAAACTATTTGCCGCACCGGGTATGGCTATGAAAGGTTCGCTCAAATCGAGGAGTTCTTTGGTCCACGATATGTGAAGGACGATAAATTGTTGTTGAAAATAGAGTTCTCAGGGTAATGATCAAAACGTCCACCACGTAATTCAGTAAAATATTTCTCTAAGAGACTTTATTTTTGTTATAGATTGCACAAACGTAATGCCTAAAACAATGAAAATGTCTGAAAAGATAATGCTATTTTAATTGCTTAAAAAGTAGAATTGGTTGATACATTTGAGATGTGCTCACATAGAGAGACTCATTTAGTTCTGCCCGACTCGGACCTTTTTTTAAGAAACCTTTTGGCCCAAACAAAAGAGTTAAAATAGTGCAATGCGTTATAGGGACCGAAGCCTTTTTCTAAGGCCATAATCGTCCATTTCACACGGTTGATTTGCCAGTGGCTATACATGTAGCGTCGCTATAAAAACTATTTGAGTAACATCATTCATCTTAACTACTTTACTTGTAATATGATCCCTGGCATTTTTAACTATTTAGTTATTTCAGGGAATCGCTACTCTTAAATAACTTACGTATAAGTAGTGACTTATTGAAGCATTTGACTAAAAAGTTTAGCGATAAAAAATTTTGATTTAAAAACATTTAAAAAAAAATTTGACGACGTTTCGACGTTTACATAACGTCATTCTCAAACTTTCAGTTACTTAATTTTTATTTTCTATTGTATTTTATTCTTTTTCTCATACATATTTTATATTGTACATTAGTTCCTATTGTTTACTTATCATATATATACTTGTTTAATTCTTATTCATTTTGACTTGAGAATGACGCTATGTAAACGTCAAAACGTCGTCAATTTTTTTAAAAAATGTTTTTAAATCAAAATTTATTATCGCTAAACTTAAATAACTTGCACTAAGTAATTTTTTGTAAATATTAACCTTAACATATTACGGGTACAATGAAGTGTGTTGTTGTTGTTGCAGTAACAAATATTTTAAATTGGGAAGTATACAAAATATGGACCCTGGGTCCATGGACCACCCCTGTGGACCACCACTCATTTTGGAAAGTTACAAGAATAAAAATCTTTAGACGAAAGAAAGAAGTGATGCTGACACTTATCTGAACAATTTAAGCAGGAACCCATGACTAGGAGCGAACAACTCACATACTAAGGGTTCGTTTCTTTGCGGGGATGATCCGAAAAAGGATCATTGATCCAAGATCACTTGGATCACGGTGCATCAAAGGAACCGAAGAATCCACTCTGGGAAGTTCTTTGATGCACCGTGATCCAAGTCATGTTGGATCAATGATGCCTTTTTCGGATCATCCCCGCAAAGAATTGCACCTTAATTAAGACTATTTCACGCTATTTTTACAGACCGATCTATTTTTAGAGTACCTTTTCCGCCAAAGACAGTTCCAGTTCGCTGACCCTATGACGTCAAGTTGGTTTCTTGTGATGTGTCATCGGGCTCGTTTGCGAGAAATTCACTCCAAAAAATTAATTGCTGTCTGTGAAAACGTCGTGACAGGAAGATAGGGCTGTGGTTCATTATGGGCTTCTGATTTAAGCAATTGTCTCTTAAAGATACCTTTACCACCAATTTGGTGGTTCCAAAGGGGTCCGTTTATAGCTTGCTCTTCAAATATACAATCCTTTCATTCATCGAATTTTTCACCGGAACAAAGTCACCTGCTCTTAGCTTCATAGCTCTTTTGATAGAGGATTGCACCAGCATCGCAGAGGGTCATGGGTTTCCAATCCCGTTGAAGCCACCTGAATTTTTCAGGTGTTTATAAGAGACAATTGCCAGATAAGTGAGAGGATAATTTCCTTCTTTCGTCTTAAGATTTTTCTGCTTGAAACTTTACAAAATGAGAAGTAATGGTCCACAGGGGTAGTCCATGAACCGGATCCATGAAGTGGTCCATTCACCGGGTCCACAGGAGTGGCCCACGGACCAGAGGTCTATCTTTTGTACACATCCTTTAAATTGGACCTTTTGGATTTTCTCCCCGTACGAACTGATGAGTTTTTCACATAGTTTTAAATCTTTGTATTACTATAGCAAATGAAGTTTCCCGTGCTTTTCTGCTTGATTTCCATATTCATCTTAACTGTATTTGTATACCGCATCAC
>OX421456.1:6231469-6233969 GCA_949126865.1 Montipora capitata | reverse complement strand
TTGTTTTCGTCCAACAGCATGGCGGCGATCAACCTCGTTCCCAGCGACAATGGAGGCCGAGAAGGAGATCCTGGGAACGAGGTTGGGCGGCGATGACGTAACGTGAAAATCACCTACGCGTACAGCTGTACTGTCATCACGAGTATCTTGTTTGACACAACATAACCTCGTTTTTAGGGTGTGTAAGACCCTGGAAACGAGTTTGGGCACAACCGAAAACTTTTTCTACACACGAGTCGAGGGAGCTATTAATTTGCCGAAGACATTTTGCGCCCTACGAGATATAAGCAAGAAAGATTTTTTTCCCAAAGAAATGTAGCTTTAATATTTTACTGTGAAAGACGAAAATAAACATGCCGCACGTGCGACTCGATAGTGTTTCCTCATTAAGCCATTGTTTCATTTAATATTTGGAACAAATAGCTAATTAACCTTATATGCTCCTGTGCCCTTAATCATTAAATGCCCTACAGGTCCGCCTGCGTAGTATTTTATTCTAAAATCAGGTGGGATTTACGTGGTTTCTGCAAATGTTTGGTCAAGGTGCTTGACCGTTACGGGTATATTACGAAAGCCTAAGAACGTTGAACCAATTACTGAAAGACTTTTGAATTATACAGCTTATTTACCCGCATCAAAGTCCATTGTTCTCACAAAACTTCGAGTGAAATGGCGTGAATGATCAAACCAGGTGACAGGCTGTTTCTCCAAAATCGTGAGTACTGTTAACAGCTACGTCATTATTGTTTGCGAAAATAGTAATCTTAAGGTAGTGATTTTATTAATTTAGCGTATAACAGTATCAAATTGTGTGGGGTTTGCTTTAAAGACACCAACCTGCCCTTGGCTAAATGTATATAATAAATAATTTTTATAGATATCTCGTGGGATATCAATTCAGCAGGATTGTTGCAGTTCGTTTTTCAACACTCTTTGCTAATATTAGAAGCCAAAATTGTCACTTGGTGAGGAGAAAGAGTGACAAAACAGCACTTTCTGCCCACATCACTGATCACTGTAAAAGCAAAGACAACTATGCGCAATTCACAAAGCAAAATGGAGACGGGGTGCCTTAACCCTTTCATTCTCAATATCGAAACGTTCATTCTCCTAACTAATATCATTAATTACTTTGTTGGGAAGTCATGAGAATTTGGTGTTATATCAAGATCACACCTCTTAAGCTGAATACCTGTTTGACTGACATTTCATTGAAATTGTGATGAGAATTTACAAGCTGATCACTCCTGGGGGTCAAATGTTGCGCTTTTTGATGTAATGAATGTCATGTCTGTCCTGAACAAAAGAACTGATGAGAGTTATTGGTTCAAAATATAGATATAAATAAATATTTTGTTGGCTCAAAATATTTATTTATATGTACATTTTGAGCCAACAACTCCCAACATTTCTTGTGTCCCGTGATCGCCGAAGCGTAGCGCAACAATGTGGATTCGTTTGCACAGCTCTTGCAACATTGTTGGGATCACGGACGCCATACATATTGTCTCTATGGTGATAGCAACGCATTAACATGTTGAAAACTAGGGAGTTGTTGCGTCCTTTTGCACGGGGCTTAAGTCTAACAAGGAAATATGAAACGGAAATCCGATTTGGATCTTGCGCAAAGCAAGCACAAAGTAAACTTGAACCATTTTAACAGCTTGCATTGGACAATATTGAGGACAAACTTGAAAAAGAAAGTCGACAAGCATATGAAAAGGAAGAAAATCACGAATCAACAAATTGCCCTGTGCGAGGCAGACAGTTACACAGGCGGAAATGAACCATCTAAGCAATAGAGGAAGTTTCCATGTTTCCATAGCCTCATCCAAACACAAGGGGGAGTTGGGAGAATTCGCATAAAGTCCTCCATTCCTTGTATAAAATATTTGTCAAATATAATTCGACAAATTAAGGAAAATGCTGGTTCTTTTAACCTCTTGATTGAAAAAGATTTTTCGTGTGATGTCACAGCCGTGTTTCCATAGTCTCATCTAAACACAGCTATTGACCAATGAGAGTGCGCGTACTATGCTAATTATTTGTTTTAAAAAAACCATAGTTAGTGATAAAGCAGCTCCCGCCAATGACGAATTGACATGTGTATGATCAGATAATGTGCTGAGTTTGATACTGAATAAAACAAAACAAACAATAAAGTCCGAAATATATAAACGGCGCAACCTAAACCACAAAAACTTGTTTCTCGGATTTTCCAGAGGAAATAGCGAGTTGAAATTTTCACTTCGTTATTGTTATTTTCCTTTGCGTTCATTCACAAATCGCTTTGGAGGCTCTGAAGCGCAGGTGTCAGTTTTAAGCAGCTTGCGCATACGCAGAACAACGTTATCGAAAGCACATGGTTTAACGGTAGACATGGATGGAGAAGAAAGAAGTATGAAGTCTATGTTATCAATACCCTAACTCCAGATACAAATGCACACGCCGTTCATGGTAGACCTACACGGGACGGGTTGGTCCGTGGACTTCACGAGAG
>OX421456.1:6196469-6221469 GCA_949126865.1 Montipora capitata | reverse complement strand
GCCTCGAGCAAATTGAAATACACAACGCGTGGCTTTCTGTTTTCTGTGTTTTTCAATGTTTACTTCAGGTGCGCGCTGATTGGCTAATTTTTGACAGCTCGCTCACCCTGACATCAGGAAGCGGCATTCTCAATTCAGAGGGATGCGTGCAGGCTCTCCTTCTCTCCCACCGAAGAGAGAGAACCTGGTCGCAGGCTAAAGAGTGACATGTTCTCTCCTTGTCTCTTCACACGCGCTGGCTACGAAAAGATGATGCAACCGAATGTACACGCTAATTGAGTCAAGGATCATTTAATTTTACGAGGGGTGGAAAGGTGAAAGCTTAACACTCAGTTTAGCCTCTGTTTGGGGACTGATTTTCCAACTTTCCTTTCTGGATTCGCAGCCATTATTTAAAAATACACCGTATTTTGAACTCTTTGTTTACATTTCTTCAAACAACTGATGTTACGAAAAAATCGATTAAAGTACTTTTTATATGTAGCACAGCCAATAAATAATGAAAAAAAAAAGAGAGAGAGAGAGAGAGAGAGAGAGAGAGAGTAAAAAAGGTAGAGAAATACGTATAAGACAGGGTAAGATTCAAATTTTAAAAATCGGAATATCGAAACATGATTTATAACGTAACGATGTATCTTAATTAAAATCGTAGAATAGGAGAATGATTTCTAAAGCATCCAAGATAAAATCGTAGAATCGGCAGAATCGTAGAGTCGGAAGAATCGGAAATCGGAGCATGATTTCAAAAGCATCTAACAGAGACTTCAATCGTAAAATAGGTAAAAATCTCAGTGGTACGTAAATCGGAAAATAGTATCCCCGGCTAAATCGGTTTATACTATTCTACAATTTAGCCATAATCGCACTGCTCTTTACCACAGTGGAGAGATCTATAATTGTAGGTTTGTTGCTTGTATTATATTTTAGTCGATTTTCAGCCATGTACGACAAAAGGATAGATGAAAACGATCTTTTAGACCGACCGAGCGTCCAAACGATCGTTGATGACACAACGTATTACTGGAACCGAGCGAGAAAGGAAAAGTTATGTTGGGAAAACAACCACCGCTGTTCGAAGTTGTCTGAGAAACGATTTGGTATTAAGAACATAATACTCGTGTCCATGCATATGATTAGCATTCTAATGCCAGATAAACAGAGATCCAAAAATAATCAACCAATGAGATGAGTTATTAGCAGTAAGGGGATTCCCCCGTTGAGTAACCAGCGATCAGGCGCATTCTTTTACACTTTTTCTTTTATAGCCTGCGTCGCAGACAGACTAAACCACCGGTATAGTCAGTCTGCGCAACGGCTCCGAAAAGCTTGTTCAGACTTTACAGGGATTTCTGTATCCCTTTCTGATTGGATAGATTCTTACGCGCTTTGTGATTCGACGTTCACTTGCTTGACAGGTCACGCATTCATTATTTGCATGACAGAAATAGTGCTTTGCTTTCCAACAGCCAAAAGGTCAAAACGGAATTAATGTATTTTGGGAGACACGAATGTCTTGGCATGCTAAATGTTCATTTGCGGTTACCGTGTGCGGCTCCTAAAACGTCGCGTGCTTGAACTCGCTATGTGCAAATGCCGCGCGTGAGTCAGGAGCAGCGTCATTTCAAGTGTAACTGAAAGACCGACATCATTTAACTACGCTGCCATTTAACTCCGCTGCAAAAAGGCAGGTTTCAATAGGCCTGCTCTATTATTTTTAGTTTGTGCGTGATTTCAGGTCAGGTCAGCTTACGATATCGATCATACTACACCTGCTTGAACACTGGCTTCGAGTGCAAATACACGACCATCAAAACGGTTTTGTACAGGACAAATCAACAAATAACGGAATTTTTCTACTCAAACGGTCACAGCAAGTCTCTGGAGCAAACCGGGAGCCACTATTTATTTTATTGTTGACTGCAGCGCGGCTTTTGACAAATTATGTGGGAGGACATTGTTTGTCTGCGTACGAACGCGTTTTCCACCTGGCCAGGACCTACCATGGCTGGATATTCTCGAGCATCTCTAGAATCGAACTTACTGCAGATTCCCGAAGGCTGGACCTACAGCGACATTCTCCACAACTAGTGGTACGAGGCAGGGAGGGCCCAAGGGGCCAGTACTATTTTCACTCCTGTTGGACGTATGCATGCGAGATTTTATGGAACGCGCAGGGGCTCTCGACATTGATTTTCTCACATACCGTTACCGAATAGGCCATTTCCGAGTTAAGTTAAGTTTTTGTGATGGTAATTAGTTCTACTTTACATATGAATGAAAACTAATTTTCATAAGAAAAACTTCGCTTTTAGACTCGCTTTGAAGATGAGGCGGACATCGGAAATGGCCTATTAACTCGCTGGGGGGAGGGGTAGTATGAAGCACTGCGTAGCCGCGTAGCCATCACTTTTCAAGATCCGTTTTGGAGTGACGGGGTATTCAGCAGTTACTCCAATTCAACGGCTTACTGTATTTCGCGAAACGAAACTAAACGAGTTACATCTACGAAAAGTGTTAACGGAAGCGAAGAAATAAGTCAAACATCGCAAATTACAGATTTGCGAATTTGCAAAATCAGCATTTCCGCTGTTTTATATCGCACACAGAAGTCTATAAACTGTTGTGACACTTGATGAGTTCCATTTCGTTTCGCAAAATACAGTAAGCCAATTCAACTGGTAGCCCGGTATCACTTTTCAAGATCCGTTTTGGAGTGGCGGGGTATTTAGCAGTTACTTCAATTCAACGGCTTACTGTATTTCGCGAAACGAAACTAAACGAGTTACATCTACGAAAGTGTTAACGAAAGCGAAGAAATAAGTCAAATATCGCAAATTACAGATTTTCGAATTTGCAAAATCAGCATTTCCGTTGTTTTATATCGCACACAGAAGTCTATAAACTGTTGTGATACTTGATGAGTTCCATTTCGTTTCGCAAAATACAGTAAGCAAATTCAACAGGTAGCCATCACCTTTCAAGATCCGTTTTGGAGTGGCGGGGTATTTAGCAGTTACTTCAATTCAACGGCTTACTGTATTTCGCGAAACGAAACTAAACGAGTTACATCTACGAAAAGTGTTAACGGAAGCGAAGAAATAAGTCAAATATCGCAAATTACAGATTTTCGAATTTGCAAAATCAGCATTTCCGTTGTTTTATATCGCACACAGAAGTCTATAAACTGTTGTGATACTTGATGAGTTCCATTTCGTTTCGCAAAATACAGTAAGACAATTCAACCGGTACTACTTTAAATAATTGAGTATTTAATTCAAGTGAATTAATTTAAAGGTTGACTAAATGTATGTTGTTCTTTCCATTTGCGCTCACTTTCGAAATTTTTGTGAGCTTTTGTTCTTTTGTGAGCCTTCGCTGTTTAATCATCTCACGTGAGTTCCATGGGCCATTCGACCAACCAGGCCGGTAGTCGTCACTCCAAATTGTCACTACATGAGAGCGCGGAGGATGATACATATTTCAGCGGAGGATGATATATCAAAGGCGGACAAACACAAATTAGAGTCTTGACAATTTTGTGAAATTAAAAGCAATTGCATATCATTCATTGGAAGATTATGGCCAAGTTCAGGTAGGAATTACTGTCGATTTTCGGGGACCCTATCACAATGAACTAAATGTAGACCTAAGGTATTATAGACGATCAAGTTTACTATTTTTTTTCAACCCATTAAATTAAACCAGAGCGCAAGTCATTTCAGCATGTCCAAAGAGAAAAATTAAAGGCGTCGAATTTATGTATGCCATAGTGACTGTCGCTTGAACGTGAACCAGTTATAGTAAAGACAGCATCTGGTGTTGCCAGTTAACGTGGTGTTAGGAACTTTTTGATAAATTCTAAGTAGCAGTTTTGTCTTGATTATTGGAAATATCTTCGTATTTCAGTATGCCATAGTACCTTGGTGATAATTTCGTGGTTAATTTTTTTTTTATCTGAATGTATTCCTTAGGAGGTCTTTCTAATTTTCAAATATTTAGAGATTTTGGATTAAACAACTCAAACAACGGTTTGGATCTTCGTTTGCATTTTCTCTGGAAGGAACAAAAAATCCTATGCGTGGGTGACCACGTTAAATTGCTTACACTCTGTGTCAACGATCTAGTATTATTTCTCACTGTGTTAGCCACATTACCGAGACCGGTACGGACAGTTCTCGTGTCATTTACTTTGTAAACTAACGATTTGACTACAGATTTAATTTAGGGCTGCACAGTTTTACCACAAGCAAATTAGTCAAAAGTTCTTAAGGAACGAAGGATAAAGAATTAGACATTATAGTCATTGACGAAACAAACAAGGAGACGATAAGACAATCGGGGGAGTGACTTTGACCCTCAAATGCAAAACAGTGAAACCGCAACAAAAGTGAAAAGAATAATGGTCACGACAAATCTCGACAAATCAGACAAGCAATAAAGTTGAATTTCGTTTTATCAACGGAGTTGATAATGTAAATTGGCCACCGCACAGGTAGACACTCTGTACGGTGGCAATTTACATTATCAACTCCGTTGATAAAACCAAATTTTTGTATACTACTTCCCCACCGACGTAGCACCACAGTTTCTTTAGAAACTACCCCTTTCAAGCAATAAACTCAGTTGAATTAATTTACTATTGTGGCTTATTTTTCCCTGTACTTTTGTACCCAGCTATAATTTCGTTATTTGAAAGATGCTTTGCAGATGTAGAAAACTGTAAATCTGTTTAATTTCCTCCAGCAACCTCAATAGAATATTATTCAAAGTAAACACGTTATTCTCGAAAGGGTTTTCGGCTGAGAGCGGCGCCGTCAGCTCATGCTTCCTTAAAATGGGTAACCGGAAATAAACAAATACCGCTGATTTGTGTCACCTTCTATTTTCTTTCCTCACAGATTTCTTTTGAATTTCAAAGGCAAACATTTTAAAATAATATACATGTAAGTTAGCAGGCAAAAAATGATAAAACTAACCGTCTGGATGCAGAAATATAACTTTGAATAATTATTGAAGATGCAAGTCGGAAAAATGAGGTTACAAGATTAGCATTTACGCATGCATCGCCGTCCATTCGAGTTCGTGCAAGAGTGGAGCTACAGGCCAACAGAAATGGATTTAAGTGACCATTAACCGTTCCTGCAAAATGTTCATAGTTTTTGTGAATAGGAGATATATGTTAACTTTATATTCCATCTACATAAGAATTAGAGACCGTGATATTTCAAAAAAACGATTTTTCTGAAAATCCTGGCAAACAGATTTTGTTAAATATTTTAGAGATAATTCATAACATCTGGTAATGCTATATAGGAAATTTTCATCCTCACGTTTTTTGAAAATTAATTTAAAAGACAATATATGTTGATTTTAAGGTTAAGAGAAATGCGTTATTGCGTTGCCATGGTAACGATATTTAGGAAAATGTGATGTGAGAAATCTTTGATGGGCACTTAATACCCTGGTCAAATTTCGTCTTGATACGACTACCCTAACTATAGCTAAGAACAGAATAAGTTTAATTGTGTGAAAAAAGGAGAAACTATTTGGCGCCTCCTCAAAATGTGTATCTATGGGTTTTCTTCTACCATATTACTAATACTATTATTATATTACTACTACTGCTACTGCTACTAGCTCTCCCATGGTACTAGATCAGTCGGTGCTCCAAAGAAAAGGCACAAGGACTTGCTAAAGCACTGCTTGCTGAAATGTGGAATTAATGTGAACGAGTGGGAACAACTAGCAGCAAACAGACAGGTCTGGAAAAGTACAACTCCGAAAGGTGTTCTACACTTTGAAAACACCCGACTCACTGAGGAAGCTATGCGCCGTGAGCAGAGAAAGGCTGCTGCCCAACGGCGCCTTGAGACCCTGCAGATGGGGCTTGTTTGAGTCTCCGCTCTGCTAATCCTTTTGGCCGCCATACTCGAGCTCGCTCGCGAGTGGCTGCGACGACGACGACGACGCTACTGCTACTGCTACTAATAATGATAATAATTGTAATAATAATAATAATAATAATAATAATAATAATAATAATAATAATAATAATAATAACAGTTTTATGTGTAAACGAATGATTTCCACTGAGAACCTGGCCAAGAACGTTTCCCTGTAGACGCTTGCGTGACAATCAGTATTTGCGTTATCAACGAAAATCAATCTTCAGATTAATTGGTGTTTATTTCTTTAATAAGAATAAAATAAATAATTAATTAATTAATTAACTAATTATCTCGGAATGACAGCTTAATAGGGACACTTTCACGGCATGAAGAAATAAAATAAAATTTAGACAACAGGTTTAAAACATGTCATTCAAAGCCGATAAAGCGCGATTGTAAATATAAAAAAAATACGATTATGGCAAATGGAGGTCAGAACAGCTTTTCACATTTTCAAAAATTCTGCCTTAGAGATATATGGCTCTTGTCTGATTTGAAGCCATAAACGTTACTTCTCTAATCCGTCATCTAATTTTGCCTAAACCATTAGGCCGAAACATTATGTACAAGCAGCAATCTTGACCTATGTTCTAGTTAGTCCGGCCCCGTTTCTTAAAACCACGTGGGACCACATGATTTTGCTATTGTGGCCTCTTGGTCTGCATATTTCTTTCGGTGTATTAATTGTTTTCTTTGTGTTGGACGAGGCTAAATAAAATAAAATAACTTGAAGTAAGTAAATCTGATATACAGTAATACCAGTTGCGAGATTGATTTTAGTGTTACACTGAACAATTATCGTGGGAAATCGGGCGGAATATTGCCTGATACTTAACCGACGAGGCTGTAGGCCGAGTTGGCTAAGATCATCAGGCGATATTCCGCAAGATTGAACAGGGTAATTGTTTTATTAATCAACACATTGATGACAAAGCACAATTTTCTACGTTTATAGGAAAAAAAGCTGGAAAAACTACCACTTTTCTCCGCGAAACACAGGCTATGACCATATTTGGACCTTGTCACAATGTGTTGAGTAATAAATGTCAATAGCTGTTTTTATGTCATTAATAACTTCTCACACTACATCAAGTCTGCAGTGTAAAAGATTCCTTTTTATTTCACAGTTACCCAGATTTTGCAAATGTTGTCGCGGACTCAATTTACCCTGGTGACAGAGGAACTTGGCAGGCGACCGAACAGAGCCAGTTGCAGCTTATGGGGACAGGTGGTAACCAAGCCAACGGGCTGAGCGACGCTGTTGTGGAAGACCATGTGCAGATTTCAAGGTCGAGCCAATCAAATCAGCCTAGTGAACCGACCGGTGGACCAAACAACGGATTTTGTCATAGTGACTCTGTTCAGAGAGACGGAACAACGAGGGACCGGCGGCTGGCTGACATGACTATTGAGCAAGCCAGCGGAAGAAACTATACTGCTATGGGCCTTGGCTTACAGCAGGTCATCCCTAATTGGCACGCAGCATCGGCGTTTGTTTTCAGAGTTCCCTCTGGTGAAGGTGCCCAGCAGATCAACTGATTACCTGGAAACCATGAAGAGGAGCCTGTTGCTGACGAGGCCAATGGATTAAGCGTCCACAGAGTAGAACGTGCATGGCAGCGATGCGTAATGAGCTACTTTGATCTCGCTAATGGAATCAGCTGTCGCCCGAATGGGACAGCTGCAAGGGAGGCTCTGCCCTTCCCCATCCAAGAAGATGTGACATGCTTGCCTGTGCAGGAACAAGGTGAAGGATATGCAGCACCACAGGCGCCAATTCTACTTCCTGATGTTCTGCCAGACGAACCCAATTTAGTGTCTTCCGTGGGGAACGCAGAAAAGCCCACTGTGAATCGCTGCAGTACAGAGAAGATAAAACAATGGAAGCAACAATTAACGAGGTAAGTGACACACCTCAATTACCAGTAATAAGTAATAGTAATAGTACTGAGTGGAGTACAATTCAGAGAGTAATCGTGCGAGTGATTTGCGCGCAAGTCCGATTTGAAATTAAGAGCACGATTATACCCCTGAATTGTAGGACACGAAATCCTATTACTAATTATTCGTAACTATAACAAAATGTGAGAAAATCATAACAAAATTCGAGGATAAAAAGTCTTTGAATACCTTTTTGTGTGAAAAAGTTAAAATTGTATTCAATCTGTTTTGCAAACAGCTGGAAAACAGTAAGAAAGGCCCCATCCAAGGGCTTGTCATTGATTCGCGAATAGCGTAGGTGTCCAATTACAGATATCCAATTACGCAACAATATAGGCCCGCACAGAACCAATCAGATTCGAGAATTTGTAATAGTTACGATAATAATAATAATAATAATAATAATAATAATAATGATGATGATGATGATGATGATGATGATGATGATGATGATGATGATAACAATAATAATAATGACTTCTCGTTGTGTTATGTAAAAAACTAAAAATGCTGCTTACTTAGGGTTGATAGCTGCTTTAAACTAAGTAGAGTGCATATTCAGCCTACGTAAAATGAGGATCAGCAATTTAGCCTAGATAAAAATGGATTCAACCTGACCTCGGATTTGACCGACAATATGGACACCCAAAGACGTCAAATTGTGATAAGAACACCAATTAATATAATCTATTTTTCATTTATTTATTTCTTGTTAACGCCTGGAAAATTACTTGCAGGTCAAATCCGCAGACAGCTGTTCTGAAAATGGGAAATGCACAGGGTACATTTTTTATCATGGAAATCGAAGAGATCGCTCAACATTGCCGGTATGAAACACCTATCCTTAGTGATGCGGTGTACAGTTATCGTTTTGGAAGGTTGATGGGCATCAGAATCTATCCCAAGGGTGTTGACAGTGGAAGAGGAACCCATGTGGCAATTTTCATTCATATGATGCAAAGCACCTTTGACGATCTCTTAGATTGGCCTTTTGATGGGACAATCACTGTTAGCGTTTTAGATCGGAGATGTTCAAGAGCCCGTAGCAACATCAGTCGGATCATACAAGCAAAGCCTAACTTGCTGGCCTTCCAACAGCCCCATGAAGCCATTTGCCGCACCGGGTATGGCTATGAAAGGTTCGCTCGAATCGAGGAGTTCTTTGGTCCTGGATATGTGAAGGACGATAAATTGTTGTTGAAAATAGAGTTTTCGGGGTAATGATCAATACGTTTACCACGTAATTCAGTATAATATTTCTCTGAAAGAGACTATATTTTTGTTATTGATTGCACGAACGTAGTGCCTAAAACGATGGAAATGACGGTGAAAAGATAATGCTATTTTAACTGCTTAAAAAGTAGAATTGGTTCATACTTTTGAGATGTGCTCACATAGAGAGTCTCACGTAGTTCTACCCGACCTTTTTTTAAAGAAAACTGTTGCCCAAACAAAATAGTGCAATGCGCTATAGGGACCGAATCATTTTCTAAGGCCATAATTGTCCATTTAACGAAAAAAGCCCGGCTGATTTGGCAGCGGCTATACATGTAGCGTGGGTACAAAAACTACTTGAGTAACATCATTCATCTTAACTTTACTTGTTTTTGCAATTTGTAGAGGAGTAATATGATCCCTAGCATTTTTAACTTTCTAGTTATGCGCCGATCAAATCGATGTCGCTGACATTTATAAAACACGTCTTTGGACGAGATGGAAGAGTTTAAAGGAAGAGATGTAGCATTTGTGATAGATTGGTCTTTAGTAGACGAAAGGGTAGGGTATTCGAACACCATTTTGGCCCGAGGGGGCGGGAATTTGAACGATCCAATCTTCAAAAATTCAAATGCCCGGGCTTTGCGATAAACTGTGTCGTTGTAGTAACAAATAATTTAAATTAGGGCGTATACTAAACATGGACCCCGGGTCCATGGACTACCCCAGTGGATCCGGTCCATGGACCACCCCAGTGGATCCGGTCCATGGACTACCCCAGTGGATCCGGTCCATGGACCACCCCAGTGGATTCGGTCCATGGACTACCCCTGTGGACCACAACTCGTTTGTAAAGTTACAAGAATAAAACTCTTTAGACGAAAGAAAGAAGTGATCCTCTCACTTATCTGGCCAATTTAAGTAGGAATCCATGACTAGGAGCAAACAACTGACATACTCAGGGGTGCGTTTCTTTGCGGGGATGATCCGAAAAAGGTCCTTGATCCAAGATCAATAGGATCATGGTACATCAAAGGAACCAAAGAATCCCCTCTGGGGTTCCTTTGATGCCTCATGATCCAAGTCATGTTGGATCAATGATCCCTTTTCGTATCATCCCAAAGAAACACACTGAAAGACTATTTCACGGTATTTTTACAGACCCAAAGACAGTTCCACTTCGGTGACGTTATGACGTCGAGTTGGTTTCTTGTGATTTGTTATGGGACTCGTTCGCGAGAAATTCAATCCAAAAAATAAATCGCTGTCTGTGAAAACGTCGTGATAGAAACATGGGGCTGTGGTTCGTTATGGGTTTTTGAGTTAAGCAATTGTCTCTCAAAGTCACCTTTACCACCCATTTGGTGGTTCCAAAGGGATTCGTCTATAGTCCGCGCTTCAAATATACATTGCTTTCATTCATCCAGTTCTTCACAGGAACAAATTGACTTGCTCTTAGCTTCATAGCTAAGTTGGTAGAGGATTGCACCAGCATCGCAGAGGGTCATGGGTTTCAATCCCTTTGAAGCCACCTGAATTTTTCAGGTGTTTAGAAGAGACAATTGCCAGATAAGTGAGAGGATAATTTTACTTTTTCGGCTAAAGATTTTTCTGCTTGTAACTTAACAAAATGAGGGGTGGTGGTGTATAGGGGTAGTACATGGACCCGGGGTCCATGAAGAGGTCCATTGACAGGGTCCACAGGGGTGGTCCATGGACGAATGGTCTGTGTTTTGTATACGTCCTTTAAATTGGACCTTTTGGATTTTCTCCCCGTACGAACTGATGAGTTTTTCACATAGTTTTAAATCTTTGTATTGCTATAGCAAATGAAGTTTCCCGTGCTTTTCTGCTTGATTTCCATATTCATCTTAACTGTATTTGTATACCGCATCATTAAGGTGTAGAGTTATAGGATAGTATTTATATTGGGCCTTTTTCGATATTTTGCCCAGAAAGAATGATTTTTTAAACGTAGTTTTATAGGTATTTGGTTATCTAGTTGGCCGGTGAAATTTCGATAAAGCCCACAATTTTTTGGTGTTTTTCAGTAGAGATTTTATTTTTTATATCTTATTTATCCTTTTTCGTTGTTTGAGCACATTTGTGCGCACTTTATGTAATTTTTTTTTGCAATAAACTGGTAATTTCATTAAAACAATTAAGTGATTCACTGCGCGGAGTAAATCCATTTAAAAGACCCTTTCTTGAGGAGCGCCACACCTTCGTGTTTCCCAAAACGCCCCCATTCAGCATTGTGCTGAACTAAATGTCGAGGGCTTTTGAAAAGGTTGTTTGTAAGAGGTTTATTATTCCACTACAAAAATGGTGTTATTTCGCTTCAATTTTATTTGGTAAGAGTTTTTTTGAAAAAAAAAATGCATCATCTGTCTTTCAGGGCGCTTGCGAACGATGTAAACAGCACAGAAAGCCAGCGAAATGTCCTTTATTTGATTGTATAAACGAAATTACAAGTAACAAGCGATGACAAGCTAAATTCTCAGGCTTTGCATCGTGTTGAAAACAACTTCTTTCATTGAAAAACACCCGTTCCGTCTGTATTTGCTCTGTTCTAAACCGGTCAAACCGTGACACCACAGTGTATTACCGTCTCATATTTTGCGCGTTCTCTTGACCATATATAGTAAAATGGCGTAATAGTGGAATAATAAATGTACTTATTGACTGAGTGGAAGGGCTGGGAAAATATTTGGCCCAAGGTCATGGCGTACGGACCGAGCAGACTCTTGCCGAGACCAAGTACGAAAGATAGGGGCTCCATTTGATGGGTTCCTGTCCGATTTCGTGATAACAATGGTCCGTTTTCACATGTTCGACAGGTTCGGCATCGTGTTTATGACAAACGGCAGGCTGAATTATTATGGTCATCATCATCATCGTTATCACCATCATCACGTCATCTTCATCATTTTCATTATCATACTTGATGTCATTTTCGTTATTATCATCATCGTATCACTATCAACCAATCACTAGAGAAACAGACAACAATGATCGGAAGAGCACCAAGGGGAGCCTCTATCTCCACTATTTCCTTGAGTCAACCATTTCCCGAGTAAATTTATTACAAGGAACAGGTTTTTTCCGGCGAAATGTATCATATTTTCCTTGACGCTGGGATGGCTGTGTTTTGATCAATGGCTTTTACAACAGTGGGTGTGCTGAATCTCCCAAAGGAGTCGTTCTAGAAATAAATCCTGTCCGTTTTCGTGATGACAATCGTCCGCTTTCAGATGTTCTAGAGGTTTGGCATCGCGTTTGTGACAAACGGCAGGCTGAATTATTATGATGATGATCATCATCATCATCATCGTTATCACTGTCATCACGTCATCTTCGCCATTTTCATTATCATCATCATCGTCATCACGATCAGCATATGTGCTTTTCAACCAATCTCCAGAGAAACAGATAACAATGATCAGAAGCTCATCAAGGAGAGCTTCTATCTCCACTTAATCCTTGAGTCAACCATTTCCCGAGTAAATTTATTACAAGGAACAGGTTTTTCCGGCAAAATGTATCATAAGTCCCTTGACGCTGGGATGGCTGTGTTTTGATCAATGGCTTTTACAACAGTGGGTGTGCTGAATCTCCCAAGGGAGTCGTTCTGTAAATCTGCTCAGGAAAGGGTTGACTCCTACGTCAAGTATGGGAGATAGAGGCTTCCCTTCATGACCCCCTGAAAATGATGTAACTTTTACAATCGCCGCAGATCTACGAACAAAAACAGATTATGACGGATCTTTTGTTTTTGTTCACCAACATGCATATGGCAGTGATGACGTAACGTGAAAATCGCCTACACCAGTACTGTCATCACGAGTACCTTGTTTGGAACAACCTAACCTCGTTCCCAGGGTCTCTAAAACCCTGGCAACGAGGTTGGGCAAAACAACCTACAGTAAGAATCGTTTATCTTCCGGCTCCACACACTAGTCGAGGGAGTCATTAATTTGGGGAAGATATTTTGCCCGCCTCGAGATACAAGCAAGGAAGATTTTTTTCCAAAAAATCTGGCGTTAATTATTTGCTATGCAAGACGAAAAGAAACAAGCCGCACGTGTGACACGATCGTGTTTCCTCATTAACCCATTGTTTCCTTTAAATTTGGAACAAGTAACGAAATAACTTTGCATGCTCCTGTGCCTTTAATGCCGTACGGGTCCACCTGCGTAGTACTTTATTCTAAAATTCCATGGGATTTACGTGGTTTCTGCAAATGTTTGGTCAAGGAGCTGGGCCGTTACTGGTACTTTACGAACGCTTTAAGAACGTTGAACCAATCACTGAAAGACTATGCAAATATATTACATATCTACCCGCATCAAAGTTCATCACGGTTCTCCTAAAGAAAACATCGAGAGAAATGGCGTGCACGATCAAACCAGGTGGCAGGATGTGTCTTTGCTAAAATCGTGAGTACTTTAGAAAGCTTTGTCATTATTGTTCAAGATAATAGTAATCTTATAGAAGCGATTTTAAGAATTTGGTATACAACGGTATTCAACAGTATTAAATTCCGTGGGGTTTGCTTTAAAGACATCAACGTGCTACATGGAAGCCAAAATTGTCAGTTGGTTATGAGAAAAGAGTGACAAAAAACCATTTTCTGCCCGCATCACTGACCACTGTAAAAGCAAAGACAACTGTGCTCGATTCTTAAGCAAAATGGAGAGACTACTTTAACCCTTTCGTTCTCAAGATCGAAACGTTTATTCTCCGAACTAGTATCATAGATTTCTTATTGGGAAGTCATAAGAATTTGGAATTATATCAAGATCGCACCTATCAAGCTGATAATTATGTTCATTCTCCATACTTGTCTGACTAACATTTCATGGAAATTGTGAGAACTTACAAGCTGATCACTCCTGGGGGTCCAAATGTTGCGCTATCTGATTTAATGAATGCCCTGTCGGTCAGTGTTTGGTACTTGAAAGGAAGCGAATTTGGGAAAAGCCGCAAGATCCAAATCCGATTTTAGTTTCTTGATCGTAAGCTTTACGAACTTCTATATTTCTTGTTAAGGTCACGTGCAAACGGACGCAAACATGTTGGCCAACATGTTGGGTGTTACATGTTGCGTCTGTTTGGAAACCCTGTTGCATGTTGGTGCGTCTTGTTGTGAAGTTGTCTGCCAAAGTTTGAAACTGATCAAACTTTCTTGCGCTACGCTTCGGCGATTACGGAACAAAAGAAATGTTGGGAGTTGTTGGCTCAAAATATATGTATAAATAAATATTTTGTTGGCTGAAAATATTTCTTTATGTGTACATTTTGAGTCAACAATTCCCAAGATTGCTTGTGTTCCGTGATCGCCGAAGCGTAGCGCAACAATGTGGATCCGTTTGCACAGCTCTTCCAATGTTGTTGGGACCACAGACGCCCATACATATTGTCTCTATGGTGATAGCAATGCATTAAGATGTTGAAAACAAGATGGCAGCCAAATTTTGTAAGTTTACAAAGTCTTATGGGTCGTATCCTTCCCATGATACACTGCACGTCTTTGCATTGTTGGGGAGTTGTACATGTTGCGTCCGCTTGCATACAATTGCCAATGCAACACCATCCAACATCTGCAGAACCAAAAACTAGGGAGTTGTTGGGTCCTTTTGCACGGGGCTTAAGTCTAACAAGGAAATATGAAACGGAAATCCGATTTGGATCTTGCGCAAAGCAAGCACAAAGTAAACTTGAACCATTTTAACAGCTTGCATTGGACGATGATGAAGACAAACTTGAAAAAGAAAGTCGAGAAGCATATGAAAAGGCTCATCCGAAACTGCTAGGTGACCTTTTCAAGTGCCAAAAATTGCAAAAGTGTCGCCATAACAGATAATTTAGTTCAACTGCCTCTGAAAACTAGTAGAAATGGGCAATTACCCCTGGGGGGAAGGGGGACTCGATATATCCCTGGGTGGGGAGGTGCGACGCGGCCCCTCATACCCTGACCCTGTTTAAGACAATTATCGCTGATTTTCCTAACCTGTTTAAGACAGAATTCCGATTTTTGATACCCTGTTTAAGACATTTAACCCGAAACCATACAGTAAGAACAGTAATCATACTACCTCACCGGGGAAACAATTTCGAGCCATCAATTTTGAGAGAAAAATCCCAGACAGCTGATAAAGAATAGTTGACAAGGAAAATTCTTGCGTCCTCAGGTATTTTCTACAGCAAATACACCGCATAAAATAGCAAAGGAGCCGCAAAAACAGTCGTTGTCGTTGTGTCTTTCATCGAATCTTCAAGATAATATTTGCCATTGTGGCTACCCCGTTTGGTGAATGACATTTGCTGACTTGGACGCGTTTTCATCGGCCATTTATCCACTGGATTCCACAGCTGATGGTGCAAATTATCGGGTCTGACTCAGCCAGTGTATAAATCCCTGTGTTTCCCTGTCAGGAGGTCATTTGTATCCATTTGCAGTCTTTATCTTGAGGTTGTTAACATTTTGCTACTGGTCTTGAGTGCATTGTTATCAACGCGTCTTTGTTACTGTAAAAAAACGGCTGTCTGCAAGAGAAACCACCGAAAGCCTTAGCCAAGAATATTTTGACAGGAGGTCTGTATAACTTGAATATATATATTTTTAGATTAGTTTTCACGCGTGCCACAAGGGGCGTAAAAAGCAACCTCGTTCCCAGGGTCTCTCATCTTAACGCCTGGGGCGAGCGAGGAGAGGCGCCTCGCTCGCCCCAGGCGTTAAGATGAGAGACCCTGGGAAAGAGGTTGCGTAAAAAGACGTGCTTGTCAACCACGGGGAAAAAAGAAAATAAATTAACGCTGCAACGCTAATGAACTCTTTTTCTCAACCAGTTAGGTGTCTCAGTTGTTGGAAAGGAAAATGCAAGTAGTATGTGCTTGTGCATTGCTTCTATTGCTGGATTTGGCTAACAAACGGCATCTTGCGGGAAGAAACTGCAGGGAACACGCCGAAATCAGAACTACTTAACCACGGTAAGTCTTGTATCTGTAAATTTTTTGACTGAGGGGGGGGGGGGGGGGGAACGCGGGAGGCACAAGTCGTTACCAGAAAATTGTGAGATGCAGAGACACGGAAATGTTACTTACAAAGACAGGTACTTTCAGAGGAGGTAGGGTTTTGTAAACTACTGTTTTTACCATTAATTTGTGTTTGCCCAATAAAGTTGTATTATTAGTAGTATTAGGGGAGATTTTTGGGAAGTAGACAAAAAATGCCCTAGCAAATTCGGAAATCTTCAAGTTCCCCTAGCTAGAATAACCGAACAGATAGAAATTTTATGGCGCAGCCTAAAACGAAACTACAAAGCTTTAAAGCACTCCAGAGAGCTAACATCAGAGATTTTAAAAATCATTTGAGAGAAAACCGTCGCTGGCTGCACCTGACATGTAACAACGTTACAACGAATTGAAGAACGAAAAGGAACCCGGATAACCACAGGAGAAACTTCAAAATTTGAGGATGTGTCAGAACAAACTTGACTGCCTCATGCTATGAAAATGCTCTTTGTGAAATAATTGAACCCAATTCTTAACAAAACAGTGCGATTCAATTCGCAAAAAATTATTTCTTTAGATCGTTTCATTTTTTCCTAACATATTGCATCACATTTTAGCGTTCGTGAAATTATTGCTGATATTGATGTTTTGACTGTAGCTATAAATTCATGCTAATTTTTTATCCACACTTGAAAATGACTTATATCACTAATTCTTTATCACAAAATATAGATTTGCATTGGGTCAAAAGGAGTTGACAGGACACCGAAACAGGTAAACTCCAATCGGACTTTTTTCTTAAAAACAAACAATGTTGTTTCTCCACTCGACGGCCGTAAAAGCATGCAGGCGCCTGATCAATGGTTACTCAACGGGGGAATCCCCTTAATGCTAATAAGTTATCTGATTGGTTGATTAATTTTGGACTACTGTTCATCACCTTTGGCTCTTCAGAAGTTAGCTTTCCAACTTTTTTTTACGGTTGTTACCTCTCAAATGATATCAACTAATATCTGTGATTAACTTCCCCAACCCACACAGCACCGCAGTTTCTTCAGAAAAAAAAAAATCCTTCATCCATTTTTACAAATTAAAGCATCGAGGAATCTTCGATCTCCTCTTAATTCACTAAGATATCCGATGAAAAGTTTTCAATAAGTTACACTTGAAAGACCAGTGAGCTCGCCATAACAATGGACCTTTTTAGTTTGTATGTTTTATTTTCCCATTTCAGACCACGTGATGTTACTCCAAGGAACAGTTTCCTTCAAATGTCGTCTTATGCACGTACAGGTGTCCGCAAAACTTATGAAAAAACAAAAGGAAAATTCTCCGAAAGTTGAGAGCATCACGTGGTCTGAAATGGGAAAACAAAACAACTGAAAAGGTCTTTAAGTGACGTCACGTCAACCACTACTTGAATTAATTACTTGCAGTTGACTGATACAATATACAACTAACACACGTACAGTTCGAGAAACAAGTATGCGGACCGACGGAAATTTTTTTTCCCAGAGCGCACATAATAAAAAAGAGGGGATCCAGAAGTTGAAAAGCCGACAATCCCGTAAATATCCGAAGACCCGCATTTTACTGAAACGTGCAGCACGAGAATAAAGATTCCTACCTGTAAGATCTGGCCATATCCTCTTTACGAATAATTCTTCGAATGCTGTTTAATTTTACGAATCGGTTGAACGTCTTGATTGTTTGATAGTTCAAATTTGGCCGTAGATTTTTCAGCTCTGAGAGGCGCCACAACTAGCGCTCTCCTCCTACACCCGTTCCTGCTTATGCTCCTACTGGGAACTTCAAGCGCGCTATAAAAGGGATTAATTTAATTAATTAATTTTAAATTTGTTAAAAACACAAAATATAGAAATTAGTCAACGGGAAGCCCCTTGGGCATTATAGGTGAACAAGACTAGGTGGAAGCACAGTCAAAGCGATACTTCGAACAACCAGTCAGACAAAATGTTTACGGCCTGATCGACATGGGCAAACCAACAGCTTAGTTCATATAAAATAAAATTTATTAGATTTATAATAATTATTATTAGTAGTATAGACTACAAACAGTGGATAGCGTTGAACGCGCTCGCTTCGCTATTTACCTCCGAGCAATTCGCGCGCAATTTGCGCCCGAAAATGTTGTAATCTTTGCAGGAATACATGAGTTAAAATCATCTTTTTGCGCTATATTATCTCACGGTTTTAGTATATACTAAAACAACTATTCACCTCAGTGTCGGTGGCTAGTGGTGGTATTTACCGAGCCACGAAGCCCGCACTTAGGTCAATAGTTGCTAATTATATTCACGTTATAAAAAGTTGACGTCAGGAAAATTAGTTTAATTTCCCTCTAACACATGCCAACGTTACACAACCAATCAGGCAGAGGTCCATCAATATTTGTTTCCACCGTCCACCGGCGACCGTCCACCGGCCAATCAGATCACAAAAAGCTGTTTATCTGCTTTGTGGTTGTCCATGTGTTTTTCAGCAGAGGGTTTCCGTATCACGGAAAAGTGAGCTCGTTGTGTAGCCCCTGAGAACTGTTATACCTACAAGCAGATTTGAACCATCTCCAAACAACGACAAACAAGACGTTGATTCCGATTTATACTGATCAAGGGCACTTGCAGATTATCCATGGAGTTTTCAAGGTAGGACAATTTTCTATTCTCCCGGCCCCAGTTGTTCAAACGATGGATAGCGCTATCCGCCAGATAAATCACTATCCACTGGGTAACTCCGAATTGGTTTTGCTAGTGTTTATCCACTGGATAGTGATTTATCCGGTGGATAGCGTTATCCATTGTTTGAACAACTGGGGCCTGGTCTCAAAAAGCACTGAATCCTTCTTAAAACGACGACAGGCTTTAATATCTTGAAATTCACGTTTGCTGAGGTTGAAATCGAGAAACTTGGAGAAAAAATTAAACAGATTTTTGAAATCAAGCATAAAACCTTCCCCTGGTCTATCTTTCAATTGAAGGGCTGGAAGCAAAAACCTAGTAAGTGAAAATGTTGGGCCGATCTTTAGTTTTGCGCAACTAGACTAGCCCAAATTTTCCTAGGTCACGCGTTGCTTTAGTCATATTAAATGATTAGAAGTGTCGATTCGCTGATTCCACGGTTTTCAAACGCGAAACCGATAGTATTTTTGTATAGCTCATTTCTCGAAAATAAAGGTCAGATCGGATAAAAAACAATACCAAAATTTGCATTGCAGATTATCAGTTTCAACCTATGTAGATCCCTTTTTTTTTAAATTTGCTCTCAGACCAAATACATTCCGAAGGTCCGTATTTCTTGACTACAGCTGTCAAATGAATCGCTTTAGCGATATTGCAAGCAAGCCTGTTCAATAAAACAAGATTTACGCTCACCTAGCTGTCAGATATTTAACTCGTGCACGCGACATAAAATGCAAACAAATGCAAATGAATTCTAGCTGCCTAGTATTTTCGAACTATTAAAACCAACCACGGTACAAAAGAAGTTACTGTTTCAACAGCCAATGGTTGGTATGTCAGTAACCCATAGATGACGTAACGAGATGTGAATAATTGCTACCAATAGCTGGTTTCCGCTACTGATTTAATATAAATCCTAGCAGCACTGCACGAGGGACGAGGAACGAAAGTTCCATATTAACCTGTGTAATGCGATTCCAAAGCAATGGAGGGAAGCTGCAAGTTCGCAGTAAACGTGAAAACGAATCGTTACCTCCGGGAGAATTAGAGCACAAAACAACTTTGAATTGTAAACAAGAACGCAGTTTTCATGTTTCTAAAGTTTTTAAAAGGCCTATATCGGAGAGTATACTATTAGAGCCCGGTTTCAAAAAGGACACCATTGTAGCAGTATATAGCATTCAAAGTCACTAAGAACCTAAGGCTTTCTATGTTTCAATTTAAAATAAACCATCACGTCGTATATACCCGTAACAACCATTTAGGACCAAAATTATTGACTGTGACGAATGCAAAGCATGCGGTGATAGGCAGACTTTAGAGCATTTGTTTGTGGAGTGCCGCGCGCTCACTCTTTTTGGAACTTTTTACCTGCTGGAGGATCTCTAGCAACTCTCCCACCGTAGCCTAACGAACATATATAAAATTTATGGACACCACCCTGAGAAACAATCCTTTCACATTCTCAATTTTTGCTTGATTGTTTCTCGATTTTATATCTATTTTGCAGCCGAGTAAAATGAATCCTATTGTTTCCAAGCGTTTAAAATTGTGCTTAAAATAAACTTTCTACAGAGATGTCTCGTGTGCGTAAGTCCGTGAGATACAGGTTCACGGGCACGGTGTGTGTTTCTACGGTTCGGTTGGTTATTTTAATTTCCATCTAGTGTAGTATTTGTTTTGATATTGTTTTCTTGTTTTTCTTGTAACGTATTAAAATTAAAAAAGTTTAATACATAAAAAATTTAAAGAAAAAGAATTAAACCTTAGCACTGCACATGCTCTGGTTAGAACAGTAATAAAAACAAGCAAGGGATCACGCGAAATATCAGTATCCAGGCACCGACGTTTGTTCGGCGGTTGACTTCGAAATACCCTGCCAAAATGTAATCATGTGTCGTTAAAATTGATAGTCTTTTTGACGCTGAGAATACACATTACTTTACCAGAATTGTGCGGTGGCCCGGACTTTAGTTTGGCACAGCAGGCTCGTTTTTTTTAGGTTTGGGGATGCATCACCACAGGATCTACAAGTTATTTTTCAACTAGTTTTATGTAAAGTTTTCAACTAGCTAGCGCATGTTCACCATTCAACTGCAAGTGTCAACTAATTATCATTCTTTCAAAAAACGGCTCCAATGGAGCAAACTTTCTCTATGGTAATATTCATATTCTTGTGACTCCGTAAGGCGTTAGTACATCTCGTTTTAGACAGGGTATTTTCCTATTTGAAGAAATCACGAACACAATGTTTCCGATAACAGGATTCGTTCGCTCTCTCTCTCTCTCTCTCTCTCTCTCTCTCTCTCTCTCTCTCTCTCTCTCTCTCTTAGATTCATGACTGAGTAATTGCTACTCATTTGCCATCGCAAATTTTAATCATGCAAAAAGACTTAAAAATGGTTTTAATCGATATGTGGCAAATATTTCTACTTTCTTTGTCGCAGCAAAGCTGAATGTGCGATAATATGCTTTATTGTGAAGTTAATAACGCACCTTTTTCATTACTAACGTAGGAAATACTCAATCTTAGGTACACGCCACAAAAATAATAAGTAAAATCTTGATTTTAGCAGATTCTAAAGGTCTTTTAAGAAAAGATAATTGCTACCAAAGACCTCGTCAATCTGAAATATTTTTTACCCTTTGCGAGGTGAATTTCTGAAAAATATCGCGTCTTCAGGTATGAAGTAAACTCGACCTTAAAGTTCAAAATTTTTTTAGAAGGTTCGGAAATGTTTTTCTTTCATGAAAATTATTTTTTAGCCGTTTATAAAGCAATTTTTGCGCATAGGGTCTGCGCCTTGAAAGAGGAATTGCATCCATTTTCGATTAATTCGATTTATTTGACTTTTTTCCATTTATTTGCCAAAACGTATTTTGTAGCAAATACTCACTTTCGTTGCAAATACCCACTTTCAGTTTTCGGCGACAAACTATCAATTTTAACTTATATGCAATGATTTGATGACAGTTGGCCACATCAGAGGGTCGATCCGAGAAGTAACATGCTTTGAACTCCCAAAATAATAATTATTTTTTTTGCTTTCCTTCTTTTTTTCGCGTGTAAACATTTTGTCTTTCTCTTTCGTAAACTAGTTTTAAGTCTAACTTACGTTGTTACGTTGGAAGGACCTTTACATGCCCAGCACGTGGTCAGACATATCTGTACTGCAAAAGGCCAAACCACTTCGCTGACGTCTGTAGATCAAAAACCCGAAGACAACGATTTCACTCTTTGGAATAAGCCGGAAGCCTGACCCTGATATCCCTGCAGTTGTCCACCCCCCAAGGCGTGTGCCAATCAGCCTTAAAGACGACATCAAAAGATAACTAGATGAGATGGTTAACAATGACATCATAGCAAAGATCAAAAAAGGCAAACCTACACAATGGGTCAACAGACTTGTTTACCGCAGCAAGCAGAACGGGAGGTTAAGGCTCTGCCTGGATCCCAAAGGCCTCAACGCAGCCATTCAGAGAGAACGTCATGTCACTCCCACCATAGAAGAAATCCTACCAAAGTTAGCTGATGATAAAGTATTTTCTATAGTAGACGCAAAGTGCGGGTACTGGAACGTGGGCTTGCATGAAGAATCTAGTTACCTGACTACATTCAATTCCCCATTTGGTAGATACAGATTCAAGCGCATGCCCTTTGGGCTCAGAATGTCTCAAAATGTCTTCCAGACTAAGATAGACCAAACATTCGAAGGATGCGAAGGCGTCGTAGGGATTGCAGACGACATTGTAGTTTTCGGAAAGACCACAGAGGAACACGACCGCAACATGCACACGATGCTAAAGCGCTGCATAGATACCGGGCTTACGCTAAACCCTGACAAGTGCTTCACAAAGCAAGACAAGATCAAATTCTATGGAGTAATTTTTGGCCAAAATGGTGTCCAGCCAGACCCAGGCAAGGTCTCTTCTTTAAAGCAGATATCTTCTCCTACAAACCGCCAGGAACTGCAAACCTTCCTAGGGCTAGCAAACTACATGGGCCCATTTATCCCAAACCTGATCATGAGTAAACTGATAGCCCCACTCCGTAAGCTTCTGAAGGAGGAGAACTGTTTTAAATGGTGCGCAGCGCGACAAGAGTCTTTTAATAAAATCAAAGACTCTATCAGCAACGAGATCACTCTGACATACTTCGATCCAATGAAAGAAACTATTCTTCAAGTTGATGCTTCCATGAACCAGGCAAAGACATGGAAATCGCTAATGCCTTGTCAAGATTATCACCAGAGAGACAAGACCCTATCCCCGGCATGAACGTCCAAATACACGAGATCTTTCTTCAATTTAGTAACAGCATGTTTGAGAAGATCAAAGAACAGAGCAGTTTGGACGCAGAGCTCAATGCACTGAAAGAAATGATCCACGCAGGTTGGCCGGCACACATCCAGCAAGTCCCAACACTCTTAAAGCCATACTGGCCCTACCGGGACGAGCTTTCCACCGCAGAAGGGCATGAAAGCACATCGTATGATCGTTCCCGTCACGCTGCAGAAAGAGATTTTGACAAAACTACACACGCCACACCAAGGAACCGACAGAACCAAGCTGAGCTCTAGAACGTCAATCTACTGGAGAGGCTTGTACAAGGACATAGAAGAAACCACAAAAACATGCGGTACATGTGAAGAGCTCCAGAATAGTCAGCACAAGGAACCCTAATCACCTCAGAGGTACCCTCAGGGCATGGCACACTATTGGCGCTGATCTCTTTACTCTTGATGGCTCCGGATATCTCGTGGTTGCTGATTATTACTCAAGGTACCCCTTTGTTAGAATTATACCGAGTGGGCAAAGCAACAGCAGAACACAGTGGTCAAAATAATGAGGCAGCTCTTCAGCGAGCAAGGCATCCCCGTCGTAATAAGATCTGACAACGGACCACATTTTGCCGACCAGGCCTTTCAAGAATTCGCTCGCGACCTCAGTTTCAAGCACATTAAAAGCTCCCCCCATTACCCTCGTAGCAATGGGTATATCGAAAGCCAAGTCAAGTCAGTGAAGTCAGCCCTCCTGAAGTCGAAAATGACCAAATCAGACCTAAAATGACGCCTCTTTGTCTAAGAACTACCCCCGTCTACCACAAACTCCCTTCACCTGTTGAGTTACTATTAGGGCACCCAATTCAAGACAACCTCCCAAGGAAGATTTCAAGGGACCCATCAAGTGAAGACGTTATCTCCAGGCTGATCGAAAGACAACATCTGCAGCAACACTACTATGATCGATCTGCAAAATTACTCCTAGAACTAGCCCCAGGGCAAAGGATCACTATTCAAGATCCAGAATCACTGACATGGAAACCGGCCGAGGTAAAGGAAAGGCTAGTTGGAACTCCCCGCTCATACGCTGTAACGACTGCAACTGGCAGAGAGCTGAGGCGCAACAGAGCCCACATACGAGAAGCGCATCAGGAAAACAGAGCAGTGGAACCCGACTGGAATGAGCAGTCGTCAACCAAAGATTCCCCTACTATGCAGGAAACCCTCTGAGGAATGAAACCATCACATCACCAGACACCTGCGCAACTCGCAATGGTAGGCTGATTAAGCCCCCGGAGAGACTGGATCTGTAGGAACTGAGTCAAACCAAGCTGCGGTTTTTAGGAACACTTTGAAACGATCATAATTGCATTGTTGCGTTTAGGTATTCTAAAAGGAAGTTTACATTAATTTAGACCGTGTACCTTGTGGTCATTGGATTAGGTTTATGCACCTTTAGTCTATTATCCAGTTTGTCAAGCTTACAGGAAAGGAGGGATGTAATGATTTTATTGTACATCCAACAGCACTTCCGTTATTTTTATTTCCGGTGTTCATCCATGATGCTTAACGAAGTTTTGTATCACTCGCCATCATCAGGCCATGTTGCTGTATTAAAACACACATAGTTGTATATTACGACTCGGAATCTTTAGAGGATGTTTTTATGTGTTGAACACTTCTATGGTCTAAGTCTAAACTGGAAAATAATTTCAATCACGAATGTATAGGAATAAAATCGTTTCCATCCTCAAAGAAAAGAACTAAGGACAAAAGTACCTTTGATATCATTAGCCCGCAATCACCCAAAAGTCAAACTAATCTAAGGTCCTTTCATTTTTCACCAGACGCACTTCTTGGCAAACTTTCAACGTATCACCCCCTAGGTGAAGGACAT
>OX421456.1:6188969-6191469 GCA_949126865.1 Montipora capitata | reverse complement strand
CAAGCTTAATTTAGGGGAGAAAATGAAACTTTATCCTCAAGTGCTGACGTCCTCCATAAATCCTCAAATGTGGCTAATTTGAAGTTGTTGTGTTGCTGACGGCGGCTACGAAATGGACAAAAACGAAAAACGCACGTGCAGAGCGTGCAAAGCTATTGTTTTTGCCCACTAAATATGCAAATTTTTGACGTTCTCGTTGCGGTCGCTGTTGTCGTTGCTGAAGCTCCCTAATGACACTACGCGGGCGCAAATAAACAATAGGGAACTTAAGCAACGACAACGGCGACGGCAACGAGAACGTCACAAATGTGCATATTTAGTAGGCAAAAACAACAGCTTTGCACGCCCTGCACGTGCGTTTTTCACTTTTGTCCATTTCTTTGCCGTCGTCAGCAAAACAACAACGTGAAATAGTCAAATTTTAGGTTTTAAGGAGAACGTCAGCACTTGACGCTAAAGTTTCATTTTCTCCCCTAAATTAAGCGCCGTTCCGACCAATGTCATTTTTGAGGAACTACCACACCCTTGTCATATAAGAAGGGTTGACATGTTTACAAAGTGATTACAATGACGCGAATTTATATTTTGAGATGACGTTCTCGGTGCCGTCGCCGTCGTCGTCGCTTAAGTTCCCTAATATTCCCGAAAAAAGTCATGTCATTATCATTATTATCAATAAACAAGGCCAAATGATATCAAGAATGCGAGTTTTAATAATACAAGCTAACTGAATAACGAATTCAAAGTCACTTCAAATCATCATGTACGTGTTGATTGAACAAGCTATTAAAGAATCAACTCAGTCCGGTGAACTTATTTAAAATTACCGAAAAAATGCGTAAAATGGTCTATAAATAATAGGCATATCACAAAATCCATCGAATGATGAAGCAAGAACCAATCAGCTGTAGGGCTGATAATGCATTAGCAGCGCGCTGTCAGTCTTTTGCGGCCCGCTCAGCGTGTGTTTTGAAGAGGCCGATTTTCTATTTCGCCGCGTATATTGATAATAATTTTAATAATAATTTTAAATTAAACCAGAGTGCAAGTCATGTCAGCGTGGCAAAGGCGAAAATTTTAAGGCGTCGAATTTATGTATGCTGTTGTCGCTTCCAGTTTCAGTGAAGACAGAATCTGGTATTCCAAGATAACGTGGTGTTAGAAACTTGTTAATAAATTTCAAGTGTAGTATAGTTGTCATGATTATTAGAAATCTCTTTGCCTTCGTATTTCAGTATTCCATAGTAACTTGTTGATAATTTTATGGTTAATTTTTAATATATTCCTTAGGAGGTCCTTCTGAGTATAGGGTCACTACCCTTAATTAAACACTAGGAATATTAAGAGATTTTAGATTAAACAAGTCAAACAACGGTTTGGGTCTTCCTCTGCGTTTTACCTGGAAAGGAACAAAAAATCCTATGCGAGGGTGACCGCGCACAAGGGCTGTCGGTCTGTGTCATTGAGTGTTATTTCTCACTGCGATCTCACACTCGATGCGATGACACTACCGATGCGTACAGAATACTCGTGTCAATTAGTTTGTAAACTAACGTTTTCCACTGTGAACTTGGAGCAACTACAAAGTTGAGGGCTGCACAGTTTCACCACCAGCAAATGAGTCAAAAGTTCTTAAAGAACGAATCATATAGAATTAGACATTATAGCTATTGCATGATGCCAAATAAGGAGTGTCTTTAAGCCTCGGGAACGCCGATCTGACTTTGGCCCTCAAATGCAAAAAGACTGTGAAACCACAATGAACAGGAAACAACTGTTGGTCACGACAAATCAGACAAACAATAAACTTGAATTAATTTACTATTGATTGCCTATTTTTCCCTGTACTTTTGCACCCAGCAATAATTTTATTACAGTCGAACCTGTATATAACGACTACCCTCGGGACTTGAGAAACTGGAGTGGCCGCTTAATACAGGTAGCCTCTTAATACAGGATGACTAAAAATACTCATTGGGCGTGGTCTAATGTCAATTTTAATGGCGTATCATACAAATACACTTCATGCAAGGAAACAATAGAACAATCAACTCTCTTTCAAGCGATCAACTGGCTTTAAACAAAGTTCAGTGCCAACTTGTAACTTATTAACGGTATATATAACAAACGTAACATTGTCTAATCTTCTACAGTATACAGTTAGTGTACTGTATTTCTATGACTAACAGCTCACAACAAAATATCTGATTCCGTCATTTCATAGTTGTTCAATGTGTATAAATAACGGAAATTTTTGTAATTATAAGTAGCCCAATAGGCAACAAAACTCTTCAAGTTAAAGTAGTAATAGCTAAGGGTAGGAATTACGAAGTCTTAAAAAAGTCGGACATGTACGTCCTACACTTCAGCACTTGAAACTTTTGTTTGCAGAGTGAGTCGTTAACTGTCAACTTTGCGGGCATTGATAACTATTGGAGCGGCTTTAAACATTTCTCGCCTTTTTGACAGCCAAATTATCGGCGGACGTTTTGTAAAACAA
>OX421456.1:6168969-6183969 GCA_949126865.1 Montipora capitata | reverse complement strand
ATAATAATAATAATAATAATAATAATAATAATAATATTGACTTCCGGTTGTGTCATGTAAAAAGGCTTTATCCCAGCCAAAAACATCACTGACTAGACGGACCAATAAGATCACTTTTCTACTGACCAATCAGGTCAGAGTTTATAAGATTCACTGACTCTGCACAAATCGCTTGACTCTGAGGATGAAGATGATTTTAGGAAAGGTTGTCGAAACGTCAGTTAATGTCACCGACAATGTCAATGTCAGTCAGTCACCAACAACAGTTCTCAGGACTACACTCACCCAGACGATCTTATTTCATCAAGCTTAAGTCTTGATGTGACCCCTGCATTCAAATCATTTGCTAATTATATAAAAAAACCCTTAAATACTCCATGAAGTATGACGTTTCGACCGCTCTTTGGTTGTTATAAAGTAGGTGGTAAGAAAAAAAAAAGGCGTATATATAGAAGTAAAAAGAGAAAAAGAATCTCACTTAAAATGTCATGAGTTGTAAATGAAGAATAAAAAATGCCGAGAAAAAGCTAATGAAACTGTAACGTTAGCACGTACTAATATTTTTTAATTACTTCGTTTTTGACCGAGGAGCGGTCAAAACGTCGTAATTTGTTATTTGTTTCAGTTGTTAAAAATCTTCAAGTGAAGGACAACGAGGGATTCTGCTACGTATGCCCAGAAATGCTCGTTATCATCAATTAGATGTACACCTGATTTTGACACTCCAACCCTAAATGTCCCTTCAACTCAGTCTAAGCATTTACTACAATAAGGAGGGGGCTGGGGAGTCCTCCGGGCCCCTCCCTGGATCCGCAACTGAAGTGTATGGCTTTGCGTTTTTTTTTTTTTTGGTGAGGGTAAATGCAGCTGTTTATTTTTACGAAAGGTAGTGATCCTCGCACTTTAATAACTGTCTCCTTTAGCGCGAGGATCACTTTTATCTTTCTTCTGTGATCCGCACTTCAAATTCTTTCATTCATCAGTCCTTTCACTGGAACATATGATCCCAGAACAAATTGACCTTCTCCCAACTGACTGGTTTCATAGCTCAGTTGGTAGAGGAGTGCACCAGCATCGCAGAGGTTATGGGTTCGAATCCCGTTGGAGCCACCTGAATTTTTTAGGTGTTCAAGAGACAATTGCTTAAAATTAATTGTCCAGTTAAGTGTGAAAATCCCCTCTCAAATTACCTTCCATTTTCTTGGTCATGACTTATTGAAAAGTCTAGAAGTGATGGGGCATTTTATTAATATCTAAAAAATGATCATGTTGCAGGTCGAAACGGAAGAAGGCTCAAAAAAAGAAAAATGCACACAACCCATCATTCACTTTCAAAATAACCGAGGTTGCTCAACATGGCGAAAACGAGACACCAATCTTTACTGATGCAGTGTACAATGATCACCAGGAAAAGCTGTTTGGCATAAGAATTCACCCAAAGGGCGTAGGCGGTGGAACAGGCAGACATGTGGCACTTTTCATCCATTTGATAAAAGGAGACTTCGATAATTCCCTAGTTTGGCCTTTTGATGGGATCGTCACTATTAGCGTCCTAGATCAGAGTGATTCCAGCCCCCGTCGTGACCTCATTCAGATAATACAAGCAAATCCTGACGTGCCGGCCTTCCAACAGCCTGGTGAAACCATTTGCCGCATCGGGTATGGCTATGAAAGGTTCGCTCCAATCGAGGAGTTGTTTGGTCCTCGATATGTGAAAGACGATGCATTGTTGTTAAAAATAGAGTTTTCGGGGTAATGATAGATACACCTACAAGGTAATGTCGTCAATATTTTTCTCAAAGAGATTTGATTTTGCTATAGATCGCACGAGCTTCGTGCCCAAGACGATGCAAATATGTGTGAAAAGACAAGTAGATTTAACTGATTGATACATTTCGTGGATGTTTACGTGGAGAGAGGTGGATGGCTCAGGCATGCAAAAATTTTTATTCGGGTCGTACGTAAGGTTGTTTCTAGTGATAACATCTTCCCAGCTGGGAGATGCGCTTTGTAAACCACTTTTAATCTGTGAAATCCTAGCTGTTACCCGGACCGAAATCAGTGCATGTAAGCCACGTGAAAAATAGTTTGCTTTCTGGCGTCTTTCACTGCAGAATTTTTTTGTGGCCATGTAAACAGCCCCATAATCGATGATAAATGAAGTTTGTCTGTCTAAAAGAGATGTAGCAGCACATAGTCAATAGTCTTTACACCTTGAATTGTAACTTCGCCAGTTAAGATTTCAAAGTACATCGGCTGTTCAAATATGACGTGGTCAGGGTTTTAGATAATTAAATGTCACAATGGCGTCTCAGAAACAGATGGGTGGACTGGAGAGCACTGTTGGTGACTCAATAAGTGTCTTTTCTTCACATTTTATGACAATAATCATTAACTTTATTTGCTTTACCCATGATTAAGCAGATTATTAAAACGTTTTTTCTTGTTTTCTCTATACAGTATTACAACTCACACTATAACAAACGATTAAAATAGAAAACTGAATGGAGAAAAGCATGGTATAGTAAACTAGTTAGTTCCCTAAATATTAAATTAATATTATTGCTCATTATATCTAAGAAGAGCAGCAGAGCTATACTGCGGAACGCTGTCCGTTGACCTAATTATAAGGCCCAGATTTGTAGATTTGTAAATTTGTGGATTTGTAGATTTGTAGATTTTGTCCTCTCATATTTTGCTCGCAGAGAATGAGTTTTTTAACATATTCTCAGGTGTTTGGTCATCTAGCTATTGACGTTTTCGTAAGATTACCAATTTTCTTGTGTTTTTCAATAAAAATTTTATCTTTTGAAACAGTAGTCATTTTGCGCTTTTAAACGCATCATTTCAGCTCACTTTTCCAAGTTTTTATAATGTATTTTTTTGCAGAAAAAGCTGGTAACTTTATTAAAGCAAATTCACTGCGTGGATTACTTGTTTAAAAGACATTTCTTGTGTGCACGCGGCGCCACAAACTTTCACCAGTGTGTTTCTCCAAACGCCCGTTTAAGAGGTTTCAACGCTTGTTCAATATGCATTTACTTTATTGTTGAATCAAATATCGAGGGCTTTTAATTTGAAAAGGTTGTTTGGTATGGCCGGAGGTGCAGAAAATACTGAAAGAGTTTAGACTCAAATTTAGACTGATTTAAGTCTCACATAACATTGGTTCAACATATTGAATAGCGTTGAAGCAGTTTGAACGTTTGTACTGAGAGATCTGGCATGCTCTCATCTGGCTCTCATCTCTCATGGATGCGAGAGCCTGGGGTATTGTTTCTAGTTCCTTGCAATCAATGCGTTGGCGTTAGCGAGATGTTTGAAAGTATTCTGGAAATTTGACTTTGTTTTTGCACTCGTCTTTTACGCAACCTCCACTCATTGTCCGCTCAAAAACTTTGTTGAACGAGTTTCGGTCAAGTGTTGGACAAACCAACAACGCACCCAACAGAGTCTAGGGATAAGATTTTTACTGCGCCAAGCAGTCAAACAGGGAAATCTTGACCGAAAATGTGTCATCTTCAATTACCGGCGGAGTGAGACACCGGTATGCTCGCTCATACTCTGGAAACTTATTGGTAACATGTTGAAAGGGCGTCTCCATAGCGTCAATTATGGACCGAATGAAATATGGCCTCCAATGAAGCAGACTATACATATTTAGTATCACCCAAATAGTGGACTAATGCAAATGCTGCATTTTGATTAGCTACGCTACTAGAGGACTATTATTAATAGTCCTCGAGTAGCGAAAAGCGTGACGATTTCTTTCGTTTTATTCCCAAAGAGATATTTCTTTAACTTGCATTTGCTAACCTTATTATTCAGTGCCTTTTCTGTCCGACTAGTTGGGTGATACTAAAACAATTAGACCCTTGGCCCTCAAGGGCTACGGGTCAATAGCCCATTCGGCTTGTTAAATAGCCTACCTCGTTAGCAAAAGTAAAATTACAAAAATACTTGATGAAAAACGCGGCTATTAAGGCTAACTGGCACAAATATAAGGAACAATTTAATGACGATCATTTTCGTATTGGGTGTATAAAGGTGCAAAAAGGCTCAACTGCCCCAAATGTCATGGCTGTATTAGACACATGTCTTATTAGAGAGCTTACGCAAGGACAGGGCGATGGCAAGAAGAACAAAATACTATTTCCCGTCGTTGTAATAATTTCGTTACAACCCCAAGTCGTTCGGAACTTCGGAAGTGAAAGTGTGTATCAACATTGCGGTGTGGTTGTTTGGGGATAAAATCAAAAGTGTTTCGTCATGTTCTCATGTCCTGTACACAACCTGAAATTTGCTCAATTCTCGTTGTTGTCAGGACGAGGACGGCAAAGAAATGTACCAAAATGAAAAAATGCACGTGCAGGGCTTGCAGAGCTTGCAGAGCTTTTGTTTTTTTTTTCGTTAGAGCTATTGTTTTGTGGTGTTTTCGTAGCCGTCGTCGTCTCCTTGCGTAAGCTCCCTATTATTCACATCAGGTGAAGTACTTTCACAGAGTTTTTCAGCAAGCAACCGTGGAAAATATTCTTGTTGGTGTGCGTTGGATCAATTGGCTTTTCTGATTGGCGTAATTACAAGTTGAAAAACTAAATATTTTGAGCAAGACCCAATACAACGTAGAACCTGCCGAAATATATGGCGTTTTCCATTTACAAAAAAATTCCGGAAATTTCGGTGGAAATTTCCATCTCCATCGGGTGAAAAACTGGCACAAATATAAGGAAAAATTTAATGACGATCATTTTCGTATTGGGTGTATAAAGGTGCAAAAAGGCTCAACTGCACCAAATGTCGTGGCGGTATTAGACACATGTCTTATTGGAGAGCTTACGCAACTTGACGGACGGCGATGGCAAGGAGAACGTAGTCTAAAAATACTATTTCCCGTTATTGTAATAATTTCGTTACAACCCCAAGTCGTTCGGAACTTCGGAACTGAAAGCGTGTATCAATATTGCGGTGTGGTAGTTTGGGGATAAAATCAAAAATGTTTCGTCATGTTCTCATGTCCTGTACACAACGTGAAATCTGGTCAATTCTCGTTGTTGTCAGGACGAGGACGGCAAAGAAATGTACCAAAATGAAAAAAGCACACGCATAGCTAGAAGACTACCGAAGTTAATGGCTTTCAACAATCGTTCTACCTACATAACGTACCAAAATGAAAAAAGCACGTGCAGGGCGTGCAGAGCTATTGTTTTTGCCCACTAAATATGCAAATTTGTGACGTTCTCGTTGTCGTTGCTTAAGCTCCCTGTTGTCAGGACGAGGACGGCAAAGAAATGTACCAAAATGAAAAAAGCACGTGCAGGGCGTGCAGAGCTTTTGTTTTTTCTCGTTACAGCTATTGTTTTGTGGCGTTCTCGTAGCCGTCGCCGTCTCCTTGCGTAAGCTCCCTATTATTAGGGACTTTAAGCAAATCGCTACGGCTGGCGCTAATACGGCTGCCGGAAGTAAATTTTTCCCAAAATGAGACACTGCGCATGTACGTCGGTTGCATCCAGCCGTACGGTGAAATCTGACTACGTAAGTCGGGATGTTTTGGCGTAGTGTCTACTACGTCGAGTTTATTTCGCTTCTCTGGCCCTTTTCAAAGGACATCTCGGCATTTTAAGAATTCCATTGGATACTATATCCTTTAAAGTCAATTTAATTCAAAGATTGTGTCAAGGTTGCCTATAGTAGGCTTGTAAATCCGTATCATGAATTTACGATAATTAAGTTTTGGCCATGGTGTTTCGAAGTAACTCAAGTGAAACATATGTGTTCAGCACGAGGTTGTAAGTTTGCTTTGAGGATTTAGTGAAGATGATTTATATATGGATACTATACGATGCTATTTTGCTTCTTTGAGTATTGATATATTTGTGTTCTTCACTCGATATTCTTTGAGATATTTGTCTCTGAAATTATATATTTCATCCATCAAATTGTTGTTATTGTACAAAGCGTATGGCATTCGCTTTTGCTCAGAAATAATCTGTTCTTCCTAGCAAGGCGAATAACGGCCATCGTCCTTTGAGCGAAGCCATTCGGCTGTGAGAAACTGAATAAAAGATATTTTAAACACCTTAGCTCATTATGTTTCTTAGTATTTTGCTTTGCTAAACTTAAAATCTAGCAGACCACCGAGACGTACTCTCCCCAGACCTTTTCAGTCACGGCATCCGTAGTAGCACCAGCCGTAGTGGTTTGCTTAAACTCCCTATTCACATCATGTGAAGTACTTTCACAGAGTTTTTCAGCAAGCAACCGTGGAAAATATTCTTGTTGATGTGCGTTGGATCAATCGGCTTTTCTGATTGGCGTAATTACAAGTTGAAAAACTAAATATTTTGAGCAAGACCCAATACAACGTAGAACCTGCCGAAATATAATACATTACTAAATCAAATCTACGTTGTATTGGCTCTTGCTACAAAAAGAAAACTTTTTCAACTTTTACAGACTATTTATAGACAGGTCTGACTTTCTTCCGAGAACGTTAGGTTCAAGCAAGAGAACATTAGATGAGAGAGCGAATCTCCTACATTTGGCCTTAATCTGAATAGCCCTTATTCACGATAGCGGCCATGCTGGTTTTCAAATTGTCATGCAAATTAGCCATGTGTTATGCTGGGGAGCAAACATTGGAATAAAGGCAAATTGCAAAAAATCGGCACGTCGAAATATTGAATTAACATTGATAAAAGTACATTTTAGAATTTAGAATTAAGTACCTTTTATAATAATTTTATATCTTTTAATTGCGTCCGACATTTTGACTTTCTACTTCGTTATCTGCTAATTTTTCAGCAAAAAAAAATCGAAGTAACTTGTGAAAGCATTCTGTTTTACTACTTAGGTGATAAACATTCAATGAACATGAAACAAATCATCTGTGTGGCTAAAATGTTCGTTATAAGCTCTCGAACTTGTGTTGTTTGCCCCCTCAGAAGTGTGTAGCTAATTTGCATGATAATAGCAAATTCAACATGGCGGCTATCGTGAATAAGGTCTATTGTGTCATTAGATCTGTGTGATACTCCGTGTTTTTTTCAAGGACGACAGCTTATTGGTCAGTTGGTGTAAAAGTGGACCACGTGGTCGTGCGAACCACTAACGACATCACGTTCACGTTCACGTTCACGGACGCAATTTAAAAATAAATTTGAAATAACTATCTTGGCACACAGGAATTCGCGCTTTTGCCTCATATTCTCTTGTAATGGAAAAAGAAAAAGCGGGATTTGTCTGCCATCAGTATTCAAACTGTAAGCAAAGTTCTTAACGAGAAGGGTATTGATCTAGTGTGCTAAGCTTATGGAAACTGGAGAGACATCCTTGCTACACTGAATTTCTTGTCTCGTGAAGGCATTTTTTATCGCACCCTGCGAGAAGAGCCTCTCTTCTCGCAGAAACTCACCAGAGGGCGAAAAAAAGAGGCTATGCTGCGACATTTTCGGGATAATTCGGAAAACAGAGCATAATTTTTCCACTTTTCATCAAAGTGTTACATAAACGAAGTCTACCGAAGTTAATGGCTTTCAACAATCGTTCTACAAACATAACGTTCTGGAAGTGAGTTGCTTTAGTGGACAAGTGTTTTCGTCCTCAATTTGCACTTACATGTGTACCTCGTCAACACTGTCCTCGAGAAAGAAAAGCCGTCATACATTAGGATTGGCCAGAACGACAGTTACTTGGAACGCTGCTTAACTCTGGTTAGACGATCAACGGTTTCTCTTTTTCTTTACAAAACAAGGAGCCCATGACTAGGAGCGAGCAACTCCCATACTAAGCCTATGTCACTGCATTTTTACAGACCAATCTATCTTTGGACTCACCTTTGCCGCAAAACAACGCGATCCCAACGTCAGTGGCTTCATATCTCAGTTGGTTAGGGCGTCGTACCGGTATCGCGAGGTCACGGGTTCAAACCTCGTTGAAGTCCTGAACTTTTCAGGCTTCTTTACGCAATTGCAAAAATTGCGTTCATAACGGCGAGGACCATAGCTTTACTTGATTTACTTTATAATATCATTGCTTAAATGAGGAAAAAATAATCGTGTTGCAATTTATGCTCGACTTTTAGCACATTTTTGCGGTACTCTGTATAAGAAAGACGTGAAAACACCGAATTTGAGATTTTAACGACACCGTGAGCGTGTGAATGTGAACCTTTCATTGTTCATCTTTACTCTGGAACCTCTCCGACGAATCCAATTTAGTTTTTGGGATACTTCGCCCACATTGTACGACGTGAAAGCGATAGAATGATCTCGAAAGACTTAGACAGTACAAGGTTATATTTTGAGGTGACGTTGTGGTGGCCGCCATAGGTCGTAAACTGTCCCTATTATCAATCGAGAGACAGCGTTGCTGAGTTGTTTAAGTTGTTGGGGACCAAAATACCGTTATACTCTCTAACTAGAATGGTGTCAGCGAGTCACTCTCTGTGGATCAATCATTTCTTTCTCAACAGAGATATTTATTAGAATGTACTGAGTTTTCAGTGATTTCTGAATTTCTAAGTACTCGACTTGCGCGCTTGCCCTAGTAATGAAAATGAGCCCATGGAAACGGGCAAAGAAAAAAAACCCTGACCACAGTACCCTGGTCTAATAGCACTAGTTACATGCTCACAAATGTCTTTTGAAATATAGGTGCTACGCGGCCAACGTTTGAACAAAAAGTACCCCTTCTCATTACATGCACCTTTAAATCTCGACTGGTGTTCCCTAAAGCAGTGGACGTTTCCCGCGAAAATACCTCTCCAACCGTTTTCGGTTGGAAGGGCGGAAAGTCCTGGGAATAGTTATCACCTGGCCTCTCCACGTTGATGGAACCGAGCGTCGCTACCCACGTGAACCCACGCCAGACAAGATTAATTACGTATGACACAATTACGCAAAAGCGATGACGATGACGATGACGATGACGACAACGACGATGACGATGACGATGACGACGACGATGATGAAAATCATAATAATAATGATAATAAAAATGATAATAATACACTAAACTAAAAGAAATAATCTCCTCAGCCATTACTATTGAAGCTCCTTCCTCTTCATGACAAGGTTCTTGATCCAAAAGAAATAGTGTACTTAGGTTTTCACTTATTCATTTCACCAACACATTCGGCATCGGTTGTTCAAAAGGTGGATAACCCTATCAACTGGATAATTAAACCTCAGTTGGTTTTGCTAGTGTTTATCCGTTGGATAGTGATTTATCCGGTGGATAGCGTTCCTTTTGAACAACCAAGGCCTGGGCAGTGAGCTTGTACTTTCACTTGCCCCGGATAGTGATATCTTACCTGGGGTATTTAGCGCCTTGCTAACGATTACAGAGTACAAAGATAAGCAAGAACCAGCGATGCAATAAACCAAGCTGTCTGATGAATTGGAGTTGTTTCTCGTTTTCCTGCATCTGTAAATCAAAACACAATTACTTACTAACGTCATCACCTTGCTAAAACAGACTGACTGTGGTATCAGCCTATCTGGTATCAGATTTTTTTCCAAAATTGCTTATTATCAATTTAAGATTTTCAGGGCGCTTCTATCTCAATGCTTGTGACGTGTCATGGTACTGTTATTATTCAAGAGCCCTTTGTGTGGTAGATTTTAAAGTTTCCTTTTTGTCCAATCAATCGAACTCAACCTGTCGTCTTCTGAGAGGCTCGTTTAAGTGGAAGGCTTCACGTTTTCGTCTAATATAACACGACGAGGTTTCAACCTTCGTATGAAGTTCTATTTGCACTTAGCTAGAACATGACCCATTCCGTGACAATCTTACTTGCGTGAAACTGTAAAGCAAAGCAACCATATTTAACGTCGATAACTCGTAACAATAATTCAACTGACAAACCTGAGGTCGACGGTGCGCTCATTTTACTCCCCCCTCTCCATCAGTGCTCCGTTTTACGGGTATTTAAAGCTACTTAGCTACACGGAAAGGAAAAAAGTCGAAACAAGGATGCGAGATCCGGGAATCGAACTCAGCACCTCTTTCACCAAGGCCGCGCACTAATCGACTGTGCCATCCTAGCTCTCTAGCGTGACATAAAAGTAACACTTACTAATGACGCCAGGTAATGGTCTTCCCTCCACAAAGTCACTTGCTGGGCTTTCTTGAGGATTGGCTTTAAGAGGATAATCACTTCGTGCCACAGTCTTGAACTCGTACAGAACTGGGTCCAAATATCTGATCAAAACACTCTGTTCCAAAAAGTGATTTATTCAGGTTGTGTTCTGAAATTCCTCTCCAACTACTGCAAAATAAAATAAGGAGCCTATCTTTATTAATGTTGCATAGCAAGAAGCGAAAAAGAAAAATTGAATGGGGCCAACCTTCATCTTTGTTGGCCAAACGACGTATATCGAATATCAAATGTCCCAGTAAGCCAGTTGTGGCAAGTGCGAGCGTCGGGATAAAAAAATTTGTTCTGGAAATTGCTGCATAATTTTGCATTTAAAATCTTTTGTATTTTTAATATATGCTTGATTTTATCCCGATGCGCGCACTTATTTTTAATACTCCTAACTGACTTATGGAACCAACGTCAATTTGTGATTGACCAAGAAATCTCCTCAGATATTTCCACCAATCAGATTGTACTTCCCGCTCTTACTGCCGGCTGCATGTATGTTTTCTGTTGTGATTGGCAAATAGGGAGCTTAAGCACGCGCATTTTTTTGACGCGGACGGTAACCGGAAGATAAAATTTCGCGTGACAGGACAGTAGTGTTTCCCAGATTTTTATAGAATGTTTTCACGTGACGTCACGGCGGCCATGTTGGCGTCCCTAAGCAAAGGAACGGCGGCCATGTTGGTGTACCCAACTAATCCTCCGGGAATTGAGCTCTATTATCATGCAAATGTTTTCTTTTGTTTTGGTGGAAAAACAAGTTTACCGATCACGTGAGTGAAAACACTCTATACTAATTATCTGTAATGGAGAAAAGATACTTAGCAATGTAAATGTGGTTAAAAGGGAAAACAGCTCACTTCCAGTTGCCGTCCGCATCTCAAAAACGAGCGTGCTTAATTAAATCAAACAATTTCTCTTGATAAGCCTGAGCTGATGGTAGAACTTCTCCTGATGCTGCACCAACAACTTATGTCCCTTTAGAGACCAGGAAATAAAATTCCCTATTATATAATCAACAAACTAACGCGTTTCTGATTGGTCAATGACGAATTTTCGTTTTATTTTTTATGATTATACAACTAATCAAAAAGAAAATACATGAGCATACGGTTAAACTAGAAGAAATATATGGAACGAAAAAACAAATACATGTGCGTTACAAGCAGTGCTCGCAAATCAAAAAATAAAGAAATAAATAAAAAGTAATAAGTAAATAAATAAATAAATAAATAAATAAAGCTAACATACACAAATTAGCTACTATTAATTTTTGCTTCTTTTTACCTTCATAGATTACTGAATAGCTGGAGTAAAATTACTTGAAATAAGGCAATTCCATTTATTACTATAAAACTTGCCAGGTTTGTATTTGATTTGCAATATACCTTTCGGTCATCAAAGTTTCGTTAAGTTGCAGTTTGAAAAGCGAAAAGAGCAACGATTCTTCAACCAGATTGCTTCTGTAGATAAAGAAGTTTTGGTACTAACAAGACCAAACCGCTAAAGCTTCCCGGTGCTTTTGGGGCTTGACAAGTCCTTAAAAACGGGTTAAGTCATTCAAATAAATATTTTCTTTGGTGTTGTAGTGGCACCGTGCCCCAAGTTTATTCCAGAAAAAGACTACATGGACACACTGTAAAAACATGCGTTTAGTTGTATACTTTTTTACAGAGGTGGCATATATCATCAGTTAGCCTTGTTAAGTTTGTCTTTGGTGTAGATGATGTCATGATTTATCTTGAATTGGAACATTATTAGTTTTGAGTCTTCGGTAATTTTAAAAGGTCACTTATAAATTTTATGCATACCAGGTCGGGCTGCACCGAGGCTGGTTATTTTATTTTCAGGGATGGATGGTTGGAATTTATTTATTTTCAACAATAATCTTGTGAAGAGCAGCAGGGGAGAGATTTTCTGCATGTGTTTGTGTTGTGAGATATGTGATCATGTTTCCATTTATGCGTTTGTGTTGTGGGTTTTGTGATTCTGTTTTGTAAAATGTTTCTTTGAGATCTGTGATCATGTTTTGATCATAGGCAGCCCAAGCTCGCGTCACTATACAGACAGCTGTTGAGAATTTAAACCTGTTGTAAGACTTTGTATGGGAAATAAAATACAGTCGATTATGAAGCCTAAAAAATGCTCAATTTAACGTTCATTCAATAAAATGAATCAAAATGACTCACCTCTGGTGTATTCTTGTGCCTTTTGGAGTTTATTTTACAGTTTCGGGAAGTCCGTGTTTTCAATGTTCTAAGACGAAGTCAAGGCTGCACACTAAGGGTGCTTTCGATTGACCGTATTCCGGAATAGGAATACATGGAATATAAGTTAGAAATCCTTTGTTTTTACGGAGATTCACATTAAAATTGTCAAATGTCTGCTAAAATGCTATTTGAAACATAGTTTTGTTATCCTTGCTGCTTCGAAACGCGCCAAACATACAGTTTTAATCATTACTCCACTTATTCTTATTCCGGAATAGGGTCAATCGAACGCGCCCCAAGATTTCGACTGTTGTCAGCTCAGAGGCGGTTTGCGACTCGAAAATCCATCCCAGCCGCGATTTTTTCACCCAAAGCTAAAGCCACATCATTTGCGAACCTCCGGTCCGTGAATGTTTCGTAGTCAAAAATCCCCACGCACTTGGCTGGAAATGAGCATTTTCTGCTTCGATTCCACGATAGCTGATGAATTTAACTGCTGCTCATCACCGCACAAGACACGGAGCTAGGGTCTGAGGTCAAATTAACTCCACCCGATGAGGTACAGTCATTACAACACTTACCCCATCCCCGCAGCGGCTTCTCGTAACCATGGAGCTGTTCGCAAAGCCGCTGTGGGGATGGGGTAAGTGTTGTAATCGGGTGGAGTTAATTTGACCTCGGACCCAAGCTCGGTGTCTTGTGCGGTGATCAGCAGCAGTTAAATTCATCAGCTATCGTGGAATCGAAGTAGAAAATGCTCATTTCCAGCCAAGTGCGTGGGGATGTTTGACTACGAAACACTCACGGAGGTTCGCAAATGATGTGGCTTTAGCTTTGCGTGAAAAAATCGCGGCTGGGATGGATTTTCGAGTCGCAAACCGCCTCTGAGCTGACAACGGTCGAAATCTTAGTGTGCAGCCTTGACTTCGTCTTAGAACATTGAAAACACGGACTTCCCGAAACTGTAAAATAAACTCCAAAAGGCACAAGAATACCCCAGAGGTGAGTCATTTTGATTCATTTTATTGAATGAACGTTAAATTGAGCATTTTTTAGGCTTCATAATCGACTGTATTTTATTTCCCATACAAAGTCTTACAACGGGTTTAAATTCTCAACGGCTGTCTGTATAGTGACGCGAGCTTGGGCTGCCTATGGTTTTCATTAATGCTTTTGTGTTTTGAGATTTGTGTTTCTGTTTTGTCCTTATGGCCACCTTAGTAAACAGCAAAAGAGAATGGCACTAAAGCAATAGGCCATTTCCGAATTCGTGTCTGCCTCCTGTTCAAAGCGAGTCTAAGTGCGAAGTTTTTCTTATGAAAATTAGTTTTCATTCATATGTAAAGTAGAACTAATTACCATCACAAAAACTTCGCACTTAGACTCGCTTTGAAGAAGAGGCAGACACGAACTCGGAAATGGCCTATTAACTGGGCTAAGAAAGAAGATTATGCTAACCGCACACTTAAGGACGTTCGCGCTAATTGTTTGTGCGCAACGTTACTGCGCAGGTAATTATAACGCGACTGTAATATGTCACGCATTACTTCGAGCGTTAGTGAAGTTCAGGGTTTAAAACCTTTGCAAAAACCATGGACGATAAGTCTTGCACAGCGTTGGATCTGAGAAGATCGTGATCAGTCAAAATTGATTTAAAATATTTATGAAAGTCAAGTAGACTACTGCACGACTGATATTCGCGAGGTTTTATCAGTCGTGCACTAGTCTACTTGACTTTCATACAAATTTTCCAAGCATCAGTTAAAATAACATGGCGACAAAAACGCCGAGGAAAAAATTCCAGGCCGGCAAAAGAATGGCACATTTAGTTCCGAATCATCATGAAACTTCAAAGAGAAGTGAGCGGGAGGATGGAAAAGCTCTGGAAAAGGTAGCTGATCGAGTAGACTAGTGGCTGAAAGTTCGGAAAACTCGAGGACGAACCGTTGCGTAAATTTAATGGGGCTGTTTCTTTTTAATGTTTTTATTACCCTACGAACTTAAGTTCAAAGTGAATGGATGTTTTTAAAGTTCTTTTCCTTTACTTTCGTGAAAATTGAGCAGTATTTTCGTCCTCGTCCGCTTTTGAATAGTGCGGACCTGCGTGGAAACAATCAGCGATTGAATTTCACAAAAAAACACACTCCAGAGGATGAGCATGACGGCAATGGAGAGATATTATACAAAACACCAACCAAATGAAGATGACCCCTGCTTCAAACTTCGTTGCTATGCTAGAGAAAGATTTTTTTTTTGGTAAAAACCTTTCATCTCTTCAACGATCGATCCTCTCTTGGGTTCCAGTCCTTGCTCGACAAGTCAGGCAAAAGCGTGACAAACTTACTTTTCCAAGAGCTTTGCAAAATCACATCGATTTTACTCGTTCAGATCATCGGTGACCCCTATTTTTTTAATCATAAATCACTTACTTTACTTACTATCTACAAAATATGATGAAATGAAAAAATTCTCACCGTAAGAAGTTATCTTTTTTTAACATTTTCTTTCCTCGTGCCATCGAATTCCGGTAGTGGTTGCAACGGATAGAGCTTACGAAAACGCTCGTCGAGGATGAACTCTACTGTTTACCACATCCCTAGCGGCATACAATTATCTAAAAATCTCACTCCTAAAAACCTATGCACG
>OX421456.1:6141469-6158969 GCA_949126865.1 Montipora capitata | reverse complement strand
CATATATCATCAGTTAGCCTTGTTAAGTTTGTCTTTGGTGTAGATGATGTCATGATTTATCTTGAATTGGAACATTATTAGTTTTGAGTCTTCGGTAATTTTAAAAGGTCACTTATAAATTTTATGCATACCAGGTCGGGCTGCACCGAGGCTGGTTATTTTATTTTCAGGGATGGATGGTTGGAATTTATTTATTTTCAACAATAATCTTGTGAAGAGCAGCAGGGGAGAGATTTTCTGCATGTGTTTGTGTTGTGAGATATGTGATCATGTTTCCATTTATGCGTTTGTGTTGTGGGTTTTGTGATTCTGTTTTGTAAAATGTTTCTTTGAGATCTGTGATCATGTTTTGATCATAGGCAGCCCAAGCTCGCGTCACTATACAGACAGCTGTTGAGAATTTAAACCTGTTGTAAGACTTTGTATGGGAAATAAAATACAGTCGATTATGAAGCCTAAAAAATGCTCAATTTAACGTTCATTCAATAAAATGAATCAAAATGACTCACCTCTGGTGTATTCTTGTGCCTTTTGGAGTTTATTTTACAGTTTCGGGAAGTCCGTGTTTTCAATGTTCTAAGACGAAGTCAAGGCTGCACACTAAGGGTGCTTTCGATTGACCGTATTCCGGAATAGGAATACATGGAATATAAGTTAGAAATCCTTTGTTTTTACGGAGATTCACATTAAAATTGTCAAATGTCTGCTAAAATGCTATTTGAAACATAGTTTTGTTATCCTTGCTGCTTCGAAACGCGCCAAACATACAGTTTTAATCATTACTCCACTTATTCTTATTCCGGAATAGGGTCAATCGAACGCGCCCCAAGATTTCGACTGTTGTCAGCTCAGAGGCGGTTTGCGACTCGAAAATCCATCCCAGCCGCGATTTTTTCACCCAAAGCTAAAGCCACATCATTTGCGAACCTCCGGTCCGTGAATGTTTCGTAGTCAAAAATCCCCACGCACTTGGCTGGAAATGAGCATTTTCTGCTTCGATTCCACGATAGCTGATGAATTTAACTGCTGCTCATCACCGCACAAGACACGGAGCTAGGGTCTGAGGTCAAATTAACTCCACCCGATGAGGTACAGTCATTACAACACTTACCCCATCCCCGCAGCGGCTTCTCGTAACCATGGAGCTGTTCGCAAAGCCGCTGTGGGGATGGGGTAAGTGTTGTAATCGGGTGGAGTTAATTTGACCTCGGACCCAAGCTCGGTGTCTTGTGCGGTGATCAGCAGCAGTTAAATTCATCAGCTATCGTGGAATCGAAGTAGAAAATGCTCATTTCCAGCCAAGTGCGTGGGGATGTTTGACTACGAAACACTCACGGAGGTTCGCAAATGATGTGGCTTTAGCTTTGCGTGAAAAAATCGCGGCTGGGATGGATTTTCGAGTCGCAAACCGCCTCTGAGCTGACAACGGTCGAAATCTTAGTGTGCAGCCTTGACTTCGTCTTAGAACATTGAAAACACGGACTTCCCGAAACTGTAAAATAAACTCCAAAAGGCACAAGAATACCCCAGAGGTGAGTCATTTTGATTCATTTTATTGAATGAACGTTAAATTGAGCATTTTTTAGGCTTCATAATCGACTGTATTTTATTTCCCATACAAAGTCTTACAACGGGTTTAAATTCTCAACGGCTGTCTGTATAGTGACGCGAGCTTGGGCTGCCTATGGTTTTCATTAATGCTTTTGTGTTTTGAGATTTGTGTTTCTGTTTTGTCCTTATGGCCACCTTAGTAAACAGCAAAAGAGAATGGCACTAAAGCAATAGGCCATTTCCGAATTCGTGTCTGCCTCCTGTTCAAAGCGAGTCTAAGTGCGAAGTTTTTCTTATGAAAATTAGTTTTCATTCATATGTAAAGTAGAACTAATTACCATCACAAAAACTTCGCACTTAGACTCGCTTTGAAGAAGAGGCAGACACGAACTCGGAAATGGCCTATTAACTGGGCTAAGAAAGAAGATTATGCTAACCGCACACTTAAGGACGTTCGCGCTAATTGTTTGTGCGCAACGTTACTGCGCAGGTAATTATAACGCGACTGTAATATGTCACGCATTACTTCGAGCGTTAGTGAAGTTCAGGGTTTAAAACCTTTGCAAAAACCATGGACGATAAGTCTTGCACAGCGTTGGATCTGAGAAGATCGTGATCAGTCAAAATTGATTTAAAATATTTATGAAAGTCAAGTAGACTACTGCACGACTGATATTCGCGAGGTTTTATCAGTCGTGCACTAGTCTACTTGACTTTCATACAAATTTTCCAAGCATCAGTTAAAATAACATGGCGACAAAAACGCCGAGGAAAAAATTCCAGGCCGGCAAAAGAATGGCACATTTAGTTCCGAATCATCATGAAACTTCAAAGAGAAGTGAGCGGGAGGATGGAAAAGCTCTGGAAAAGGTAGCTGATCGAGTAGACTAGTGGCTGAAAGTTCGGAAAACTCGAGGACGAACCGTTGCGTAAATTTAATGGGGCTGTTTCTTTTTAATGTTTTTATTACCCTACGAACTTAAGTTCAAAGTGAATGGATGTTTTTAAAGTTCTTTTCCTTTACTTTCGTGAAAATTGAGCAGTATTTTCGTCCTCGTCCGCTTTTGAATAGTGCGGACCTGCGTGGAAACAATCAGCGATTGAATTTCACAAAAAAACACACTCCAGAGGATGAGCATGACGGCAATGGAGAGATATTATACAAAACACCAACCAAATGAAGATGACCCCTGCTTCAAACTTCGTTGCTATGCTAGAGAAAGATTTTTTTTTTGGTAAAAACCTTTCATCTCTTCAACGATCGATCCTCTCTTGGGTTCCAGTCCTTGCTCGACAAGTCAGGCAAAAGCGTGACAAACTTACTTTTCCAAGAGCTTTGCAAAATCACATCGATTTTACTCGTTCAGATCATCGGTGACCCCTATTTTTTTAATCATAAATCACTTACTTTACTTACTATCTACAAAATATGATGAAATGAAAAAATTCTCACCGTAAGAAGTTATCTTTTTTTAACATTTTCTTTCCTCGTGCCATCGAATTCCGGTAGTGGTTGCAACGGATAGAGCTTACGAAAACGCTCGTCGAGGATGAACTCTACTGTTTACCACATCCCTAGCGGCATACAATTATCTAAAAATCTCACTCCTAAAAACCTATGCACGGAAACTTTCACTCCAACAGTTTATTTTTATGATTTTCGACGGATGAGCAGATGAGCCTTCATCTCGCTATTATGACCGATTTCTCGAAATTAAGGCATTTTTCCACTGCCATTTTCTCCGAAACAAAGTCGGTGACCCCCATTTTTTTTTTCATTTTTGGAGTAAGTACTTTATGACCTAACTCTAGGCGAGAAATGAAGAAAATCTCACCGTAGGAAGATTTTGGCCCGAACGTCCTTAAAAAACAGAAGATGACATTCTTGCAATAGTTTGTTTGTCGAAGTCGGTGGATCAAAGTGAACGCACGTTACGAATTTCCGTTTATTGCCTATTAAAATTCACTATTTATACTATTTAAATGTGTCTGTCTTGCATTTAAGGAAGCGCATTTCGACCATTTCCGATAGTGAGACCCAAGTGTTTCATATAACAGGGGAAGTTGAAAAAAATTAACAGTACTTGCAGATTATCCATGGAACGTTCAAGGTAGGACAACTTTTTATTTTCGTGCTGTATGTTTCAATTAACTGCAGACCGTCAGATATTAGAGATTGTCAGGGTCTCGAATTCTGTAGATCCCATTTGAAATTCAAAACGAATCCTGTGAGCTCACTTGAGCATGGACAAGGTATAGGTACCATTTTGTTGGTATATGTCACCAGAGATCCCTGAATGCAAGTTTTTGATGACAGAGAGAGTGATATGTACACGATCGCCACTCCCCCCACCACCCCCCAAGTTTTCGATCTTAAATTGTAGTTTTCTCTTAACTTGGTCAATAGTTTAGCCCCATTTACACGAGCAATTTTCCCTTGACAACTTTGCCTTGACAAGGAAAAATTGCTCGTGTAGATGGGGAATTGTGGACAAATTTGAAAAAGGAAAAATTGTCAAGTAAGAAATTTGCTCGTGTAGACGCCGGACAACAAGGAAAATGTGACAAGGATATTACTTGTCAAGGACAACTTGTCATATTTTTCATTCACACTACCGAGGAAAACTTGTCAAGGAAAAACTTGTCAAGGAGAACTTGCTAGTGTGTACAGTCGGCAAGTTTTCCTTGACAAGTCGACTTGTCAAGGAAAACTTGCTAGTGTAAATGAGGCTTTTGCCTTAAAGGGAAAACGGTAGCTTGACTTGGAAAAACTCTTGAAAGTTTGACAAACATGTGACTCCTTAGAAGACAGGAAAGAATGATCAGTGACATTTTCTGACGCCATTGGCTATCGATCGGTGATAAATTGCGTGATTCTCAATATGAGTGTACACGCGTACATCAGTCAAGACACCTGAAAATTGTAAGCCGTGGTTAGCACTGCATGCAGACAGATGGATGGTTACACGCGAAGTTTTGAAGTAAAGTTTCTTCAACTCATTTAACAATTTTCTGTCGATTTTATATAAAGAGAAATATCGTTGTTAGAGAAATTAAATGTGACCAAAAAATCAATTCTTATTTTTCTATGATTTTTAAAACTATGTTAACTAAACACTAAGCGACCAAAGTTTTAAGCATTGATTTAACTGGAATCGAATATTTTTTTTAATAACCCTTTGATACCCAAACTGGTCAGACTTAGTATTTTACTCTGTCTAACCGGCCGGACGATTTTACTCGTCAATGGGGAACCCCCGGCCGGGAGTCAATGCGTTAATGGTCCGCGAATAGTAACTTTGAGATCTTGAGAGAGCTGGAATCGAGGAGAAAATGACGTCAAAGGCTCTCTACTTTAAGAATGCAATGCGTGTGTGCTCCCCGCAAGGACCTTTTTTCATATTTCGAAAGTAAAATTTAGGTTGACGTCAATCAAAAGTTTCCATGACGATACTCCTGTTCTCTTGGCGGCAGTTGAATTCGTCATGGAAACATTTGATTGACGTCCACCTAACTTTTATTTTCGAATATGAAAAACTGTCGTTAAGGGGCGCGTGTTACTGATAACCGCTATAATATGCAGCACGAGAGTTTTGGGCTTTCAGATTTTTAAGCTCGCGTTTTGCAATATAATAAGCTGCATTAACAAGCTGAAATTTTAAGCTAGTGCGCCTTTGACGTCACTTTTCCCCGAATCCAGCCCTCTGAGGTCCAGTCGGCCAGTTTGAACGTGAGTAATGGCGGACAGTGAAGTCTAAAACTTACACTCGAAGTAAACGGCCTTTGGATAAAAATCAAAGCTCAAAATTTTGCCAGTCAGGTGTTAAGCAAACACACTTTCAAAATCTGAAGGAAAAAAGGAAGTGATTTTTTAAATCGCACTTTAAGATGGAAGGATTTAGCTTTTATTTACTGCTGACTGTGAAGGGAACAGTGAAACGGCAGGTTACTGTTTTATGAATTAAAAACCGTGCATGTCGAGCAAACCCCGGGTTGTGGACACACGGTATTTGTCACCTCACCTAGACCTCCCTCCTGTTTATGGCGCACTAAAATGGTCACGTGACCCATAATTAAATCAAGCGATTTCTCTTGATAAGCCTGAGCTGATGGTAGAACTTCTCCTGATGCTGCACCAACAACTTATGTCCCTTTAGAGACCAGGGCCCGGTTGTTCGAAAGAGAGTTAAATCTAAACCCAGGGTTAAATCGGCCTAACCCTAGGTTAAATTTTAAGCGCAGGTTAGTTGCGTTGTTCAACGGAAGGTTAAGACTAACCTCGGGTTAAACGGTGGGTTAAATTTAACCCACCGAGCGAGCAGGGTTAAATTGTTAAACTCCGGTTAAATCAGGAATAAAGATGGTGGACTTGTTGTTTTGTGATTTACGCAGAAGGCGACGAGAAAGGAGATTTAGAGCCGGAAATCAGTGTGAAATCGACGATTTCACAGACGAAGAGCTGCGTGCTCGTTACCGCTTTCGACGAGAGTCTATTTTATTTATTACCAATCTTGTTGCCGGTGATATCAGTCGCAACACTCGAAGCAATCACGCCTTACCGCCGCTCCTTCAAGTTTTAGTTGCCCTCAGGTTTTACGCCAGTGGAAGTTTCCTACAAGTTATAGGCGACACCTTCGGTGTGGATAAGTCCACCGTTTCCAGAGGCATTGCCGATGTGTCCCGGGCTTTAATCGTGAAACAGCCCCGCTTTATCAAGTGGCCTTCGACGAACGACGAATGTGCCACAATTAAAAACGCATTTTACCTTCGCGGAGGATTTCCTTGTGTAATTGGATGCGTTGACGGAACCCACGTCAGATTACAAGCGCCCTCACTACACGAAAATAGTTATGTCAACAGGAAAGGTTTTCATTCCATCAATGTGCAAGGTGTCTGCAACCATGAAGGTGAGTAGACTTTCTGCTAACGCAAAACGCGCAACAGTTTTACGAGAAAATTCGAACACGAACCCAAAAAAATATATGTATGTTGGGATCTCTAACCTCAACAAAAATGTTGTTTAATTTGAAGGAATGTTCACCAATGTCGTTGCCCGCTGGCCGGGAAGTACCCACGATAGTCACGTGTTCCGTACAAGTAACATTTGCACTTATTTGCAAAACAACCATCGTTCCCTCAACGATGGCGTCCTTCTTGGGGACAGTGGGTACGCTTGCAGCCCATTCTTCATGACGCCGTACACAACAACACGAAGTGCAGCGCAAGAAGCCTACAATGACGCTCACACCAAGACAAGAGTGGTGATCGAGCAAACGTTTGGCCGATGGAAAAGGCGTTTTCATGTTTTGCATTCGGAAATAAGAATGGCACCCGAAAAAGTTTGCATGATTGTAGGCGCCTGTGCAGTGTTGCACAACATTGCTTTACAGCTACACGAGCCGATGGAGGATGAGGAGGTTGATGAGCTGGCAGATGTGGATCCCTACCATGGACCTCAACAAGGCCTGTCATTGAGGGACCACATCTGTCAAACATTTTTTGGTTGAGATTTTCATATGCTGTGCTGAACTCAGTTCTTAAATTTATAATTATTGGTGCAACTCTTAAAGAACGTTCTGCTATTCTTGTTCTAACTTGACTGATTCTGATTTTTTATATGGAAAAAATGGACCAAGCCATTTAGTGGGCTTCAGCTTCAAAAATCAAGCTGATATTAGGTTGCAGTCAAGTTACACTGAGAGAGCCAGACCGAGGGAGAAAATGCACTGTACGACATTTGCAGACTGCAGACCACATTTAGGCCTGCATTGTAAATAGCACTGTGGTTAGCCTTGATATCCTGTCAGGTTAGTCTGAATAGCACTCTGGTTGGCCTGTTTACAGTTAGCTATCAGTAATGGAATGGAAATGCAATATTTAGTTAAAAAGTCTACAGTCACCAGTCTACAATCTGCAAATGTCATACACTGGAGAAAATGATGCCAAAGACTTACAAGTTTAATGTTTTTTAATTTATGTGTGAACACAGCTAATTAATTAGCTGTGTTCACACATAAATTATACAGAATGACAACTAACTTCTATAAGCACAAAATCTGGTGCTGCATATTTAATAAGTTTGGTTCACACATGCAAGATTACGCTTGAGTCTTTGACGTCACTGTCATTCGATCTGGCCCTCTCCATGCACCTGGAACATAATATGGTAATGGCAGACAGTTCAAACAAGAAGTTGTTGTTAAAAAAAAAAAAGCAGACAAGTTTAGTTTTAAACTGAGGCCCGATGAATTGGCAAATGGAACATATATTTGAAATCAAGTTAAACCAAGAACAACACTTTTTCATCCCTGCAGAACCATTTGTTCATATGTGGCACATGACATTTGTTTATGTTTAGTCTAACTAAAGGATCTACTGTGAGGGTCAAAATGCCACAAGCATTTTTATTCTATTTTGACTTGTGGAAGTTGTGTATTCTGCCAATCACATGCAGGAAGAAACCACAAGAATTCCAAGAGATTGCAAAATAGTCTGTCTTGATCACTCATTACTTTAAGAAGTATTTAAAGTGGTACTATGACGAAAATCGCATCTTTCCTATCTAAGCCATTTTGAAACATAAACAAGTAGTCTGCTGCGTGAGAAGAAAAACTGTTTACTTTTTTCAAATATCTCTTTTCGTTCCAGAGATATTCGAGTTTTTAAAATATGCAAATTAGCCAAGTGATGACGTCATGCACTCAACCAAATTTTGTTCAAATATGATAAAAAGAGATATCTCAGCCAATTTGAATCAGAAATTTGTGATTTTTTGCAGTAAGATTCTACTAAATGTTCTCCACAATATGAGCCTAACAGTTCTGTTACCATGGCATCATACTGGGTTCCAGAGCTCCCCCATATTAAAAGCTTTTCTGGCCACCTTTGGCGTTCCATTTTGATATTTGCCAACAGCACTTCATATGCATGATCCGGTAAGCATATAAATATGTTAGCTCAAGTTTGTGGCCTTGTTTTAACATTTTTCAAGCTAAAAATCACTAACATATTGAAATCAAGTGGGTGGGGACTGGAAAAGAGTGAGTTGCCATGGGAACAGAATTTTTATAGCCATAGGTGTCCCATAGGTGCGTTTCCTGTAGAACTATTAGACTACCAAGTTTCAATGGTCTGCACTGCAAATTGGCCAAGATAGCTCTATTGGTATACTCAATATTTAATTGGGTTGATTGTATGACGTCATCAGTCATCTCATTTGCATATTTTACCCATTTTTCAAACTGAAATATCTCCGGAACTAATGAAGATATTTGCAACCGGTAGGTGGCGTTTTTGTTCTTTCATGGAATTCTATGTGATACACTCAAAAAATCAAGGGGTAAAAATTTGATCATAGTACCACTTTAAGATGCTCAGCTATTCCAACTTTTAAAAAAGGCTCCTGTGTATCTATCTTTTTTGCTAATCTAAAACAAAGTAAATTTGTAGTGCAGCCTCTTATGATGAGTACAATTCAAACTAAAGTATCTTGTCTACTACAATATAAACAAAAACAGTCTGTCTTGATTCAGTCATAGAAATACATATGCTCCAACTCCTTGCTTTGCCCTTGCCTAGTGAAAGACCGAGTATTGGCCATTAGGCCTTGAACCCCTCTGTTGTTTTGGTTTTCACGGGTGTGAGGCGTCTATTGTTTTCAAGTTCTATTCTGGCGGCAAACAAAAGAGCCCTCAGAATTTTCAACATCACAAAAATGGTCGCCAAGGGATTGCAGCATGCAGCGCTTAATGAGCAATATTGGGTATTTAGATATTGCTCTTATTCTCCTTATGGAACAGTTCCTGCAAAGGCTGCTTTACATAGCAAACAAGAGACTGTCTATGCAAAGATATCGATACCAAAAAATACTACCATTGACAGCTTTATATGACATGTTTTTTTTTTTAGTATTGACATATAAATATTACGTTGATTATTTCACTAGCTCAGTCATGTGACAGATGATGGCTGCATTTCAAAACTTTTTCAGCCTATAAAAAGTCAAGATATGGTTAAGAAAGGCGCAAGACGGCGCAATGTGTTTTGAACAAGTGCAAAGATTTGTTTTGTGAAAAAGATACTTTGGGGATAGGTACACTTTTAAGGGCTTATGGACTTAAATTTATGGAAACCTGGTAACCAGGGACTGAAGATACTTTTTGTTGGAAGACTTCTAATTCAAGTTTCCTTTTTTTTAACTTTAAATTTTCTTGCTTGGCAATTAGAGCTTTGTAGTGCTCCTCAAGAATGTCTTCTTGGGTAATCTTTCTCCTATTTTTTTTGCTTTGATTTTCTGCTTTTTGAACATTAACCACTTTGACTTCTTGAGGTTTTGGTCCATCCTGTACAGCTTCCTGCAGTTGTTCAAACAAACTGTTGTTAACCTCCACTGTAGTTGGTACTTGTTCAGCTGCCTCAGTGGGTAGGTTTGCTTCAGGGCCTAAAAAATAAAAATTCCATCCCCAAATATTAGTGATAGAAAGTAACCTTTTGTTTCAACTAATTAATTTTATATCATTACAAGATTCAACATGCAGCAAGTGTTTACCTAATATTTAAAAGGCTAAAAAGATTTTTTTTTAAAAGTAAAAAAACTTCGTTTTCGGCACTAAGCCATCTTCAGATGACCCTGAAGATGGCTTAGGTTTACTTTTTTAAAATCTTTTTACCCTTGTAAATATTAGTCATTTTAAAATTTTAGCGAATATTATGAACATTTACCATTGAGGAAGTTGTTAAAGCAGTTTTTTCTTTGCCTTTAGCATGTTTAAAATCATAACAAATTCTGTTAGAGGAATTGCTGCTCTATTTCAAGAGCGTTCTTTCTCTTCCCGATTTTTCTAGGAACATCGAAGGAGACTCTGCTCGCAGGGTATTTCTTGAAAAATTTATCTTGTTATTTGTAAACAATACTTAAACTCAATCATTCTTAAAGAAGCAAGTACTTACTTTCAGGTTTAAAGTGATAAAAGGCTATTAATCCTTACCTGTGGACTCGAAACCCTCGAGGCCGGTGAAAGAAGGTGTTTCCTTAAAAATGTCTATAACTTCAGCTGTTAATGCCGACGGCATCTTCGGAGCTGGCCCTCCACCAGTTTTCTTCTGCTCCTTTGACAGTTCACTGAATTCTTTCTTTGCCTGCGACTGCAAGTTTCGCCACTTCTCGCGAACTTCGGTTGTTGTCCGCATTGCCACACCAATAGCGTTTACAGCTTCGGCGATTTTTCTCCACATTTCATTTTTTTTTCTGATTGGTGACGTTCTTGGTAAACTTGCTTTGTATCAGCGAAAGGTTTTCTTCAACTCTTTCCGTCAAAACGGCAATTTCTAAAGCGCTAAAATGTTGTTTTCGAGCTTTGCGTGAGATAGCTGAGGAAGCCATTTTGCAAAGCTCGCTCTTGCTCACCATGGCAACATTGTACCAATAGTTTATTATGGGATGCTAACCGCGGGTTAAACGCGCTTAACCCGAGGTTAGCTAACCTGTCCTCTAACCGCGCTTCCAACAACGCAATTTTAACAGAGAGTTAACAAACTCACGGTTAGGAAATTTAATCTCCGGTTAGGCCTAACCAGAGGTTAGTTTAACCTGTCTTTCGAACAACCGGGCCCAGGAAATAAAATGGCCTATTATATACTCAACAAACTAACGCGTTTCTGATTGGTCAATGACGAATTTTCGTTTTATTTTTTATTGATTATACAACTAATCAAAAAGAAAATACATGAGCATATGGTTAAACTAGAAGAAATATATGGAGCGAAAAAACAATAAATACATGTGCGTTACAAGCAGTGCTCGCAAATAAAAAAAAAAATTAAATAAATAAATAAATAAAAAGTAACAAGTAAATAAATAAATAAATAAACCTAATATACACAAATTAGCTACTACTAATTTATGCTTCTTTTTAACTTCATAAATTACTGAATAGCTGGAGTAAAATTACTTGAAATAAGGCAATTGCATTTATTACTATAAAACTTGCCAGTTTTGTTTTTGATTGCAATATACCTTTCGGTCATCAAAGTTTCGTTAAGTTGCAGTATGAAAAGCGAAAAGAGAAACGATTCTTCAAATAGATTGCTTTTGTAGATAAAGGAGTTTTGCTTTTAACAAGACCAAACTTAAAACTTCCTGGTACTTTTGGGGCTTGACAAGTCCTTAAAGAAGAGTTAAGTCATTCAAATAAGTATTTTCTTTGGTGGTGTAGTGGCACCATGCCCTAAGTTTATTCCAGAAAAAGACTACATGGACGCACTTTAAAAACACGCGTTTGGTTGTATCCTCTTCATTTTTACAGAGGTGGCATATATCATCAGTTAGCCTTCTTAAGTTTGTCTTTGGTGTAGATGATGTCATGACTTAAGGTCAGTTATAAATTTTATGCATACCAGATAGGGCTGCATCGTGGCTGGTTGTTTTATTTTCAGTGATGGATGGTTGGAATTTACTTTCAAGAATAATATTGTGAAGAGCAGCAGTGGAGAGATTTTCTGCATGTGTTTGTGTTGTGAGATATGTGATCATGTTTCCCATTATGCGTCATTTGTGTTGTGGGTTTTGTGATTCTGTTTTGTAAAATGTATCTTTGTGTTTTGAGATTTGTGAATCTGTTTTGTCCTTACCGGCCACCTTAGTTAACAGCAAAAGAGAATGGCACAATAAAGGCAAAAAAAGACCCCTCTTAATTAACTGGGTTAAGAAAGAAGATTATGCTAACCACATTCTTAAAAAACAGAAGATGACATTCTTGCAATAGTTTGTTTGTCGAAGTCGGTGGATCAAAGTGAAAGTACGTTACGAATTTCCGTTTATTGCCTATTAAAATTCACTATTTATACTATTTAAATGTGTCTGGGAAGCGCATTTCGACCATTTCCGATAGTGAGACCCAAGTATTTCTTATAACAGGGCGTACTAAATGCTTCCAATTAATCGGTAAGTACAAAAATTGTCCAATGGTGTTAGGTTAAGTCCCTGAGAACCTGCAATGCAACCATCTCCACACAAAGACAACCAAGAAGTTGAAAAAAATAACAGTACTTGCAGATTATCCATGGAACTTTCAAGGTAGGACAACTTTTTATTTTCGTGGTGTATGTTTCAATTAACTGCAGACCGTCAGATATTAGAGATTGTCAGGGTTTCGAATTCTTGAGATCCCGTTTGAAATTCAATTCAAAACGAATCCTGTGAGCTCACTTGAGCATGGACAAGGTATAGGTACGATTTTGTTGGTATATGTCACCAGAGATCCCTGAATGCAAGTTTTCGATGACAGAGGGAGTGATATGTACACGATCACCACTTCCCCCCCCCCCCCCCCCACCCACAAGTTTTCGATCTTGATCTTAAATTGTAGTTTTCTCTTAACTTGGTAAATAGTTTGCCTTAAAAAGAAAACGGGAGCTTGACTTGGAAAAACTCTTGAAAGTCTGACAAACATATGACTCCTTAGTAGACAGGAAAAAATTATCAGTGACATAGTTTTTATTTATTTTTATTTATTTATTACATTTGCCATTTTACAATAAATCTACATTTAATAATTAAAGTTAAGATAAGAAATATGGCGAGGAAACCTAAAAGAAACCAGGAGGCTTATACGAGGTTAGGTTTCCTCGACAAAACAGAAATAATTAAATAACACAAATATAGCGGAGCAAAGCGTTCAGTTAGGTGTAACAGAGGAGTACGAACGAAGACTAAGGAAGGCATTAATAGCTGTTGATTAAGAACTCTTCCAGCTTGTGTTTAAAGGACAGTAGAGTTGGAGTATTTTTAATTTCATAACTAAGGGAATTGAAAAATTTAGGGCCTTGAAAAGAGATAGAAAACTGCCTTATGTTAGTCCTGCAAAGAGGTAGCCGAAAAAAGGAAGCGTGTCTTGTGTTGTAACTATGAATACTATTATTAACAGAGAAAAAAAGAGTCAAATTTAGGAGGGAGATTACCAGTACTAAAAGAGTACATAAATTTACCTAAATGTAGCAAGTAGATACTGGTTATTTTGAGAAATTTAAATTCTTTAAAAATTGGATCTGTGTGAGCATCACAACCGGACCTGCTTACTATCCGTATCGCCCGTTTTTGTAATATTGTTAACCTTTTCAGGTTACTTTTGTAAGTGGATCCCCAAACTAAATTACAATAATAAAGATACGGAAGAACCATAGAATTATATAAAGTACGTAACGAGGTTTTAGAAAGGAAATAACTGGATCTATAAATTATGCCAATAGATTTAGATATTTTATGCGCAACAAGCGATATATGGGACTTCCAGGAAAGACAATCATTAAGTAACACACCAAGGAAGAGGGTCTCTGAGACTTGGGTTAACGCTTCCCCATTAATGGAAATGTCAAAATCATAGCAGAGTCTTTTTTGTCGAGGTCTAAACACCATAAACTTAGTTTTGGTTATATTAAGGGAAAGTTTATTTGAAAGCAAACCAGGCTGAGAGCTTATTGAGTTCATTGTTTAAGATATTGTTCAAAGTAACCGGGTCCTTTTCAGAAATAAATAAGTTGGTATCATCGGCAAATAAAATGGATTCTAGGCGAGAAGCGTCACAAAGGTCATTGACGTATATGATGAAAAATAGGGGGCCAAGAATTGAACCTTGTGGGACACCACAGCGTATTACCTTAGGGAGCGATCTATGGCCGTTATATTCTACAAATTGTGATCTTTGAAAAAAAAAGCTTTTAACCCAATCCAACGCTAGGCCTCGGATCCCATAGTGTTGTAACTTGTCAAAAAGAATGTTATGATTCACGGTATCAAATGCTTTAGACAAATCAATAAATACTCCTGCTGCAAATTCTTTGCGATCAAGGGTGAGAGAAATTTTGTCATACAAACCAACTAAAGCAAGGAAAGTTGAGTGGTTTCTCCTGAAGCCATATTGATTATCATAAAGAATATTAAAATTGTTTAAATACAAAAGAATTCGATTGTAAATAATCCTTTCTAGGAATTTTGAGAAGCAAGGTAAAACGGAAATGGGCCTGTAGTTAGTAAAAAGAGTTTGATCTCCAGATTTAAAAATGGGGACAACACGTGCAATTTCATTTCCCTTGGAACGACTCCGTGAGCGATCGATAAGTTAATGATGTGGGTTAATGGTGTAGCTATGCAGTGAATAGATTGTTTAATGGTGGACATAGAAATTTTATCATGTCCAGCAGCTTTACCCGGTTTGAATGAGCTGGCAATGTTGATAATTTCTTCTTCTGTAGCTGAGTTAAAGAAGATAGATTGGGGAAAATTTCTAGAGAGATGGTCAGTATGCGAAGATGTCACAGTGGAAATTATTCGCATTGCTAGGTTGGGTCCAATGTTAGTGAAGTATTGACAGAATTTATTAGCAATTACCATGGGATCACAATTTTTCTGGCCATCTATCTTGAAAGTCGAGTTTAATTTGAATTTTACTTTTGTTCTGTTTATAACCTCATTCAGTAATCTCCAGGTGGCTTTCACATTAGATTTGGATTCCTCTAATTTCTTGTCATAGTAGAGACGTTTTGCGACTCTTAGGCTGTGGATAAGTTTATTTTTGTTTCTCTTGTAGTGCACTTCACTATGGTTAGATGTGTTAGAAAGATATTGCTTGTATAACTTATTTTTCTTTTTGATCGATTTGAGTAATCCTAAAGATATCCAAGGCTTGCTTAAGCGACGATCAGATCGTTTTATCTTTTTGTAAGGAAAACAATTGTCATAAATTTCCGAATACTTATTTACAAAGCTGCTGTATGTAAATGTAAGAAATACACTCCTTCACAACACAGCGGTTAGCCTCATGAAAAGGGTATCGCTGGTCTTCAGGAAGTGGGTATAGGTTCTTTTGTTCTGTAGTTGGCAAAATTTAAATATCAAAAGAATCGTTTATAACTTAGTGAATATCACTATTGACATCAATGCTCCGTGATCAACTCATCACTATTCTGAAGCTTATCTTCTTTAATGACTTCCATACAAAGTTTTACGCATCGTCCGCTTTACGTTATGTAACTTTATAGTTCGGCCCACCCGTGTACTACTGATTCAGCTGATTGCAGTCAGCCGGACTTGGGAAGCTCTTATCAAGGACGATTTTCCAGTGTCAACACCTCTTGACAATGCCCAGTCTGCCATGTGATTGGTGGTCACGGTGTTTGATTATTGGAAGACGTTTTTGGAAGTAAATTGCACACGTGCCATCTAATAATAAGACAATGATAACATATCAGTGTTGATAGTTACAATGGACAGGTGGGAATGACGTTAGTTTGTTTACCACAGCTTCCTGTGGTTGAATTCCAAAACGTACTACCTAACGTGTGAGGTCGATGATTGAGGAAGTGAGGATGAAGGGACGGAGTGGAACAATCGAAAAGGTACGAAAAATATACCTTGGTCACTTTCGTCTCGGTCTACTTGTTCCAATTTGCAAAAACTGCAAGTGTAAGAAAAGTTATGGTGATTACGACGTCATATCGGCGCTTTTTCGCCTTGTCGGTCATGTGAGAAAATGGGCACAGATCAGCAACCTATATATTGCAATCTGATTATTATTTAACGGGGGCAGTTCTTCAAAGAAAATGGGCAAAACACCAACGTACTCGTCACAATATCACCTTTTCGGTCAAAGTAAAGATATCTAAAAAATGCGATTCCCTTGCCGGCCAGATATTTTACATGCAAATCTTCATTCACGAATTCGGTTGATAAGGACATGTGAACTGAAAGTCAAGAAATAAACATGCATTTCTACTAATTTATTGAGTTTAATTTATATCAGACAGCGAGTCTCCAGAGGTAATTAATTTAAAAGAAATTCCTGTTGGTCATTGTAATTCAGTTAAATTTATGCAGAAGTTGTGCCTCTATATCCTGTTTTTTATCGAAGTAGCATAGTCTGACGCCATTGGCTATGGATTGGTGATAAATTACGTGATTCTCACTATGAGTGTACACGCGTACATCAACCAAGACATCTGAAAATTGTAAGCCGTGGTTAGCACAGTGACTGCATGCAGACAGATGGATGGTTACACGCGAAGTTTTAAAGTAAAGTTTCTTCAAGTGATTTAACAATTTGTCTGCCGATTTTATATAAGTGAAACCCGAACCTAACTACTGGACTCCCTTTCATGTATACCTTACGATTCGATTCGATTGGTGTTTTGCTAGATAAAAGGCTATAATAAAAAAAGGATATCGAAACAGTAGTCAAAGGGGCAAATAGGATCTTAGGTCTAATAAGACAGAATTTTTGGTTTGTGATGAGAATGTAAAACTATCGGTACTCTGTATAAAACTGGAGCGGATCATTTTTTTAGCGTTAGCCCTACTGATGGAAATGGGCCCACACAAGGACAGAGAAAAACTCTGACCAGAGTTTTTCTCTACAGAGAAAAACTCTGACCAGAGTTTTTCTCTGTCCTTGTGTGGGCCCATTTCCATCAGCAGGGCTAACGCTCACATGGTTCATATGGGATAGAAATCTAGCACTTCACATTACATTCTGTTCAGTTAACTCTGTTTAAAATATAGTTCTACACGGCCAACGTTTGTATAAACGTAACCGTTTCCTTTTTGAAATCCGTTTGGCCGGGAAAATAATAGTTAGCCGGCAAAAGCGATTCTGGCCTATTTTGGGCTTTTCAAATTTTGTTGTCACACTTTTTTATTATTAGGTATTTTACTCATACTCAATACTCGATTGAAGTCGAATTGCTGTTTGTAATCCGACTAATCCGACTTCCATTGCGCAATCAGCACTGTTGCAACCTTGTACCCAGTACCCACGCTCTTCTCTCGGCCTGATTTGTTATTCAATATTCGCCTCTTTTGTTGTGTGTTTGCCGTTTTTAGCGAACGTACGGTAACATTCGCGTCAGTTAGCAATTTGGCCTTTTTTAGTCCAATTTCGCCGATTTGGCCGATTACGTA
>OX421456.1:6113969-6136469 GCA_949126865.1 Montipora capitata | reverse complement strand
TGAGTGCGTTTTTATATTTCCAAGTTTGAAGAACAACATTGACGCGCAACACCGAGCGAAAATTATTCCCGCTAGATCCGGAGATTCAGGTGGGTAATTTTCCTTTTTTCTCTGTTCTAGCCACTGTCACTTTCAACTCCCTCGTGGATAAAGAGGCCTTTTTCGAATCTAGTTGCGCTTTCAACTATTTTTTTTTTAATTTATTAGGACCTGACAGCATTACCGTACTTTGCAAGTGGAAGTTTCTTGAAAGTCGTCCCAGACACCAGGGGAATCTCCAAGGCTAAAGAGTTTAAAGTTTAAAGAGTATTTAAAGAGTATTGCTGGCGAGTGGGTTATCTTTCCCACATCAAGAGAAGAAATAAATGTATTTATTGATATTAAGTGTTTTACCATAGTTTTACAAAAGTACTAATTGACTTGTGAAGTAACTACTAGTACTGCACACGATCATTAGAGAACATTTCATTTTCATTTATACTATCTACTTCTTGTTTGAAATATTTAGCGAATAGTCCTAAATTCAAGAGTTTTTTTACATTCGGGTAGGCATATTCCCAAAAACATGGGTAAAAAGAACACTACAACCGTAGACTACTCGCTTAAATTTCACCCAACAAAGTCATTTGTTCAAAATACTGTTCTCTACGCGGTCCGCATCACGTGGTCCGTCTGTCATGCGAATTCAATGACATAAAGTAAATTCTGCTGCAATATGATTTGTTCCAAAAAATGCACACGTCTAAATGATAATCACTTCAAGTTTTATGAGCCGTAGTTTATTGGGTCCGCCGGTTTAAATATTGTGACCTTTCAAAGGAAACTATGGCGAAATTTTACTCCATTGGAGCTTTCCCTAAGCTAGGTTACGGGGCCGATCGATGGCACACTCGTCCCAATCGCCGCACCGACAAAAGAGGAATACCTTTACGTTTGTCATAACGGATTTCACGCCATCGATCAACGTGATCCAGCCATTAGAGAGACATATTTTATCTTTTGTTGTAGAAATAAGATTTGGGATAGCCCAGACTTAATAAAACTTTATTTTTTTCTGTTGATTCATGTATATCACTCAATTTCAAGTAGCCAGTTGTTAATTGCCTTTTCATAGAGAGATTTACAACTGTAATCTAAAACAAATAAAGTTCCCATTATGACCTGTATTATAGCAGTTTTACTATATATTTTTTGTTAAGTAATGGTAATGGTAGTGATTATTATTATTAACTTTGAGACAATTGAAGAAGATATTAAGTAGAAATTTTTTAAGTGGTATTTTTTAATACGTTTTGTAGTCCAAATAATTCCTTTTTGAATTATAGAAATGAACACTTTTTACAGTGCAACGAACCTTACCGTGGCCACCTAACAAAATTTTTTACAAATTATCCGTCAATCAAGGTGTGTGAATTTCATTGACAGTCACGCCTACTTGCAAAGTTTGTACGGTTGCAATTTGAACACCATTGAATGGATTGTTGGGTTGACATATTTACAGGTAGATTGTCAAGTGTGAAAGTTTGTTGTGTGGCAATGGCAAGGCACATTGCACTGTAATACACCACAGGTATAAAGAATAATATTTTATATAATTTTTTTAATTTTTTGTGAATTTGTCTAATTAGGCTTGCTTAAGATTTTTTATATTGTAAGTTGAATGAAAGAAATACCGGTAAATTACAAGTATTTCAATTATTATTATTATTATTATTATTATTATTATTAGAGTGGTTTTCAATTGAGTGTCAAAAGTAATTAGCAAATTGCTGTGGTTTATGATTAGTTCACTCAGTGATTGGTTCAAAGTTCTCGCGCCACTTTTTCAACCAATCAGAATTGAAACCAAAACCAATTGTGGCTCGTGCATGGACATACTCCCGCACTTTCTGTCGGCTACCTGTAATTACTTCGAGTTTTGATTGGTTTACCGGATTGTCTCCGTCCTTTCTGATTGGCTAAAGTAATTACTTTGGTTTTGGTTTAACGACACTCAATTGAAAATAGCTCTATCATCATCATCATCATCATCATTATTACTAATAAATTATTCTTGGGTTGCTGGTTACTAATGACCACTGGAGAACCCCCCTTCCCCAAATCACTTACAATTATTGACAATCAGCATTAAATCAGCTGACCAATACAGAGATTATTAATAAATATGATATGTGGCAAATGCTTCATACAACTAATCTTACCAGTGACATTATTTCTGTTAAATGATACAGTATTGCAGAATCACAACTTGAATTAACTTTTAAAAAGACTGAAAATGTTTTGAGCCACCTCAACATAAAATAACTTATATGCTGTAATTGAGAAGAATAGATTGCACAGCATATGAGCTGCAGCAGTTAAAATTTCATGTGCACTTCCTTTACCAAACCCTGAATTATTTTAAGGAGAAACTAAAAAATATCACCAAAACAGATGGCAATTATTGGGGAAAAACCATGATTAAATCACAGTGATTATCATTACCCCTTTTCTGTTTGCAATCAGAGCCTCAATTTCAAGTTCCAGTTGTTTTCTTTTCATTCTATAGTAACTGGTTGCCACCTCAAAGTGCTGAAAGTGCTAAGCCTAATATCTGATTGAAAAACATGGCCACTTATGTGGAATAAATTTACTATTACCTCCAACTGAGCATCTGAAAGATTTTTCTTTCTCTTTTTGTTGGATGGAGCATGTCATGTACAATGTGCAAAATAATACACAAAATAAATCAGCCACCATTCCAAATTATTACCATTGTATGCCAGAGCCCTGCACTAGTAGTTGCTGCCATCATTTTCCTTCTGAATAATGAGGAAAGGGGAGATGGTAATAGTGACCATGAACTAGGGAAGAAGACTTTGAAGGAAAGGTTATTCAATAACATATTTTTCTCATTTACAAGGGTATAAAATGCATGAATATGGCAATATTAGTCACTTAAGCAACAAAATTAAACAGACAATTACAAAAAATAATTCACACAAAAATTAACTACCGGTACAATTTTTTTTTCCTTTTAAATTTTAGTTCATTATTAAACTGTGAGACCTTTTTTCAAATTATTTTCAACTCCTTTAAACATATGATTTCTTGCTTTATTATCAGCATTTGAATGCAATTTATTTAAACAACCTTTCAAAGCAAAAAAGCAATACAATATGAATGCAATAACAAAAGCATAATAATTACAGTTACCTCAATCATGACACAGTCTTGGCTGCACCTGGCCATGGATGACATACAGACATGTCTCTATCCATACAGTTTCTGTTAAACACAAAAGAAGCAAGGTGCTGTCACATTACAATACTTCCTACAACGTCTCCTCAATCCTGTCAGAAATAGGTTGAAGAAAAAATGGTGTTGTGATCTACAACATTGCTGATTCAAGCATTGCACAAGGAAGAGAAGAATAAAGTCAGAATAATAATCCATAAAGCCCAGATATGCATCAGTCATATCAAAAAGGTCATAAGTGTATGCAGTCATATTTATTTCAAATATGGTCATTCTTAGGCATCTCTATTTTAATTACATTAATAATTTTATTTTAAATTAGTTTGTATATTTGTATGCTTGATTGTATTATTGTCACAAAAATCCTATAAAAATTGCAATATTACCAAGAGTGTCAGTTCCACCAGTTAATTGCCCATATTGTGTGCTTGGGGGCCTGGAGGACATAAGTACATGTAAGTTGCCTCTCTGAACATCTCGTTGACAGTATTGGAGCAGTGGGGTTTTTGAGACCTTCACTGAATTCCTGCAATGTAAAGTTATTTTACATACAAAAGATGTATCACAAAAACACGATTGTTTTCGTTGCTCTTCCCTGAGCTATATCTGGTAATTAGCTCCCATTACCAGTGACTTATTGTATTTATTTATTTATTTTTATTACAATTTAATGGAAACAACTATATACATGTATTAAATATTAAATATTAAACAAGAAAAAAATCAATTGTAAGAAAAATTGTAAGAAGCCATAGGGATAATCTGTAAAAGAGTAATCAAACACCCCATACTAGACAGATCACCGAGAAGCTAAGCAAAAAGTTTTTAACAACATCTTTAAAAGTTGCCAGAGAAGGGGCTAATCTAAGCGCTAATGTCAAAGAATTCCATTTAAGACTCACCTACAATTCTATTACAATAGCCATGTTTAAATAAATTTGGTGGTCCTTGCTAAGTTCGACTTTCAAACTTGTCTTTCCCTGGCGGGTCTGCCTTTCCTTTAGTCCTTCCTTTTCACAGAGGCGGTCAGATTTTCCTGACGTTTCTTCACTTGCATTTTTTTTCCAAATTACCAAACCTGGCCCCAGTTGTTCAAACGATAGACAGCACTATCCACCGGATAAACACTAGCAAAACCAATTGAGTTACCGAGTGGATAGTGATTTATGCGGTGGATAGCGCTACAATTTATCTTCAGTGGATGGGATGATAGTCACCTTGACTGCATTGTGTGACTTGCGTCATTTCCGCTTCTAATCCATTCTAATTTGTTCCCAGGATCTCTCTTCTCTGCCTCCTTCCTCAATCACAAAGAGACCCTGGGAACGAGGTTGAATGTTTCTTTGTTTTGAGGGTCCGGTGGTTTCCTGTTTTCTGTGTTTGTAGTGTTGCCTCGGAAGTTGATAGTTAACAACTATTCACCGAAGTGGAGGTGGCTAGTGGTGGATATTTAAATTAATTTGGATGTTTTCTTCACTTGTCACGGATGCAAATCGGGACACCATTTTTTCCTGAGTTGCTCGGAGGTAAACAGCACAGGATATCTGGAGTTTGCCGAGCCAATCAGCGCGCGAGTTCAACGCTATCCACTGTTTTAGTATATACTAACAAAGGATATCCGGAGTTTGAGTAGCCAATCAGCTTTAGTACATAGTAATAACAGTCACACTGGCGAGACTTGAAAGTTTAATTTCTAAGAACCCGTCGGCATGGAGGTGAGCCATCCCAGTTAGGTGAGGTACCTTGCCTACCCGTGCTCAAAAAAAGCGAGAACGAGCCTTCACAAGCATATTTATAGCCCCGGTGCGCTCGGGTGAGGTTTCCAAATGCTTTCGCGTGCTCGCTAAGGACGAACACAGCAAAGTATACGTTTTGACGGTAAACGCGATATCCATTTCATAGGCATTTTTAGCGGCATCTTTCCAGTTATGTGGTTTAATGTGGACCTATTTAATCCAAAACGTCGGCTCCAAAGAATAGGCCTAGAAGCAGCAAATCAACTATTATGCATGATTATAGGACACCATACGTCGATGGTTTTGTCATGTTTGTCGTATTCTTCGGCATTTCCTTTAAGGAAACTGTTTCCCTCGACGTTTTGAACAGTTCGGCGGAAATGCTCGCCAGGCCTGTAACGGCTCTGGTAGCCATATTCTTTCGGCGGGCTTTGGCAGAATGTTCAAACTAAAGATGAATGCCCGGATGAACATCACCCCAGTTAGGCGGGGTACCCTATCTTCAGCATTCACATGGAGAAAACTCAATCAACCCTAAGCAGGTTACCCGTCCCGGCTGACCGGGCAACGAGACAGTAGTGTCTCCCAAATTTTTAAACTAGACATCCCTACTGAGAGAAAAGATACTTAGCAATGTGCTGTGTGAAGACAAGTTAAAAGGGAAAACAGCTCACTTCCGGTTGTCGTCCCCATCTCAAAAACGCGAGTGCCTTAGCTCCCCAACACCGCAGAAAAACGCAGGTGCATGCTTACGTAATACCACTAAGTAGCTCTAAGAAGCCTTCCTAAATCTTCTCAAGTTAATCCGTAAGCTTTCTCACAGGACAATTTCATTTTATTTCACAGTCTCTCTGATCTTGCGAATCTACCTGACGAAGTTTTCATCATAACTGAGGGAGGGGATGGTGGACACTCTACCGAACTGATCCTCCCTGCTGATGCAGCTACTTATCAGACCACCGGCTTGAACCACACTGGAGCAAATGCTGCCGCGGACTCAATTTACTCTGGTGACGGAGGCGCTTGGCAGGCGACGGAACAAAGCCAACTTATGGGGGCAGGTGCTTACCAAGCCAACGGGCTGAGTGACGCTGTTGTGGGAGGAGCTGTGCAGAATCAAACCAGTGAGCTTATTGGAGGCCCAAACAACGGGCTTTGGCAGAGTCACACTGCTGAGAGAGGCGGAAGAATGAGCGACTGGCACCTGGCTGACCTGACTGTTGACCAAACCAGCGAAAGGGACTATCCCAGTGTGATGGGGCTTGGAGCCCATCACCTCAGCCATAATGGACACGCAGCATCGGATAATGTATTCAGTGTTCCCTCTGGTGAAGGTGCCCAGCAGATCAACGGGTTACCTCGAAACTATGAAGAGGAACCTGTTGCTGAAGAGGCCAATGGATTAAGCGCCCACAGAGTAGAACGTGCGTGGCAGGCACGTGAAATGAGCTTCCTTTATCATCCTAATGGAGGCAACTGTCGTCCTTATGGGACAGCTGTAAGGGAGGCTCTGCCCTTTCCCATCCAAGAAGATGTGACATGCTTGCCTGTGCAGGAACAAGGTGACGGATATGCAGGACCACAGGCGCCAATTCAACTTCCTGAATTCAATTTAATCTCTCCCACAGTGCATCGCTGCAGCACAGGAGAGATAAAACAATGGAAGCAACAACTTACGAGGCAAGTGAAACGTTTGAATTACCAATAATAATAGTAATAAATAAAGAAATAAATATAGTATGACGTGTCGACCGCTGTTCGGTTTTTGTTAAGTAGGTGGTAAGATAAAAATTAGCATGCATCATATACAAGTAAGAAGCGAACTTGTAAAAGAATCTTTAATATCACTGAGGAAGAAAGACACAATTGATCCTAGCACTTAACTAGACAATTTAAGCAACTGTCACTTTATACTCAGGCACTCAGGCACCTGAAACATTCAAGCGACTTTAACTGGGTTCGTCGTCTATTACCCGCACTTCAAATAATCATTTCTGTTATTCATCATTCCTTTCACGAAAATTGTGAGCCCTGCAACAAGTTGACCTGCTCTTAACTGTGTGGCTTCATAGCTAATTGGTAGAGCATTGCACAGGCATCCCAGAGGTCATGGATTAGCATCCTGTTGAAGCCACCCGAATTTCTGAGGTGTTTTAAGAGAAAATTGCTTAAATTGTCCAATCAAGTGCGAGAATCATTTCTCAATTTCGTCTGTAACCCGCGCCGCACTTCAAATACCAACCCGTTCTCGCCCTTGAATTATTCGCGATTATCCTGAATAGTTAATTTGCTTTGAATTCACTATTATCGCGAATTTAGAAAACTGAAAGCTTGATGTGGATTATGGGAAATGGTCATATATTTTTTTAAAGAGACAAACCAAGTGTATGGACATAGGACTCAAACCTGGGAATTTTCATTGTTAACCCGTCACCTAACCACCACACCGCTAGCTGTTCATGGACATTATTTTAAACACTTTTTGATAATGCTTTCTTATCACTCGCCAACAAACAACATTAAACACTACAATAGGTCGACTTCCAAAGTTCACGACAAAGCTAAACATTTTTAAATCAACGATTAGGCCTAAATTATTAATTTAGCTTAGGCCTAATAACACAGTAGCGGTATTTTGTGGTAGACTTAAATAAATGTTTTTTTTTCTAATATAGAAAGGCAAGGTCTTGATCTTTAGTGGCAAAGAGGAAAGAAGCGGTTCCTATCTAGTGGAAACTTTGGGTTCAATTCCAATCTACGGATATGATTTTTTTTATTTTTCTCTGCTACCACAAGTCCTGGGGCACAGTGTCCAGTCTTCGAAATTCGTAATAATGGTGAATTCAAAGCAAATTAATAATTCAGGATAAACGTGAATTCATTGGGCAAGAACGTGTTGCAAATACACATTTCTTTCACGAATCTTCATCTTTACTTAAGGAATCGGAGTTTGGGAGACAATTGGTGACTTTGGTTGTCTGTATTCCCAGATGCGAGTGACGTTGAGGTTGGGGCGGAGCGAGAGCAAGGGAACGCTTGTCATATTCGTCGTTCATCTAATTAAATACCTGAGGAACTCAGGGAAAATTACCTTCCATTTTCTTGGTCATGACTAATTGAAAAGTCTTGAAGTGATGGGGCTTTTTATTGATATCTAAAAAAATGATCATGTTGCAGGTCAAAACCGAAGAAGGCTCGGAAAAAGAATAATGCACGCAACTCATCATTCACTTTCAAAATAACCGAGGTTGCTCAACATCGCGAAAACGAAACACCAATCTTTACTGATGCAGTGTACAATGATCACCAGGAGAAGCTGTTTGGCATAAGAATTCACCCCAAGGGAGTAGGCAGTGGAAAAGGCAGACATGTGGCACTGTTCATTCATTTGATAAAAGGAGACTTTGATAATTCCCTAGTTTGGCCTTTTGATGGGATCGTCACTATTAGCGTCCTAGATCAGACTGATTCCAGACCCCGTCGCGACATCATTCAGATCATAGAAGCAAATCCTGACCTGCCGGCCTTCCAACAGCCTGGTGAAACCATTTGCCGCACCGGGTATGGCTATGAAAGGTTCGCTCTAATCGAGGATTTCTTTGGTCTTCGATATGTGAAAGCCGACGAATTGCTGTTAAAAATAGAGTTTTCGGGGTAATGATAAATACACCCACAAGGTAATGCCGTCAATATTTTTCTCAAAGAGATTTCATTTCGCTATAGAAGCACGAACTTCGCGCCTAAGACGATGCGAAATATGTGTGAAATGATAAGTAGGTTGAAATGATTGATACATTTCGTGGATGTTTACATGGAGAGAGGTGAATGGCTCAGGCATGCAAAAATTTGTATTCGGTCCGCACGTAAGGTTGTTTCTAGTGATAACGTCTTCCTAGCTGGGAGATGCGTTTTGTAAACAAGGGCGGATCCAGGATTTTTCTTAGGAGGGGGTGCACCACTAAGGAATGGCCTCAGGTTATCTCGGAGAAGGAAGGGGGGGGGGGGGGGTGCGCACCCCCTGCACCCTCCCCCTAGATCCGCCCCTGGTAAACCACTTTTAATCTGTGAAATCCTGTTAAAAGGAACAAAAACGAATATGGCGGCGGACAAACATGCTTCAATTTTGTTTCCAATTACAAACCCTTACCCGCTGACCGAAATTAGTGCACGTAATGACCCACGTGAAAAATAGTTTTCTTTCTGGCATCTTCCAAATGCAGGATTTTCCCTTGCCATGCAAACAGCTCCATAATCAATGATAAACGAAAATCGCCTGAGTAAAAGAGATGTAGCGGCACATAATTAATAGTCCTTATACCTTGAATTGTCACTTCGCCAGTGAAGATCTCAAAGTACATCGGCTGTTCAAATATGAAGAGATCAGGGTTTTAGATATTTAAAACTCACAATGGCGTCTCAGAAACAGATTATGGGGTGGGCTGGCGAGCAATGTTGATGTTTCATTATAAGTGTAACTTTTAACCACATTTCATGGCAGTAACCATTATCTTTATTTGTTTTACGCATGCATGATTAAGCAAGTTATTTAATTTGTCTTTTGGTTTCTCCACACAGTAGTACAACACACACTACTAAAAATATTAAATAGAAAACTGAATGGAGATAGGCATGCTATAATAAACTAGTTAGGGCCCTAAATATTAAATTAATAGTATTGCTCATTATATCTAAGAAGAACAGCAGAGCTTAACTGCGGAACGCAGCCATTAGAGACGGTGTCCGCTGACCTAATAGACCATTTTATACAGTTGTAGGAAATTTACCTAGCCTAAGAATGAAAGCGAGGCTGCCGATGCCCCTACTTTGATACAAACCTTTGTGCTAATGTAGACTAATTAGAATTACAATTACACAATTTACACGATAAAAGCAGTGAGGTCTGTATCAATACAAGGTCCCCGGCAGCCTCGCAGCCATTCATAGGCTAGGTCACTGAGCAAACAACTGTAAAATGGTCTATAATAAGGCCAAGCTTTGTAGATTTGTAAATTTATAGATTTGTAGATTTTGCTCTTCGATCTTTTCTCGGAGAGAATGAATAGATTTTTTTACGTAGTATAAGGTTTTTGGCCATCTAGCTATTAGCGTTTTTGTAAGATTACCAATTTTCTACTGTTCATCAATGAAGATCTTATCTTTCCCTACAGTGGTCATTTTGCGTTTTTTAGCACATCATTTGTACCCACCTTATATAATGCATTTTTTTGCAACAAAAGCTGATAAATTTATTTTAAAAAAATCACTGTGTGGAGTACATCTGTTTAAAATACCCTTTCTTGCGAGGCGTTAGAAACTTTCACCTGCGTGTATCCGCAAACGCACGTTTAAGAGGTTTCAAAGTTTGTTCAGTATGCCTTCAGCTTTTAGTTGATTCAAATATCGAGGGCGTTTAATTTTAAAATGTTGTTTGATATGGTTGGAAGTGTAGAAAATGCTGAAAGAGTGTAGCTTCAAATTTAGACTGATATTAAGTTTCATGCAACATTGGTTCAACATGCTGAATAGCGTTGACTCCGTTTGAACGGTCCGTTCGAAATTTGTAGAAAACGGGTATGCTCTCATCTCATTATCTCCATCTCCTATGGACGGGAGAGACTGGGTTATTGTTTCTAGTTCCTCGCAAATCCAAGCGAGATGTTGTAACCGCATAAGCGGACTCCGGAATACCGTTTCTTTGTCTTCGTCTTTTGCCCAACCTTCGTTGAAGGAATTTTGATCACCACAAACCAACAACGCCACCAACAAAAAGTCGAGGGATAAGATTTTTACTGCGCCAAACAGTCAAACAGGGAAATTTTGGTCGACAACGTTTCATCTTATTAATGGTGAAGTGAAAACCGGTATTCTTTCACAAATTCTGGAAAATTATTGGCTACATTTTGAAAGGGCGTCTCCCTAGCACCGATGATGGACCGAATGAAGTATGGCCGCCAATAAAGCAGCCTAGCCTTCCTCGTTAAAAGAATTTTTTGTAAAAAACGTGGCTATTAAGGCTAATTAGCACAAATATAAAAGAACAGTTTAATGGCGATCATTTTTTGTATTGGGTGTATAAAGGTGCGAAAAGGCGAGAGTGCATTAAATACACCGTAGCGAGCGGCGGCAAAGCCAAAACCACCCGTCACCATACCACTCGCGGCCAAATTACTCGCGCGTACTGAAAATATTTTGCTATAAAATATTCCGTCAGCTAGTTATAATCTATGGCAGTGTTAGATGCGACGTCAAGATTCACAATAACTCGCGTAGAACTCCACAATGGTCTAACTTTCACGGACTATTTATAGACGACTTTAACATTTCTTCCGAGAACGTTTGGTTTAAGCAAGGTGAGATGAGGTATAAAAAAGTGAATTCTCCTTGTTTGGCCCTAATCCGATTAAAAAATATACACATTTGAAATATATCCTTAGTTCTGTGTCATATTCCGCGTTTTTCAAGGGCGACACCTTATTGGTCAGTTGGTGTAAAAGTGGACCACGTGATCGTGCGAACATCGATGAAATCACGTTCACAGCTCGGACGCTATGTAAAAATAAATTTCAAATATTTATCTTGGCAGAGAGGGAACCGCGCTCTTGCCTCGTGTTCTCTTGGTTCCAGTTCGCATGTCATCAATCTTCAAAATTTAAGGGAAATATTTAGCCCCATGGTCAAGGGTAATGATCTATAAATGTGTAATACTCTGTCACCTGGCGAAAAATTCTTGCTAGAATGAATTTCGAATTTCTCGTCTCGTGCAGGCATTTCATGGGCTATCGGTGTTGCCAGCATATATTTTTTATCATAATTCGGAAGAGAGGAAATAAGTTTCGCTTTTTTCATCAAATCTCACTAACTAGGCCAGTTCCTCGAAGTTGATGGCTTTCAACAACTTCGTTCCAAGCCAAGGCAGAAGTCCTGGGAATGAGCTTGGGGTTTCAACAATCACGTTCTTAAAGTGCTACTATGATCAAAAAAATACTTCATTTTTTTCATCAGATTTTGAAAGTGTGATTTCTCAACACTTGACTGGCAATATCTTGAGCTTTGATTTTTACCCAAAGGCTGTTTACTTTGAGTGTAAGTTTTGGATTTCACGGTCAGCCATCACTCACCTTCAAAACTGACCGATTGGACCTCAGACGATTGGATCTAGGGAAAAGTGACGTCATTGGCTCACTAACTTAAAATTTCAGCGCGTAAACACAGCTTATTATACATGCAAAACACAAATTTAAAAGTCTGAAAGCCCAAGGCTCACGTGCTACATATTAATTCAGCCGCGTACACCAGCATTGCGTTCTTAAACTATTTCGGCTTTGACGTCATTTTCTCCTCGATCCAGCTCTCTCAAGATTTTGAAATTAGTAATGGCAGACAATCAAATAAGAAAATTCCACTTAAAATTAACATGTATCTTTTTAAATCAAGGCTTTAAACGAAGGTCAATTACTGTTTAGGTAACGCAGTTTTGAAATCCAAAGAAAAATGAAAATTGATTTTTTGGTCATAGCAGCACTTTAAAATGAGTTGCTTTAGTAGAGGAGTGCTTTCGTTCTCAGTTTAATCTTACCTCATCTCTCGTAAATTTTAAACCTAATTCTTCCTACAGCCTCAGACCAAATAACAAATATCTTCTTTTAAATCCAGATTTCAGGACTCTCCCTACTGTTGGCGATCGAGCCTTTGTGGCCGACGCACCAGAACTGTGGAATAATCTTCCGTTAGATCTTAGATGCACTTCCAATGTTAGAGTTTTTAAACGTAATTTGAAGACTCATCTTTTTAAAAAAGCTTTTTCTGACGAGATAAGTATTCATTCGTGTAATTTTGACTATATAGTGTTATATTTTATATACTGGAAATATATTGCTCTTTTATTATAAGGGGCATTTGAAAACTGCATAGTTGAATTTGTGCGGTATAAATATATTATATATTATTTATTTATTTATTTCATTTCATTTTTTTTTTACTTCTTCAACACTGTCCTCTAGAAAGAAAAGCCGTCATACATTAGGATTGACCAAAACGAAAGTTACTTGGAACGACTGCCCTTTTCGGGGGTGTGTAGGAGGCATGATGGTTTACTTTGAGGCCAGCCATTGTCACTGATCACTGTCACTGTCACTGTCAGCCACTGATTGGTCGACACGATATGCAGACTTTAGACCTGCGTAGTATCATTACATCATACTTGTCTAACTACCAAATAACCACGAACTATGATTACATGTACTTCCGTGATACCTCTTGCATATATTATGGGTGGGGTGGCACTTAACTACAGAAAGACAATGGTTGCTAAGGAAGCTTTTTTGTTATACCTCCCAACTCAAATACGTTTTCTGATTGGAGGAGAACGTGTCACGTGTCATTGGTCAAAACTTCCTGACGCCCTAGGGCGAACAAAACTTCATGACGCCATAGGGCAACAACAACTTGAACTTTCGACTCACACGTGATGAGGTCGTGCACCTTTGAAACGGCGGCAAATCTGTACGCCAGCCGACGTCAAGCAAATAATTTTTATCTGTGTATTGTTCTATTTTGAGTTGGAAGGTATAACAAAACACTTAATGGCTGGCCCCTCGGGAAACAGTGAGTTTTGTTTCCCCTCGACCTCAATGTTTCCCTCGGCTTCGCCTCGGGGAACATTGAGGGTCTCGGGGAAACAAAACTCACTGTTTCCCTTCGGGCCAGTCATTAAGTGCTTAATGACGTTCCCAGAGCTGCGATCCTTCTGGCCAGCGCCGCGGATCGAGAGCTCGGTAATTGCCGTCATGAAAGACAACTCCATACGTCCACCCCACAGGTAACCCCCTATGAATTCGACATAGACCACAAAAACACGATAATTTTCCGAGAAAGTTTCATTTTTTCCCATATAATAATACGGTTGTCTAATTTTGTGAGTAGACCTATCTCGTAAATCTTGGTATTATATGGAGGTCTCCTCTTCCTTTTTGTTAGTTAAGCAGCGTTCGCAGGTACGTTAGTTGTAGAGGCCGTCAGCTAACTTCAAACTAAAACAGCATTCGAAGAATTATTCGTATGATTTTTAAATCCTCATGGTACATTTTGCAGAAATTCTGTTGACTTAGATCAATCAGAGTGTAAAGCGTCGCAAAAAAATGAATGGTTGAAGGCAATTTGAGGTAATCATGGTGCTTTAACTACCTTTTTGCAATTTTTTGCTTTCGAAAGCAAAAAACGCCACGAACCCTCCAAGAGTGGAGCCCGGCAGGACTCTGTCCCATTTGGCATGTCTCTGGTCAGGACATCTTGCACACCCGCAGTATAGCGTCGACCAATCAGACAGTTACGATACCCAATCATCCATAAACACAAAAGACTTAAATGTCAAATGTCACTCATGCTGACAGGGAATATAAAAACGTCCCGCTATCACAGTAATATCCTTCAGGGAACGAGTACGCGGCGAGGAGTGCGCTTGTTTTGGAGGCCTTCAGAGCTGAAAATTGAACTATCCTCAAACAAACAATCAAGACGTTCAACCGATTTGTAAAATTAAAAACATTTGAAGAATTTTTACGGGGTTAATATGGCCAGCTGCTTGTATAGGTATAGTAAGAGTTTTTACTCTCTTAGTACCTGCATGTAGCTTCCGATTTTACCGTCGAAACTTTTGTGGATCTGATTTCTTTAACATTGCAACAGTTTGTCAAACTGTATGTGTCCTAGTCGTGTTGTGTTGTGTTGATGTTTGCACAATCGAGAGGCCCGAGTTTTTCGGGTCGGAGAAAAACATGTCGTTCGTTTTCCTTAGATACTTTACCTGTGATCGCGTGCCGCCCGAGAAAGTTTGAATAAGAAATGGGTGACGTTGGAGCACTTCTAACACCGAGTCGTAAGAAAAAAAAAATACGGACAAGGAACAATATTGACTGGAATGAGAAGATGCGAGGTAACTGAACGTTACAGATTGTCACCTGAAAGAATTGAGTGAGTTTTTATATTCCAAGTTTGAAGGACAACATTGAGGCGCAACACCGGGCGAAAATTATTCACGCTAGATCCGGTGATTCAGGTAGGTAATTTTACTTTTTCTCTGTTCTAGTCACTGTCACTTTCAACTCCCTTGTCGATAAAGAGGCCTTTTTCGAGTCTAGTTGGGCGTTCAACTGTTTTTTGAATTTTATTAGGTCCTGAGAGCATTACCGTAATTTGCAAGTGGAAGGTTCTTGAAAGTCGTCGCAGACACCAGGGGAATCTGCAAGGCTAACGCGAGCCGCAGTTTTACAAAAGTATTAATTGACTTGCGAAGTAACTCTACTAGTACTGCACACGATCATAAGAAAACATTTCATTTTCATTTATACTATCTACTTCTTGTTTGTAAAATTTAGCAAATAGTCCTAAATTCAAGAGTTTTTTTCCATTCGGGTAGGCACATTCCCAAACAAATGGATAAAAGAACACTACAACCGTAGACTTTCGGACCAAAAATACCCGCTTAAGGTAATTCCTTAGTATTGCATTGCGCATCCCTACCGCGCCCGATTTTCGCGTCAGTAGCAGGCGCACATGAGCACGTGCCCGTACAAAACGCAAGAGATTTCCCTCAAACTGAGCCGGATAGCGAAATAAATGCTCCATTTCTCTCAAACGAGCACGGTGATCCCCGATTTTTTTTAAAGGTATTTGCTAAGAACAATCTAATAAAGAACATATTTGAAGAAGACGAAAAGTTTGATAGTAGAACATGAATTTTTTTGGAAAACAGTTCCGTACTGGGAGTATTTTGGCCAAGGAGAGGACTTTAAGCTAACCACGGAACTGTCCCAAAAAGTGCACCATTCCTACAACCAGGCAATCAAAAACGGCGTAAATGAAGCAATAATGCTTATGTGAATAAAAGAAGCTTTATTTTCAAATAAATTTTCAAGTAACCAAGACTTAAATCTGCATGAATCTGTGATTCGAATTTGTAACGCGCAATCAGTAAAAATACGCCATTTTAAGAGCCTGCTGAGGCGTAAACAAGCACGGTGACCCCATTTTTTTATTGCATTTTTTTAATGTTCATATCATGAATGTTAATTATGCCAAGTTTCCAAAAAGTTTGAAAGTAGAACAATTTCAGGGGAATTACCTTAAATTTCATCCAATAAAGTGAATGTTCAAAATACTGATCTCTACGCGGTCCGCATCGCGTGGTAAGTCTGCCATTCGAATTGACATAAAGTAAACTCTGCAATATGATTAAAGAGTTTGTTCCAAAAAATGCACACGTCTAAATGTTTATCGCTTACGTTTTATGAGCCGTAGTTTATTGGGTCCGCCGTTTTAACTATTGTGACCTTTCAAAAAAAACTATGACGAAATTTTCTCAATCGGCGCACAGGCAAAAGAGGAACACCTTTACGTTTGTCATAACGGATTTCATGCCATCGATCAACGTGATGGTAGTCCCCTATGCAGAAATGCGATTCACAATCCCTGTGGCCAAGTGGAAGGGCTTAGTCCACGACTCAGCCATCTTCAACGGGAGCGCACTACTGATTCACACGCATGAAAGAAAAAAAAAAAAAAAGGATGGTTCCTTGGGGACAGAGAGTTCGCCCTACAGAGCCACCTTACAACCCTCTTCAACCCTGATGAAGTATCGAGAGCGAGATAAAGTGTGGAAGAAAATTGTCAACGAAGCCACACCGGACCAAGAAGTATGATCGTCAAACATCCTTTGGTTTCGGTGTCTTAATAACTTAATAACAGTTCTCACCATCTCGCTGTTTGCGACATAATTGTTGCGACACTGGTACTGCATAACATTATATCCATGACAATACCCTGCTTCCAGATGGCTTTATGTTATGCAGCTTAATGGCAGTGATGACAGCCCCATGTCTTGATCTGCACAACTCTGTGAGTTAGGTGTTGCCAAAAGTCAAATACTTATCCAAGAAGTGTTTTCTTGAATGTAAACGCTAATACACATTCACTCGCTTTCCACAGAACAAACAAGCAATAAATAGTTCTACATTTTACAATTGTGTGCAGTCAAATTAAAGCTTCAACATGCCCCCCGGCATTTGAATCTTTGTTCAAATGCCCCCCTCCCCAGGCCAAAAAGCTACCTCATCATAGGTCCATTTCAGGTGATCAATGCCCCCACCCCCGGGAAAATTACCAGATTACTGTTTTTATTTTTCAGTAGCTTCTATTACGCTTCTGAAGCTGTATGTAAACATGGTGTAATAGACAACACCGAGGAGAACCAGGGCCCTACATGGCACAAGGCACAAGGAGGACAGGTAACAGGTATAAATCTCTTTCTGTAGGCCTTCGCTTTTCAACCAATCAGCCACGAATGCAGAGTCTTTACCTTTGAATACATCGACGTTTGTATCCGCCATGAATTATCTAACAACATGGAAATGTAACATGAAATCGAGGCTGCCGATCAAATTTCCCACCCCCTATGAGTGGTGCTTAGGAAAAGGAGTCAAATGCCCGGGGTATGCCCGGGGTATGCCCGGTGTATGCCCGGGGTATGCCCGGGATGGGGGGGGGGGGGGGGGAAATGTTGAAGCTTCAATTTGACTGGTACATTATTTCTCGTTTAGGCATGGTTTTCAGTTCTTTTACATAACTAAGGAGGCTCAAAGCAGTTTCAACCACAAAATAATCTTGCAGTATTCATGTCCCTTGTAAAACATCATTTATTGCTCAACAAGATCCGTTCACTATCATCATCATCCTCATCAGCATCATTATTATTATTATTATTATTATTATTATTATTATTATTATTATTATTATTATTGACATTGACAAAAAGCAACAACACCATATAATTAAAAAAAACGATAAATCTAGCCATAAGATCAAGCGGCATATTTTATCTTTTGTCATAGAAATAAGATTTGGGATAGCCCATACTTCATAAACTTTTTTGTTGTTGTTGTTGTTGTTGTTGATTCATCCAGTTGTTAATATATATGCATTTCGCCGGTAAAATTATAAAAGTAAAAACTGTTAAAATGTTTGACCAAACGTTTTCGATCTTGCGATCATCTTCAGAGTGTTAATAATTGCGTATAAGTAGAGAGATTTACAGCTGTATTCAAGGCAAAATAAAGTTTCCATTATTATTACTATTATTATTATTATCATTATTATTATTATTATTATTATTATTATTAAATATTATTAATTTATTCTTGGGTGACTGGTTACTGTGACCACTGCAAAGCCCCTCTCTCCCAAATCACTTACAATCTGTCAGCATTAATTCAACTGACCTATTCGACATGCGTCGAATGCTTCATGTTACCAGTTACACTTTTTCTGTTACATGATACAGTCTTGCAGAGTCACAACTTGAATTACCTTTTGAAAAGACTGAAAATGTTTTGAGCCACCTCAACATAAATATGTGTACTAAACAAGAATATATTGCAGAGCATATGAGCTGCACAAGTTGTTAAAATGCCATGAGCACTTCACAAAAACAGCTGTCAATAATCGGGGAAAAACCATGATTAAATCACAATGATTATCATTACCCTCTTTTTTCTTTGCAATTCAGAGCCTCAAGTTCCAGTTTCTTTCTTTTCATTCAATTATAGCAACTGGTCACCACCTCAAAGTACTGAAGGAAAGTTCAAATAAATGTTAGCTTTGACTACTCTAAGCCTGAACTATCTGATTGAATATAAAAACATAGCTACTTGTATGGAATCAATTTGACAATACCTCCAACTAAGCATGACAAAGAGTTTTCTTTCTCTTTTTGCAGGAAGGAGCATGTCATTCGATGTGCAAAATAAAACAATGAAGTAAATCAGCCACCAATCCACATTTAATTATGTCATATGAGACCTGCACTTAGTAGTGGCTACATGTTCAATTTACTAATGCCCACCACAGACAATAACTTCTTTAAGGGTTCCAAATTCTGGAAACATAGCTTTTATCTTAAGTCATACATGTCTCAGCTTAAAGCTCATTTAAGCATAACAGTTTCACAAGTGGCAAAGTTTCAAGAATGTAATTATATTAGTGCGTTAACCCATCTTTTATTAATCTCATGACTTATAAACAAGCTAAAGCCTAATGATTAAAAGTTCTTGTGCAAAAGTACATGCACCTTTTACAGTTGACTAAGTTCAAGGCTACTATACTTTGTGACAGGAGAAAAATATTATACAAGGGGGTCATTTCTTGAAAGGTCTGAAACTTTTAAGGCATTTTTCTGACCATAGATCACACTTAATGTTCAAAATAACCTCTTTAACAGGTATGAAACTAAATTAGCAATTGTGCTGTGTTGCCCTGTTGAAAGACCTGCTCTCAGAAACGAGCCCCTGTATAAAGAAAACATACTTTAAATGTTTTTTTGCTACGAAAATCCTCTCCCAAGCGGAAAGAAGGATCTTTGCATGGCACAGATGAAGTGTTGCTAACAATGCCAATGATCATTTTCCTTCTGAATAATAAGGGAGGTGACCACGAACTAGGGAAGAAGACTTTAAAGGAAAGCTTATAATTCAGGCGCGTAGCATTCTATACGCATATACGCACGTGCGTACTTGAAGTGACCAGAAAATTTTAAATTTTTAGCAATTGTTTCTATTTTTTAACATCTTACTTGTACGCAACCAAGATTTCGTGATGAAAGCACCACTTTGATTAAATTCTAAAAACTAAAACAAAAGCTATACCATGTTCTAACTTAGTTTTGCATTGTACCTTTCTTTTTGCACTAACAATGCAGTGTTGTTTGGCCAGCGTGCAACAAAAAGGCGAGGTTACAAAGGAGCGACGTTCCAAGAACGTTCGTGACAAAGGAGGGAGGTTCCGAGAACGTTCTTGACAATTCCAGTCACGCTAGCACAACCAAAACAATGTTTTGTTTGCACCAAGTTTGCTCAAAATAAGGGCAAGACGCTTTGTTCTTTGCTTGTATTCACACAACTATTTCGACAAGAAATAAAGAACGCAATTTTTTTCGCTCAGTTTACGGAGGTTTCTAGATCATATGTACTTGTGTGTACTTGAAAAAATGGCCACGCTACGCGCCTGATTATTTAATAACATATTTTTCTATTTACAAGGGTATGAATGCGTGACAATGGCAACATAAGTCACTTGAGCAACAAAATTAAATAGACAAAAAATAATTCACACAAAAATTAACTACAACGTAAAAACCCGCAGATAAGCCGCATACTGAATTTAGCAGCTCAATTTTTGGAAGAAATCAAAAGAAATCCAAAGTCGAGTCTTGAGAAGTCTTCTTTATCATCCACTGCTCATTGAACGTAAACCCGCTATTAACATTGAAACGTCTTACTCAAAGTTTTAGCACTCTAACATAATGAACATTGTTTCTTACTACCAACTTTGAAATGTGATTGATCTTTTTCTGGTGTTTGTTGAAAGGTTATTGGTTATTGGTTACTGATTATTGCAATGTTGCATTGAACATTTTGGGCATTTTGTGTGTCATGAAATTATATCATTTTGCATGACAAAGCCCCTTTAATGTTATCTTGATAATGACAAAACAGCAACAATGAATGCAATGGTACAGCTCAGTGTGACCAATGATTTGTGCTTTGATCTGAAATCATTTTATACCGTCCAACATAATTTTATGTGGCTAAATGTAATTTAGGCAAAGTTTGAGTCGAGCCAATGCTGGCCAATGGTCGCTCACGGCAATCATGCTCGGTGTGGTCTCATACATGGTTTTTGCAGGGCTCACATGTTTTGCTTGCCAGCTGTGTGAGAATGTGCAGTTTGCTTTGAGTGCCATTCATGCCTTTTGAGTGCTTTTGCTCCCTTAATTCCCTCCTTTTCATTGGTGACGGTAAGTATCAGGGGTCGTAAGTATCTCCACTGACTCTGTCAGTGTGTCGGTGCCTGGTGGTTGCCGCTCTCATCGTTGCAATGATACCTGTGTGCTCTGCTCGATCGAGGCTCATATCTTGGCTCTCCCGTCCCTTGGGCACTTTTCCCAAGCTCATCAATAACATTAATAATGGCGATGAGTTTAAACAGTGTAAAACAGAATAAAAACTCACCATGACCCCTTCAGATGATGCCACTTGACCAAACTTGAAAAATATACCTACAACAATCACATCAACTTTGCTTCCGTAGTCTTCTGCGAAACGGAAGTCTTGCAACTTTCGCATCGGCTACACCAGACGCTCACACGAACCCTTGACCAACGACCTTCACTATACAAACTGAAATTCACCAATGCTTGAGGTGTAGCTTCCGCGTGACGAAGCAGGAACTCTCTTTGATTTATAACCAATCAGGGACCACCTTGTTAGAGCTGCGCATCTGCCGAAAGACGTACTGCTCAACCGAATACTGCGCCGCCACGGTCGGTAGATTCGCAGCTCTAACAAGGTGGTCCCTGATTGGTTATAAATCAGAGAGAGTTCCTGCTTGCTTCGTCACGTGGAAGCTACCATAGAACCTGATACACTTTGATACACTCACGGTAATTCGGTAATTTTTGTCGTTGATTGGTTGTTTATTTTTTGCTCAGCCAATCCCCTCTTGAGCCAGAGGGGTTTTCCTTGCTTTGTGATCATTATATTTCATCAGGAGCCCACAGGCTCCTGATTTCATGTGAAACTTTTGAGGTCGTGCTTTCATAAAAGTTTCATTAAAATAAGAGCAATTGCAGACCATTCATTGACAGAGTATGGCCAGAGTTACAAATACCAGGTAGGAACTGTGGACACTTTCACAATGAACTAAATGTAGACCTTAACTATTAGCTACTATTACAGATCATCAAGTTTTCAATTTCACTTCCATTCGGTGCGCTTAATTTCGGCTGCGAATGATGACCGTCTGACCATAGTGCCTCCAACATATGAAATGCGTAGATATATACCCGGCAGTAATTTAAAAATAAACATCTCATTCAGTTCTTTTTAGAGCCGGGAGATCTTTCTTTAGAAATGCCAATTGAGGCCGCAGTCGGAAATATTTCTGATATTCTGACAGATCACCGAATTCCCATAGAAAGCCTTATTGAAATGTTTGGAGTATTCGAGTTCGTTTAGAATTGCCAAGCGATTTTTTAAAATTTACTTTAGCTTTGTAGTTTGTAGACTTCTGGACTGTCGGGTTCCTAGTTTTTTAAAATAATTTCCCAACTGCCAAGCTGGCGGGATATTCAATCAGCGCGAGAAGATTTTGTCAAACACTGATGCCTGCGACGCCTATTATGGCGCGTTATTCGCGTTATTAGGGTCAACATTTACATTTAATGTACAAAACTCTACAGTTTGATTTCCGAAAAGGCTCTTTTTGTTTACAAACTGCTTCAAGGTGTAGTCAGTACCATGCAACGTAAAAATGGTGGTCTTCAGATGTTCTTGTAGGGCTCGTATAGTGATCCCTCTCGAAATACATGGTCCCTTTAAAAAACTTCACATTGTTCACTCAGTTGTTACATTTATGGCACCAGGACACTGTTGCTGAAGAGATTTGACTGAATAGTCAAATAGCAATTTCCTCGATGACC
>OX421456.1:6091469-6108969 GCA_949126865.1 Montipora capitata | reverse complement strand
AGCAATGGGTTTTAAGACCTAATTTACGAGAATTATTTGAGCAATGTGAAGTTATTTTACATTGTTTTAATCAAGCAATAGAAAAGATGTATCACAAACACACAACTGCTGATCATTGATTGTTTTTGTTTCTCTTTCCTCTTCATCTGTTAATTAGCTCCCATTACCAGTGACCTATTTATTTATTTATTTAGTACAATTTAATGGCAACAACTATATGTATTAAACTCCATACTAGACAGATCATTGAGAAGCTGAGCTATAAATATTAATAAGGTATAACCATAAATTTTACATGAACCAATTGTAAAAATTATAAGAATACATCTGGTTGCCAGAGAAGGGGCTAATATATTAAGCTCGAATGGTAAAAAATTCCATTTATAATATACCTACAATTCCATTAAATTAAATAGCTATGTTGTCCTCGCAAAGTTCGACTTTCAAATCTTCCTAACGTTTCTTCACGTGCATTTTTTCCCAAATTACCAAGACAGGTCGTTTACCTTTGGTGGATGGGGGCGATTGTGCTGCGATTGTGTACTTCACTGCATTGTGTGACTTGCGTCATTTCCGTTTCTAATTGATCTTCGTTCCCAGGGTCTATCTTCTCTGCCGACTTCCTCAACGACAAAGAGACCCTGGGAACGAGGCTGTTTCTTTGTTATGCGGTTCCGGTGGTTTCATGTTTTCTGGAGGTGGCTACAATTGTAGTTAGCAACTATTCACCGAAGTGGAGCTGGCTAGTGGTGGATATTTACCGAGCTGCGAAGCGGCGAGGTAAATATCATATCCTTTGCTATTCACCTCGGAGCAATTCGTGCTGAATTCGAAAATGTTGTAATATGTGCAGGAATAAATGAGTTAAAATCATCTTTTTGTGCTATTTTTATCTCACTGTTTTAGTATATACTAAAACAACTATTCACCTCAGTCGGTGGATATTTACTTCGCGGCTCGGTAAATATCCACCACTAGCCACCTCCACTTTGGTGAATAGTTGCTAACTAGCCACCGACACTGAGGTGAATAGTTGTTTTAGTTTGTACTAAAACAGTGAGATAAGATAGCACAAAAAGATGATCTTAACTCATTTATTCCTGCACATATTACAACATTTTCGGGCGCGAATTCAGCGCGAATTGCTCAGAGGTGAATAGCAAAGGATATCCGGAGTTTGAGTAGCCAATCAGCTCGCGAGTTCAACGCTATCCACTGTTTTAGTATATACTAATGAACAATTATTCGCCGAAGGCGAAGTGATTATCGGTGAATATTCACCGAGACGAAGTCGAGGTGAATATTCTCCCAGGATCTCTTGGAGTAGTTTACAGCGAGGTTTTCAACTTGCACAAGCTCGCCAGTCAACTGTTAGTTAAGTAAACGCATACATGTGTGTCAACTAACGATTCATTCTTTAAAAAACGGCTCAATAATGGAGGAAACTTTATCTATGGCATTATTCATATTCTTGCGACTCTGTAAGGAGCTACATCCCATTTTAGACAGGCTATTTTCCTATTTGCAGGTATCACGAACGCATCATTGTTTCCGAAAACTCTCTCTGATTGTTTGATCGTAGACTTCTCACTCCATCTCACGATCAAGCTATTTAATGTAACAAATTGACGGCACGTTCCGATTGCGGTTTGCTTACTTACTCACAAAGGCTTTATCGTAAATCCTCTGTTAACCCCCCCCCCCCATCCCCCCTCTGTTAAGTCTATAAAGCCCCCCTCAAATGTGTTTGAAATAAATAAGCCGCCCCCAGGAGGGAGGGGGTGGGGTTAATATAGGATTTACGATAACCTTCCAAATGGTCTAGGTCTAGAAAGTTCGTTTGCAGTCGACATTCGATGGCCAAAATGTGTATTGTACAGGTTTTTGTAAAATTCTTTTGTTTACCATTTCCAATAACTGGGACAAACACAATGTTTATTAGTTAAGTAAATAGCACGATATGCTCAGATATCCGGATAATTTCCCCGATGGTGAATCTCAGGCTCAGAGCACACGATCCTTTAGTTCAGCACCAGGGGGCGGTTCCTCAAAGCCTAATTAGCGCTAACCGTTGACTAAGAGGTATCAAAACCTATAGGTTTCCATGGTATTTAATTTAACGCTGGTTAGCGCTAAGAATGCTTCGAGCAACCCGGGCCAGATGGCAAGCGGGCTCCCAATAGTCCATTTTTTCTGCTCCACTTACTAAGGCACCGGCAAAATATCCCTAAAACATACCAATAATTCAAAAGTGCTAACTCAACTCCACTTGCTTCTTTGAAAACGGAAAAGAAAAAGGGAAATGGAAAATTTGCCGCGGGAACCATATAAAACAATAGCAAGGGTGCAAGCAGATTCTACAACTTTTGAAATATTCGAATTATTGTAAATTATTTACATGTCAGAAAATCTCAAACTTTGATTTTAAAAAAAGACTATCAAAAACTGCTGCTGAGTCAATTCACAATATGAAGTAATTTTATGTCCCTTTGCGCAATGACTTCTGCTTGAAATAATTTGTCGTTGTCGTTGTCGTCGTCGTAGTAGTAGTAGTAGGATACCTTCTTCAAGTTTCGCTTAAATTGATCAACAAATCCAACATTCTTTAAGCAATTAGGCAAGTTATTCCACACAAGTATTGCTGTCTCTTCACTGAAAAGCAAATAGGAACGGCTATGTGTTCTTGGGCGCGCACATAGCTCCGCAATCGGTTCTGCGCGCGTGGGACAATACCGCAGAAAAACGAAGGCGTATGCATGTTTACGTAATACCATGAGGTTGCTCTTGGGAATCTTTTATAATTTTTATCCCATTAAACCATGAATTGGATGACAGGAGCGTTTGATTTTATTTCACAGCGATCGCCAGCATGGGACGGCTGTAGGAGTGGGACAGCTCATCCGAGATGTGACATGCTTTCCTGTGCAGGAACAATGTGACGGATGTGCAGTATCACAGATGCCAGTTCTACTTTCGGGTGTCCAGCTAGGCGAACTCAATTTAGTGTCTTCTGTGGGGAACGTGGAAAATCCCACACAGCATCCCTGCAGTGCAGAGGAGATAAAACAATGGAATCAGCAACTCATGAGGCAAGTGGCACGTCTGAATTATCAATAATAATAACAACAACAAAACAATACTACTACTACTACTACTACTACTACTACTACTACTACTACTAATAATAATAATAATAATAATAATAATAATAATAATAATAATAATAATGATAATGATAATAATAATAATAAAACGACGACTCCAAAGCGTGGTATAAACAAGCGATCCCAAAAGCAAGCACAGAAAACGACGAAGCTAAAATTCTCTGGGACACGCCTATATATATAGATAGGGCGCCAGAGAATGGAGCAAACAAGCCAGACATGACGATCTTTGATAAGAAGAACAAAGTTATCATCCTAGTGGAAGGAACTGTATGTAATATCGGACAGATCAACGATAGGAACGATTATAAGAAGAGAAAGTACTTGGATTTAAGACGGTCTCCGAAAACTCTATTCCGACTATGAGATCAAGCAAACCAATATAGTGTTTAACTTCCTGGGAGATTTCAACACCACGCTAAAGAAAGAACTCTCTGATCTAGCCCACAAGAAAGACGTTACTAAAGTGCTAACCAACTGTCAGAAGTGGATCATATCACAGAACTGTGAAATCACCAAAAAATTCTACAGTTTAAGACAATGAAACACACATCCTTTTTTTTTTTTTTTTTCAGTCCAGGAACTGTTGCCTAGACACTGTCCGCAGCAAGTTTCAAAACAAATTGTAAACTGGAAAGCTATTCAATACAACAGATAATAATAATAATAATAATAATAATAATAATGATGATAATAATAATAATTCATTTTATTAGTTCATAATTATTTTTTTATTATATAAGCGAGTGAGTGTAATCCTGCATGAGGAGAACTGTCTTAGGTAACATTAACTGGTGTTTCAATGAGCTGGGCGAAAGTTTTCAAAGTTAAATGATTTGTGTAACGCCAATACATGATATAAATAGTCTGGCCGTTGATGTGATTGGTCAACGAGGTCGTGACGTTATTGGTCGACAGTCGCTTAAGCCCTGATGCCATTGGCTGTATAGATTACCGTAAACAGCAAATGATTGGTGCGTTTGGAGCCTTCTTATTCTAATGTCTGTTCTTGTATTGTGTACTGTTATTAAAATAAATCGTTCAGTCTGTTGTTGATGCCGTCGATAAGTCGTTTTTAGGGTGCAGGAAGTTGTAGCCAATGTCATTGTTGATGTCACCATTCGTCTAGGTCTGACCTTGCTTGTTCAAAATTTAGGAAGCGCCATCAAGCCAGTAGATGAAAGCTATCAAAACCAACTAAAACCTTCTCTGAAAAGTATGATTTATTCAGCGCGATGCGCTATCCCGTTCTATTTTGAGCAGTTAATTTTCTTTTTAAAATAACGTCATTTTTGCGGAACTTAATTTAATTCAAGCGATGGGAGGAAATGGCAAAGTATAAGTGTTATGTTAAACTAGTAATAAAGTTGCATGAAATCCTGAGTCATCACAATTGAGAGCCCAGTTGTTTAAGGGCTGTGAAGCTCTCCACTGTATGAACCATCATCTATCCGATAACTCCGGCAGTCGGTTTTGACAGCTCTCAGCCGTTGGATACTTATTTTTCTATCCATCTTGAACAACCAATGCCTGCTCTTAAACTTATTCCGCGTTTTTCATGGAATCGTATTAGGAAAGGGCGCTTGTATGATTGTGCAAAACGCACCACTTCCAACAACTCAGGCTTGGTGAAGAAATCCCAACACTTCAAAGTGTAAAAGGAACATCCATTAATCCGTTTTTTTTTTTTTTTTTCATTTTTTGCTAACGCCTGCAAAAAATTACTTGCAGGTCAAATCCGCAGACAGCTGTTCTGAAAATGGGAAATGCACATGGTACATTTTTTATCATGGAAATCGAAAAGGCCGCTCAACATCGCCGACGTGAAACACCTATCCTTAGTGATGCGGTGTACAGTTATCATTTTGGAAGGTTGATGGGCATCAGAATTTATCCCAACGGTGTTGGCAGTGGAAGAGGAACTCATGTGGCAATTTTCATTCATATGATGAAAAGCACCTTTGACGATCGCCTAGATTGGCCTTATGAAGGGACAGTCACTGTTACCGTTTTAGATCGGAGTGGTTCAAGAGCCCGTAGCGACATCAGTCGGATCATACAAGAAAAGTCTAACTTGTTGGCCTTCCAACAGCCCCACGAGGCCATTTGCCGCACCGGGTATGGCTATGAAAGGTTCTCTCAAATCCCGGAGTTCTTTGGTCCTCGATATGTGAAGGACAATACATTGTTGTTGAAAATAGAGTTTTCAGGGTAATGATCAATACGTCCATCACGTAATTCAGGAAATATTTCTCTATAAGAGACTTTATTTTTGTTATAGATTGCACAAACGTAGTGCCTAAAACAATGAAAATGTGTGAAAAGATAATGCTATTTTAACTGCTTAAAAATAGAATTGGTTGACGCATTTGAGATGTGCTCACATAGAGACACTCAGTTAGTTCTAACCGACCCTTTTTTTTTAAAGAAAACTATCGGCCCAAACAAAAGAGTTAAAATAGTGCAATGTGTTATAGGGACCGAAGCCTTTTTCTAAGGCCATAATTGTACATTTCACACGGTTGATTTGGCAGCGGCTATACATGTTGCGTGGCTATAAAAAAAACTACTTGAGTAACATCCCTCATCTTAACTTTTACTTGTTTTTGCAATTTGTACGGGAGTAATATTATCCCTGGAATCTTTAACTATTTAGTTCTTTCAGGGAATCGCTACTCTTAAATAACTTGTACTAAGTAATTTTTTGTAAATATTAACCTCAACATATTACGGGTACAATGAAGTGTGTTGTTGTTGTAGAAAAAAATATTTTAAATTGGGACGTATACAAGACATGGATCTCGGGTTTATGGACCACCCCAATGGACCAAGTCCATGGACTACCCCTGTGGACCCGATCCATGGACCACCCCAAAGGAACAAGTCCATGGACTACCCCTGTGGACCCGATCCATGGACCACCCCTATGGACCCGGTCCATGGACTACCCCTGTGGACCCGATCCATGGACCACCCCTGTGGACCCGATCCATGGACTACCCCTGTGGACCCGATCCATGGACCACCCCTGTGGACCCGGTCCATGGACTACCCCCGTGGACCCGATCCATGGACTACCCCTGTGGACCCGATCCATGGACCACCCCTGTGGACCCGATCCATGGACCACCCCTGTGGACCCGATCCATGGACTACCCCTGTGGACCAAATCCATGGACTACCCCTGTGGACCCGGTCCATGGACTACGCCTGTGGACCACCACTCATTTTGTAAAGTTACAAGAATAAAAATCTTTAGACGAAAGAAAGAAGTAATCCTCGCACTCATTTGGAAAATATAAGCAGGAACCCATGACTTGGAGCGAACAACTAAGGGTGCGTTTCTTTGCGGGGATGATCCGAAAAAGGATCATTGATCCAAGATCACTTAGATCACGGTGCTTTAAAGGAACCGAAGAATCCACTGTGGGATTCCTTTAATGCATCGGGATCCAAGTGATGTTAGATGAAAGTTCCCTTTTTCGGATCATCCCCGTAAAGAAACGCACGTTAAGACTATTTCACGGTATTTTTACAGACCGATCTATTTTTAACAGAATTAACTGAAGAGAGTGTAGTGTAACGTGAAGTGCTAGATTTATATCCCATAGGAACCATGTGAGCGTTAACCCTACTGATCGATGGAACTAGGCCCACACAAGGACACAGAAAAACTCTGACTCTGACCACCCTGGTCAGAGTTTTTCTCTGTCCTTGTGTGGGCAAGGACAGGAACATGGGGCTGTCGTTCGTTATGGGCTTCTTATTTTCGCAACTGTCTCTTTAAGACACCTATTTAGTGGTTCCAAAGGGATTCGTCTATAGCCCACACTTCAAATCATGATACATTGCTTCCATTCATCTAGGTTTTTCGCAGGTACAGATTGACCTGCTCTTAGCTTCATAGCTCAGTTGGTAGAGGATTGCACCAGCATCGCAGAGGGTCATGGGTTTCGAATCCCGTTGAAGCCACCTGAATTTTTCAGGTTTTATTAAGAGACAATTGCCAGATAAGTGAGAGGATGATTTCCCTCTTTCGTCTAAAGATTTTTCTGCTTTTAACTCAAGAAAATGAGGGGTGGTGGTCTACAGGGCCCAGGGGTGGGCCATGGACCGGGTCCACGAAGGGTCCATTGACAGGGTCCACAGGGGTGGTCCGTGTTTTGTATACGTCCTTTAATTAGACCTTTTGGATTTTTGCCCGTAAGAACTGATGAATTTTTAACGTAGTTTTAAATCGTTGTATCAATAGCAAATGAAGTTTCTCGTGCTTTTCTGCTGGATTTCCATATTCATCTTAAATTTATTTGTTTACCGCATCATTATGGCGTAGATTTCTAGGATTGTATTTAAATTGGGCGCAGAAGCAATGGTTTTTTAAACATAGTTATATAGGGTTTTGGAAATCTAGTTGGCCAGTGAAATTTCGAAAAAGATTACAATTTTTTTGGTGTTTTTCAGTAGAGATTTTATCTTTTATATCTTATTAGTCCTTTTTCATTGTTTAGCACATTTGTGCCCAGTTTTGCAAATGGTGTAATTTTTTTGCAATAAACTTGCAACTTTATATTAAACAATTAAGTGATTCACTGCGCAGAGCTAGTACATCCATTTAAAAGACCCTTTCCTGAGAAGCGCCACACCTTCGTGTTTCCCAAAACGCCCGCATTCAGCATTGTGTTGAACCAAATGTCGAGGGCGTTTAAAAAGGTTGCTTGATATGTTTGGAAGGGCAGAAAATGCTAAAAGAGTGTAGACGCAAATCGAAACTGATTTGAAGTTTTATAAAACATCGGTTCAATATTCCCTTTGTATATAAGGGACTGGTTAAAACGTATGGCAGGGGGGGGGGGGGGGGGGGGGGTGGGCCGGAGCAGAAAGGGGGTGGGTCATAAGTTTTTGAGCCCTTAGCAAGGGGTGGTTCGTTCGATTGTCCGCGACCCATTAGGGGTGGGTCATCCTATTTTAAACAGGAATAGGCACATTGTTAAATAAATATTTTTTTCATGATCGAGGGCTTGATTCTGTTGAAATAGGTAACAATAAATTTAAAGCATGGCAGCTTTAACGACGTACAATTTTATCATTGTTCGTAAAATACAACTGTTAAACCGAAATTAAAATCATAAAAAAAGAAATCTCTCTTTTGTCTCTTTTAGTTAACAAATACGAAAATTATATAGTAAAAAATGAATGTGCTTTTCATTACGGTGTTGTTCTTTCTGCAAGACTACAACTAGTTGTGCCTTGCGGCAAGTGCCAACGAGGCAAAATTGTTTTATGTCTCTGGAATGTGTGAAAGTTTGACACAGAGGTGAAATTATTTTACTATAAATGAAAGTAGGAAAGGAAGAGTGTGAAGTAACTCTGATAAGAGTCTTGGTCTTGAAGGCATAATTTTCATCACGTTTTTGAAATGTGGAATGTTGAGGGAGTATTACTTAAGTTCGAAGCAATATCTTGTGATGTTGAAGTGTTACCTTAGTTTACTGGTTGTTTGAGTATTGTTTGAATAAATGTGCACATGAATTTTTGTTTAATTTTTTGATTCAATCAAAAAAAGATAAATACAACAAACATTGATTACACTTTATTTACACACTTTGAGAGTGTTCTGTCTGAGTCCAAATATTAACGTAAAAACATTATACTCTTTGTCCAGAGAACGGTGGATTGCTTTTGTACTGCTGCCGTAAAGCTAAGAATAAGTGACAGAAAAAGCACGCTGCAGTGAACATAAATCATGACAAAATGGTATGCTGAAAGTTAACTATCAGTATAAACACAATCTCAACTATTACACTGATGGCGTAAAAACTTTCGGCAGCCCCGTGTAGGGAATGTGTTTCATCGGCGCAACTCGAACTTTCACGCACGTGGTGATGAAGGAAAATTATAATAACAATAATAATAACAGCACTGTATTTCACATTGAATGAACCCTGAAAAGCAATGTCTGCTAAGCTAAAGAACCCAACATTTAGTTGTAGGCTTGTAACGGCGATTAACCAGATAATAAATGTATTGAACGCAATAATCAAACAATATTGTCTACTCCCGCTTTGTCCAAGTTGTGAGTGGTTTTAATTACGCAACGCTGGAGTTCAAGGACAATTCTTTGTGCTATAAGAAGATGTTTTATAGTAATTTGTTCAATTCTTTGATCTGAAGTCTTTAAAAACGTGTCAATCGACGAAAGAAAGCACTGGTTTAAAATTGACACGCGAACACGCTGGTTCGAAATTGACAATTGAACACGCTGGTTCGCAAGCGAACACGCTCGTTCTGTCCGAAATTTGTAGGTATAACCCTATTCCTTGATCAGCCGCTGCTTACAATTCAATTTACAAACACGTAAGGCAATTACAAGCGCCTCCAATCTCACTAGCTGAATCGTCCGCTGAAACAACACACAAACCACACGGTGGAAGCGACACATGCAAAAACGTGACATCACTACCCAAATATGGAGTATTACTTACACCCAAATATGGTCAAAAAAAGGTCCCTTACGCTGAGATGAGATTTTTCTTCTGTACTCACGTACGGCTCTATGATTTGCCAACTCGACGGCCGACCCTCTGGGGTCGGCCGCCTCGTTGGCAATTACAAAGTACTAAAATAATTCTTCGCAACACAGTTTGATGGCACCAGGATGAGACATGGCTTACAAAAGCTGAAAGAGTTAAATAATATTCTCGTTAGTTTTACATGCTTTTGTATCTGGTTAAGAAACAAACCTAACCGTAAATCAACACCACCACAACTTCATATACAAATGTGGTATAACTGATTATATAACAAAAAAAATATTTCATCAAGGGGTGGGTCATGTAAGTTTCAGACCTCATTTACGGGTGGATTAAATAGTTTTGTGCCAAAAGTAAGGGGTGGGTCAAGTGTTTTTTATCTGTCACATTTCCAATTGCTCCGGCCCATTTCCCCCCCCCCCCCCCCCCACCAATACTTTTTGACCAGTCCCTAATAGGTACTTATTGACTGAGTGGAAGGGCCGGACGGAACAATATTTGACCCAAGGTCATGGCGTACGGACCGAGCAGACTCTTGCCGAGGCTGAGTATAAAAGATAGAGGCTCCATTTCGTGGGCTCCTGTCCGTTTTTGTGATGATAATCATCCGCTTTCAGATGTTCGAGAGGTTCTTTGGAATCGCGTTCACGACAAACACCAAACGTCAGGCTGAAACTTGAGTTAATCACATTGGTGGGAGGCGAGTGCTCTCACCAATGCGCTATCCCTGCACCCCCGAAGCTGTTTTACTGAAAGGTTTGTAACATCTCCGGGTTCTCTGACTTAACAGGATTTGACTCAGCGAGCTGCCCTGCGTTGAATTTCTTCCCTTTGCTTAATTTAGTCCCATGAAGCGGCATCTAATTTTCCTAAGTTGTTTCTTGTACTTCGCTTTGTACCGGTGATTGATATAAATTCATTATCAACACAGCGGCTTTTTAACCAGGTTATCGCTATCGCTAAAACGACTCTCCAAAATCCCTCTAGATTCCCAATGCCTTCAAGTCCGATCTGATGAATCATTCCTCCAGTTGCAGCCATCGGCAAACGTCCTTGTGTGAAGAATATTAAAATCTCAAGAACTCACAAGGGCACCCAACGAACAAAGTAAGCCAAAACCTTTGAGAGACATTTCTTGGATCCTTGTAATGTATATTTAAGACTGTCTAAAGAGATATTTTTCTTTCCTACAAGAATTTGATCTGTTAGGATATCTTAGCTGAAAATCAAATCGTCCGAAAATATTAGCGAATGAAATCTTCATTTCAAATTGCAAGCTGAATGTTCCCTCTAGCAACCTTCCAGTGAATCATTTACTCATCGGAAACTGCTTGGTGACCTTTTAAAGTGCCAAAAATTGCAAAAATACCCTTTCCGAAAACGTATGTGACTACTTTTCCCTGGATGCGAATCTTTTAGGTGATGTTTTAGTAAAGAAATCCATAGCTGTTTGGCATCGTACTAACGAAATTCTTAGGCCAGTTTGACTCTCCTGAACACATATCTCACCGAAGTATCATTGGGTCCCCCTGAACTCAGACACGTCACATCACGTCGCGTTGTAATACTGGAATAGCTAGAAAGGAAGAGTTATGTTAGGAAAACAACCGCTGTTGGAAGTTGGCTGTGAAACGATTTGGTAAAACATAATACTTGTGTGCTTGCATATGATTTGCATTCTAATTAGAAAATGTCCGATAAACAGAATAAACAGAGATCCAAAAATAATCAACCAATCAGAGAAGTTATTAGCAGTAAGGGGATTCCCCTCTTGAGTAGCTTCGTGTGGTGAAAAACGACGTTGTTTTATTTTGTTTCGCTCACTTAAGAAAAAGGCCAATTGCAGTTATCCAGTTTCGATGTCCTGTCAACTGCTTTTGAGCAAATGCAAATTACTATTTTGTGATAAAAATTAGCGATAAAATGTCGCGACGTTTCGAGATCATTTTCAAGGGTGGATAAATACACGATTATCACGAATGCATTACTAATAGTCAAAATATCTATATCAGTAAGAATTTCAAGATCACTAAAATGAGATAAAATATGTTAGGTATAATTGAGAAACATCAATGAAAATAACAAAGGGACATACTGAACTGAATGAGAGAACAAAAAGAAAAAAAAGGAAGGCCCTGTTTGTTAAGAGTTGGTTCAATTCTTTGATAATTGGCATTTTGACTGCATGAGGCAAACAAGCGTGTTCTGACACTTCCTTAATTAAAATGTTAAAGTTTTTGGTGATGTTATCCGGGTCTAGCTATGTTATGTTGCTCCTTGAGATGGCTCTCTGTGTTCTTCAATCCGTTGTTGCACGCGCCGACACCTACACTAAATAAACTTACAAAAACAAAGTACTTAAAAAATAAATAAATAAATAAATAAATAAATAACAAAGTACACTTCGAGGAAGCACAGCCAGTGAAAGCCGTGAAGGTCTGATATTAACAACTACCGAATGAATATTGTCTGTTCTACATCTTAGCCATCAGTGCAAGGGCCCATATTCATCTCCGTATCGGAGTTTCTCTGACTCTTTCCGTTTACACCGGTCTTGGTAACAAACACATCAAAACAGTGCTTTAAACAACCACAGGGATGACGCAGTGGTGAGAGCACTCGTCTCCCACCAATGTGGCCCGGAATTCCCAGATTCGGCGTCATATGTGGGTTGAATTTTTTCTCCGGGCACTCCGGTTTCCCCTCTCCTCAAAAACCAACATTTGATTTGATTTGTGTTGATTGTTAATTTCAGTTTACAGTGTCCCCAATTAGTGCTCCAGCGCTAGAACGATTTATAGACACCTAAATAAATATCTTTTCGTATATTTATAGACACCAAAATATCTTTTCCTTTTCTTTCCTTTCCACTCGAGCAAAAGTATTGACACTTGAAATCACGGTCTAATACGCAAATGAGGAGTTATAGACAATCCATACAATTAAGAGCAGTTCTCTGAGAAAGTCAAGCAAAGCTGGAAATGAAATTTTTTAACACCCCGTTATTTTCGGTGTGGATGTAGGTTGTCTGGAGGGATGAACGAAAACTGCGATATTAGGACCAGCATCATGAAACTCTTCGGAGCAGGAATTTTACTATCAAATAGGGCTACGCTTCGAATTACTAAAGGATGCACAGCTTTTTTCTCATTTTCTTGCAAAGTGTTCTTTTCCCGCTCACCACATTTGCAGCAGAGCTAATACAGTTATAACAGTCCTTAAATATTGGAAAACTAGTTTGGGGAAAAGAATAGTTTGGACATAGGTGATAAACAAATTTGATGAAAATTAGAAATATTTGGACAATTGACCAAGTTCAGACTTCCATTGTTTCGCTCCAAAATGGTTTAGAGAGAGTGTTTAAGCTCCGACAGTATTTTAACTAACCTATCTGTCAAGTGCCATCGAATTTTGAAGCTTTAGATCCGTTTAGTTTGATAATACTCAAATAAAGAAAAAGCCTACCTTGCAAGTTTTTGTAATTTGTACATTTGAATCGCGTCCGTTCCCTCTTTGCTCGTTCCATTTTCTAGACCAAATTTAGCACAGGCTGTAAACATCGGTCCTCTCCCATGGAAAACAACGGCTGTGGGAGGTTCTAGGTATGTTAAACAACAGGTAATGGCGCATTCAAGCCTCATACACAACAAGAATATACTCGATATTAACAAACGCGTGACAATGTGGTGCACTGGCCATAATGGCTGTGTGGTCCAAAGAGAAAATGAAAGGAATCCATCACGATTAATTCACCAAGAAAATACAAGCCTGTGACCATCAAGAACAAAGCGTTGGGCTAAAACTGAACGGTATTAAAACGTTGTTCGAGAAGCCACGAAGTTTGTCACGCGGATGCGTAGACCCGCGGACATAAACGAAAGACTCTCAACCGGAAGCATGGGTTTCCTGCCTGATAATGTAAGGAGAATTAAACAATCGCATATTCAATAATTACTGTTCCTGACCGCAAGAACAACGGCGCAACTGTTATTGACAAGAGAATTTTGCGCTTGGTACGCGAATTATTTTTATTTGTTATTTTTTACATGCACAGCAAAAAATCACGGATACAAGCCTGTGACCACCAAGAACAAAGCGTTCATTGGGCTAAAACTGAAAGTTGGTCGAGAAGCTTCGAAGTTTGTCACGCGGATCCGTAGACCGCGGACAAAAACCGACATGCACAGCAAAGAATCACGGATTTCTTCCTGGTTTTTGCATAGTCCATAGGTTTGCAAGTGATATTTGTGATACCCTGTCACATTCACTTAGTCTTTTACAACGCTTCCTCTGTATTCCCAAACCTCCCCTTTCAAGTCTGAAAACCAACAGTGACTAAATAATAAATTATGTAAATTTTAGCTGAACTTTTTGAGTTCGTCTACGAGCGTCACTGACGAGTGCCCGGCTTTCACTCGACCAATCAAGGTGGTATGTCAGCGTGGCAAAGGCGAAAATTTTAAGGCGTCAAATTTGTGTATGCTGTTTCGCTTCCAGTTTCAGTGAAGACAGCATCTGGTATTCCAAGTGAACGTGGTGTTAGGAAATTGTTAATAAATTCCAAGTGTAGTGGTGTTCCCACAGCATTTCTCATTCTCTCAACGGCCTTCGTATTTTAGTATAGTAACTTGATGATAATAATTTCGTGGTTGACTTTTTTGTCTGAATATATTCCTTAGGAGGTCCTTCTGAGTATAGGGTCACTAGCCTTGAACACTAGAAATTTTTCAAATATTTAGAGATTTTGGATTAAACAAGTCAAACAACGGTTTGGGTCTTCGTCTGCATTTTCTCTGGAAAGGAACGAAAATCCTATCTCCTGCGTGGGACACTCTTTGGGATTCGTCACGCGTTCCTCCCCCAATGAATACGTGACAAACGAACCCCAAAGGACGCCTGCGGGGAGGATAAGGATGGCGCGCACAAGCGCTGTCAAACAACAAACAAATAAACATAACCAGTGCAGTTCCGCTCATCTAAATGCAGGTGTTTCTTCAAAATATTCAATACATATCTCAGAGCGAAGATAGTAAACGTTTATCAACAAACGATGGTGTTGGACAAAACACTGACCCCCAGTCCATGGACTACCTAAATGGACTACCCTATAAATACTGACTATTTCATTCAATTATTGTTTGTCTATATGTAAGCCGCGTCTCAAACAGTGCTTACCTAAACCTAAACACCCATTTTAAACAGTATTGATCAGCAGTATTTAAGTCTAAGCAGCCATTAGCTTTCGATCATGTTATTGTTGTGATGGCCAATTACACCATGTAAGTGAAGTGAAACCGGCGCAATTCTTGGATTTAGCTGCATGTCACCGTGCGCACGAAAATAAACAAGGTATGTGCAATGAAATCCAAACTTTTCCACGCGAGCAAGGGGGACTTTTGTCTGATTGGTTGATAATTCGCTTGTGCCCAGGCTTTTTTGACACGCGAGCGAGCGAAATAACAAACAAAATGGCGGCCGAAGATGTCTTGTTCCATTACTTGCTACAGGAATTTTTTTTAGCAACAGAATCGTGTACACCTTTTTTCTTTCTGAATAGCGGTATTTCAGTGGTAAAACTTCTTTACAGTATTTCTCTCTTGTGTGATCGAATTTTCGTCGGCGGCTTCACGCACAATATTGAGTTGGGCAAATTTCCGAGCAAATGTTGTCATAGATCGATTGAGGTGGGAGTTCAGCCGAGACGGCCCTGTCAGTTGAAGTCTGCTAAGGTAAGATGAGTTCGCTATTCCTTTCGTTTTGTATATAATATCAAGTTAACATAAGCAAGCACAGCCTATTAAATGTTCTTTTAAAAATTTATGTATTTTACTTTCCTTGTAGCTTGTCAACAGAAAATAACCTTATAAGAAATGTCAGCGTTATTAACGTCCTCTTCTTCACCAGTTCCTAAATTTTAATTACTAGTTTCAACAAGCAACTTGTGTGGAGGTTTTACTATAACGCCATGGATTGAAATCGGGGGTTAGATAATAGGGGAACTGTAGGAAGCTGCACAGTTGGTAGTCGATGAAAGTGCATGCAAGCTATTGTTATTTCCTATTTTTCTGTGTCTTTAAAATTCGATTTTTTTTCAGGGAATTTTTCCTATTTTTTGTGCTCATGGCTGGAGAAAAATGTTGTAAGCTTGTGCTTCATGTTGACAAAACAATTATTTTGAACCTCGCAATGGTGACTATAATGATGCATGTCCATTTAAATACTGCTATTTTGTTCCCACTTTTAGATTTTCTTATTTTGTGACCCTTTTATCCACTTGACACCCTGTAAATAGCAATTTGTTGAAATTACTGTATACATTATGTGGAGGGGAAACCTCTGCAATGCAGCATGCTAAAACACTATAATTTATACAAATGAACTTTTAATTCACATTGAGTGAGTGAGTGAGTGAAGCTATTAGTCTCTCCCCTCGGGGCTTTTCAGGACTAATTTACAATGTTTTTCGGGGGACTTTAGCCAGACTGCTTATTACACAGTTTACAGTTTTATTTTAGGAAGTGAGAGATGCCACCGTCCAGATAAGGTCAGACCCCTACATTAACTCTGAACTGCCAAATATTTAGGACTTGCTTTGTGCCCACAACTTGGTCAACTTGAAATTTAAATAATACTCAATATTTTATCTTCCAACCTCATCAGAAAGTAAATTCAACTTACTTAAGCTGGTCAATGCCTTGAACAAGTTTCAATCTTAAGATATTTGGGTATGTCACTATGTGAATTGAACATCACCTTTCCTGGCATCATGATCTTCATTATACATGTATTTGTGACAATTGTATTGCATCATAATTAAGGTTAAGCATTATCTCAGTGAACATTGTCTATTCAATATCTATTATTCGCTTATTTACCCATATTCACTAAATGGCTACATATCTACATGTATCTTCATACTAGATTCTGCAAAATCTTGAAAAGATGTAACGCAGGTGGTTGGTAGGGACTGGTTAGTGCAGTAGTTTCACTTTAAAAGCATTGTCATCATCAAGGCTGAGTACATCAGGGGCAAGTTTATTCCAATTACAGATTGTGCATGACCAAAAGCTGTAATTATATTCATCACACATCGTGGGGTAATTAAAAAGTTATTAGAATCATCAATGACGTTCCCCTACTGCGGGTCTAAAACACAGGTCACATTTGACCGGTCACTCGTTGCAGATCATTGTTTTACCTTTTTGAAAGTAGTTCCAAAACCCTCAATTTGGCTAACCCTAGGCCTAAAAACCAACCTTGGGCCTAGGGTTAGCCAAATTGAGGGTTAAGGTTACTTTCCAATTTTGGAAAGTAACCCTAATGACCTGCAATGAGTGACCTGTCGAATGTGACTTGTGTTTTAGACCTGCTGTTCCCACATTATCTTTTGTTAGGTCTATTGAAATTTCAGGATAATTATTGTTAAAACGTACAGAATTAGTTATGTATGATTATCTTGGGTTTCCAAGCAATATAAAATAATATTCAACTCAGGATGTGTCTTTGCAGCATTTATTCCTTCTTTCCTTATGCTATAACTGATATACGACAATTCTGCTCATCTGTTATTGGAAAATGACCTTCCTCTTTCTCTTCAAAACAGCATATCTACAATCCTATTTTAAATAGCATTTTTAAAATACTATTTTGCCTAATACTGATTTCCTTACTCACTGGTATGTACACCTGTATTTGCTTATTTATCAGACTGTCTAAATATTGCAACTGAATGGATATCCTGTTCAATACATTGAGTACAACCGGTACAATTAAGTTAAGAATATAATAATCATTCTATGCCTGAGA
>OX421456.1:6081469-6086469 GCA_949126865.1 Montipora capitata | reverse complement strand
CGGCTATTTTTAATCTTGTCTTCGACGAAAAAAGGAAAACGAAGAAAGGAAAAGAAAAGATCAACGTGGGTCCGTCCGTGGCTGGAAAGGAGGAAAGAACGCGGATTTTACCATCAACTTTTAAGCGAAATTTCAGTCGAAGATACCCCGGTGTTTCACGAGCTACTGCGTGTGACGAAGACGCAATTTCATGTCTTGGTAGAAACTTTGACCCCAAGGTTAGCGAAAAGAGACACGGTAATGCGTGAAGCATTAAACCTGGAGAAATGTGTGCTGTTGCTTTAAGATTCTTGGCCACTGGTGAGTCGTTTCGTTCCCTGCATTTCCAGTTTAGGCATGGGAGAGAGACGATCTCACAGGCAATCTCCAAGGTCTGCATAGCAATCTACGAGGAAATGGGCCCAATTTATGTGAAAACGCCAAATTCAAGAAGAGAGTGGGATCAAATTTCGGGGAAATTTGAAGAAAGGTGGAACTTGCCAAACATGCTTGGTGCTATAGATGGGAAAAGGATTATACTGGAGCAGCCCATTAATTCTGGTTCAAGGTATCATGACTACAAAGGGAACGATAGCGTAATTTTAATGGCTGTTGTTGGACCTGAGTACGAGTTCTTAAACGTTGATGTGGGGATGAACGGCAGGATGTCAGATGGTGGCAACTGGTCGCGCAACAGTTTTCGAAAGGCACTGGAGAATGAAAACAACCCATTAAGAATTCCCCTCCTAAACCAATACCAGGAAGGAGCAAGAGCATCCCTCATGTCTTTGTGGGGGATGATGCATTTGGGTTGACCTCCTACCTGGTGAAGCCATATCCCCAAACAGGATTAACAGAAGAGAAGCGCATTTTTAATTATAGGCTTTCCCGGTGTCGAAGGATCTCCGAAAATGCGTTTGGTATCCTCTCAAGCACATGGAGAGTGTTCAGAAAGCCACTTCTCCTGCAGCCTCAGCGGGCAACTTCCATCACCCTGGCAGCAATAACACTTCAGAACTGGTTGCGTTCTGAAACAGAGGCTGGCCAGATTCAGCATCCACAGGATCTTACAGAAGATAATGGATGTCACACTGGGGACAACTCATGGTTGAATCTGGAAGATTTTGGTCACCACAATGCCACCCAAGAAGCCAAGGTAATCAGGAGGGAATTCACGGAGTATGTTGTGATTGAACGGAGTAGTACCTTGGCAGTGGAGGAGTGCTCACATTTTGTGATGATCCTTTTCACCCAAAATGCAGAGACGCTAAAACCACCATTTTGAAAATGTGCCAAACAGCATGCACAACATAGTTTTTTCTATGAGGATTCAATGCCAAATAATGGCTTTGAATGGTGAAGGTTAGGGGTCCAAGCATATCTGTGCTTAAATTTGAGGGATACAGCTAGACTAAAAAGTGTGCACATTTTGTAATATTGTTGTTTTTGATTTTCCACTGCACATTCGTAAATTGTTCTTCCTGTATAGTCTATGCAGAGTTTGCAGAAAAATGTGTACAGGGAATTAAAAAATGTAATTATGCACTCTCTATGCGTGGACCCTATATTACCTCCATCATTCAAAGTTTGTGTAGGTTTCAAATATTACAGCACTTATTTGACATTACATCCCCATATACAAACACTGTATGTTCCACATTTGCCCCATTTTCAAAATGGCAGATTTTATAGTGAAAAGGTTTGTTAGAACCTGAAGATACTGGAAAGTTAAATTTATCAGTGAATGACAGTGACATCCGTTTATTACTGATGATAACACTTATCAAGGGATGTCTATAATTTTAAGGGCTCAGAGAGCACAACTATCTTATGTCGAATTTTAGGCTTCTTGCATGTGATCTGCAATTCCATGAAAAATTATTGTCCAGTATTTATTTTTGACTATTGTTGCATTTCATTTTGGGGAAATAATGCATGCAAGGAAAAACTCAGCTTTTTGCATGTGTTGTTTCTCAAAAACAAAACACAAATCAGCAAAAAAAAAAAAAAAAATACTGGACAATGTTTTTGATCAAATTGCAGGTCACACGCAAAAATTCGTACAAATCCAAGAGAAATCGAAAACGGCCTAACATGTGACAGTTATGCTCTTGACCCTTCAATTTATTGTTTTCTTCCAGAAAATGCTTAAACACCTCCCACAGAAGGTTGTTTGGATCAGACCCCTCCACCCCTCTTGAAATTCCAGTTTTGTCATACTTTCCTTTTAAAAGTTTGACTCTTGATCCCCCTCCCCTCCTTCCCCCTTGGAATTTTTACTTAGCTCCTTTGGGGAGATATGGATATTTTATGGAACCACACATTTCACTGCACAAACAATAAGCCATCTTAAGTTCTAAAATACTCGTGTGCGCATAAAGGATAAAGAAAAGCATATACTTTTCTGGTTTTGTTATGAAAGTGAGATGCACATATTTGTATTCATCAAGTATCTTTTCCATACTTTTTAATATATGCTTTTTTTTTATCATGACATGCACTGGTGTTCTTTAGAACTCTGAATTGGCTTATTTAGGTTCCAGCCAGAGTGATGCAGTAGCATGTTGCTATTATTCAAAATCTGCAAAGAGTTTTCTTTGAAGTTCACTTTCTGTAAATTATGCCAGAGAAACATGTCAATAGCCCTGCAATTTCAATACATTAAAATTCAACTTAAAGCAATAAACATGGCCACGAGGTTGTGGAAATTAAAAAAAAAGGGTTTCATATGAGTTTTTCCCACAAGCCTGAAGGTGAAAGAGTGAATATTAATTTATCTAAAATGGGCTATTTGCTATTAAGAAGAGTTTCAATGTTCATTCTTAAATTGTTAAGTGCACATGTAGTATACCAAGTTATCCTGTTCTGGAAATGGCTAGATACCTTTAATACTGAAAAGACAAATGTTTAGAAGTCACTTACAATATTTATATGCTGAATTTGTTCAGTATTATTGCAGGCCAAACAATCTTAATCTGAAACAGCTCTGTGTAACAACCTTTAAAAATCTTAAAGAAAATGGCAATTTTGTTTAATATTATAAGCCAAGCTATCCTGTGATCAAATTAAGTTTTATGTGAAAACCCTTAATATCTTACAGAAAATGGCAATTTTGTTCAATATTGTTTGCCAAGCTATCCCTGTGATTAAATTGACAGACAGGTCTAACAGAAAATTGCAGTTTTTTTTCAGTGTTGTATGCCAAGCCATATCCTCTGGTGAATTGGGAATGGGAGTGGCTTTGGTGTGTAAATAAAACACAGAAAATGCATAAATTGAAAGGTTTACCTTGGTTCAACTTTTTATGTTCACGCAAGTAGTTCGTATGTTCTCTGACAATTAATTCTTGCACGTAAAGCCATTTAAGCAAACAACAGGGAAGAAAAGCTACTAGTTCCAATCAATTTCTGAAGGATGAATGGTGGCCAATGATTGTGACGTACTGTCTTGGCTTGTACTTGGCATTGTTTGCCCAAGCATCCGCTGCCCATGAGGTACATTCGGAGAGATGAACGTAGGTAGTGGAGAGGAAAAAGGGGCTGCACGCTGCAACGGATAAAGAGATTGGAAGGCAGGCCTGGGTTGAACTTGCTGGATTGGGAGCTGGCTTAAAGCCATACCTTGCTGGAAGCCAGCTTGGAATCCAGCTTCATAGCCACTTCTCCAACTCATTCCTCCACTGGTTGTTACTTTGTCGTCGCTGAGCCTGGATAAAAGGGCCTCCAGCACTTTTATTTTTGCAATTTCCATTGAATTTTCTTTTTCTTCTTCCCGCTTCCGTTTTGAAGGGGTTCTTTTCTCCCTCGTCTGGTTCTATTTTGTCTTTAATAAATTCGAGGGAGGAAAAAAAAGGCCAGTCTGACTCGTAGACGTCTTCTTTTCCGGCACCGGATTTGAGTGAGCTCTCCTGCTTCACTGACTCGCGTTGAAAGTGGGTTGATAACTTGTGCCACGTTTCTGCAAGGTCTTTAACGGTATACTTGTCATCGAACTCTTTCGACAACCTTTCCATTGACGCTCTTCTCTGGTCACGGTCACGGTATTCCTTTCGGTTTGTGTCCCATAACTGTGGTGTATTTTTGTAAAACTCTATAAGGGTCGCCTTCTCCTCATTCGTCATTTCCTTCTCACCTTATGTCTTCTCCTTTTCTAAATCTTTCTCTATATCCTTTTTCATGAACAACATGGCATTATAAAATTTCCATTCCTTTGAAGGCGTTTTTTAGGTGCTGTCACCGTCACCGTTTTGTTCCACTTCCTTCTTTACGATCCATCTCATGCACGTGCGAAGATTGTGTATTTTTCTTTCGATTGTTGGCACTGAATACAGATTACCTAGACGTGAAAAACGAAGACGGTCAAGAGTTGCAGAGTTGCATAACTGACAAGACATTACTCTCGTGAAAACGTGAGAAACGTACCTAAATGGTCGCGTTGCTGCTCCTTCAACTGCAGCCTGACATTTTTGCTTGATGACTTCAGCAAGTCAGGGTTTTTTTCTATAGGAATCTAATTGACTTAATGGTTTCTTCCTCATTAAATCTTCTATCTTCGTCCGCCATGTTATTTTTGCTCAAACCAGTACCTCGTTTTAGTCCTTTAATTTCATTGGCTAAATACTCTTCAGTCGCGTCGCAAGCGCGGGCAGAAAGTTGCAGGGTGGCTACACGGGCAACTATCTCTGCGATTTTGTCGCGAAAGTTTCAACTCTGGCGACTTTTTCTTGCGATTTTTTCACCTGTCGCGTCGCCAGTTCACGGGTGGCTACACGTGCGATTTTCATCTCGCGCTGCCGACGCGACAAAATTTGAAAAAATCGCATCACCAGCACGAGCAAAATATCGCTCGTGTAGCCGCGGCTTTATAAATCGCACGATTGCCAACTTTGCGATTTATAAATCGCAAGATTTCTATTTATAAAGCCGCGAAAAAAAAATTGTCCGAAATTCAACTCATTCAATTTTTTGCGATTCTTTTTCTGCGATTTTTTCAGCGGTGGTTACACTTGCGATTTTGATCGT
>OX421456.1:6051469-6078969 GCA_949126865.1 Montipora capitata | reverse complement strand
TTTTTTAAATCTATTATGTCCTGACAGCATTACGGTACTTTGCAAGTGGAAGTTTCTTGAAAGTCGTCGCAGACATCAGGGGAATCTCCATGACAAGCACAAGCCGCTGTGTTCACTCCGTTATTTACTCAGTGTTCAAAGTGTATTGCTGGCGAGTGGATTATCTTTCCCACATCAAGAGAAGAAATGAATGTAATTATTTTTTATTAAGTGTTTAACTTGTGAAGCAACTCTACTAGTACTGGACACGATCATTAGAGAGCTTTGTATTTTCATTTATACTACCTATTTCTTGCTTGTAATTTAGCGAATAGTCCTCAATTCAACAGTTTTTTTCCATTCGGGTAGGCATATTCCCAAAAAACAGGGGTAAAAAGAACACATAACAGTATATTTTCGGACAAAAAATAACTTAAAGTTAGCTGAATTTAATCTCCTCGAGAATACGTTCTCTCCGCGGTTCGCATCTTCTGGTCGTCTGTCATACGAATTGACACAGCAGATTAACAGTGATGTTCGAATATGATTAAAGAGTTTGTTCCAAAAATGTTGATTCATATTCTCATGCACACAACTAACTGTTAATCACTTCAAGTTTTAAGAGCCGTATTTTTGTTGGGTCAACTGTCTTTTACTATTGTGATCTTTCATAGGAAACTGTGACAAAAGTTTAATCTGTTGGAGCTTTCCCTAAGGTTATGGCGGCGATCGATGGCACGCTCATCCCAATCGGCGCACCGGCAAAAGAGGAATACCTTTTCGTTTGTCATAACGGATTTCATGGCATCGATCAACGTGATGGCAGTCAGGGATGCAGAAATGCGATTCACAAACCTTCTGGTCAAGTGGCATGGTTCGATCAGTCCATGACTCAGCCATCTCCAACGGGAGCGCACTGCAGATTCACGTGAAAAAGAAAGAGCAGCAAGGATGGTTGCTTGGCGACAGAGGTAGTACGCCCCACACAGCTACCTCACGACCCCCTTAAACCCTGACAAAATGTCGAGTGCAGTGGAAGAAAATTATCAAAGGGGCCACACGAGAACAAGGAATACGATGGAAAGATCCTTTGATGTCGGTGTCTTGATATCTCTGGAGGACGATGCAGTTCTCCCCATGTCACTGTTTGCCACGTAATTGTTGCGACAGTGGTACTGCATAACAATTAACATGTGTATCCTTGACAATACCCAGCTTAATGGCAGTGATGACAGGCCCATGTATTGCTCCGCACAACACTGTGAGTTAGGTGTTGCCAAAAGTAAAAAACTTATCCAAGAAGTGTTTTCTCGCATGTAAGGGCTAATACATATTCACTCACTTTAATACACATACATACATACATACATACATACATACATACATACATACATACATACATACATACATACATACATACATACATACATACATACATACATACATACATACATACATACATACATACATACTTTATTTGGTCTTGCAGGTTAAAAAAAAACTGGCAACCATTGGCTGATGTGGACCTGCATTACTAATATACATATTTACAATTAATAAAGTAAAAAAGACCAAATATGTACAATATAGTAATAATAATAAAATAATGCTCATTAATGTCAATAATAATAAAAATGAGGTGATTTATTTGTGATCAATGAACTCTCCTTTTCAAAGGTGAAAAGTATACTTTAAAACATCACTATTATTGGCATTGACAAAAAGCCACAACTCTATATAATCAAAAAAAGTGATCAATCTAGCCATTAGATCAAGGGACATATTTTGCCTTAGAAACTGGGATAGCCCACACTCAATAAAGCTTTGTTGTTGATGTTGTTGTTAATTCATTAATTTTGTAAATACACAAGTACATCACTCAATTTTAAGTAGGCAGTTGTTAATTGCCTATGCATAGAGAGATTTACAACTGTATTCATTAAGACAGATAAAGTTCACATCATTATTATTATTATTATTATTATTATTATTATTATTATTATTATTATTATTATTAATTTATTCTTGGGTAGCTGGTTACTATGACCACTGGAGAGACCCCCTTCCCTAAATCACTTACAATCATTGACAATCAGCATTAAATCAACTGAACTATAGAGAGATTATTAATAAAATATGACATGTGGCAAATGCTAAATAATTATGTTACCAGTTACATTATTTCAGAGTCAGAACTTGAATTAACTTTGGAAATGACTGAAAATGTTTTGAGCCAGCTCAACATATATATCATGTGTACTAAAGAACAATATATTGCACAGTATAATTGAGCTGCACAAGTTAAAATGCCACACTTCCTTTACCAAATAATGAATTATTCTTAGGAGGAAATTAAAAATATCACAAAAACGGCTGACAATTATATGGGAAAAAACATTATTACTAAATCACAATGATTATCATTATACCCTCTTTATTCTGTGCCATTCAGAGCTCCAGTTTCTTTTTTCTTTTTTTTTCATTATAATTAGTAATTGGTTGCCACCTCAAAGTGCTAAGAGTGCTATTAGCGTTAGCTACTATCTGATTGAAAAACATGGCCACTTCTATGGAATAAATTAATTTATCATTACATCCAACTGAGCATCTGAAAGATGTTTCTTTCTCTGTCTGTTGGATGGAGCATGTCGTACAATCTGCAAAATAAAACAAGAAAGTAAATCAGCCACTATTCCAAATTATGTTGCATGAGTCCTGCACAGTCTGGTAGTGCCTACATGTATGCCCACCACAAACAATAATTTCGTAGAGGGTGTCAAATAATGGCAACATAGCTATTATCCCTCTAAATACCCAGACTTTGATCTGAAGCCATATAAGTCTCAGCTTCAAGCTCATTTGGGCATAATGGTTTACAAGCGGCAAAGTTTTAAAATGTAAATTATAGGTGTCAGTAATGGCACCACTTTTTATTAATCTCATAACTTATAAAGAAGCGGTTAAGTCTAATTATTAAAAATTCTTGTGCAAAGTACATGCACCTTTCACAGTTGACTTAATTCAAGGCTATTTATATAATACTTTGTGACAGGAAAAGAATATTATACCAGGGGGTTATTTCTATTTTATTTTATTTTATTAACTTTGCCAGTCAAGCTGGCAGAGTGCCACAAAGCTTGCGCCAATTACTGTGGCCCCTTTTTTACCCTCCCAACCATGATACACAACAGAAGACAGACTACAACACCGGGAACTACGTGCCCTACTCTTAGCGACAAGTGTGTGGGTTCTTTTACGTCCCACAGGATTATTAACATTTAAGGGTTGTCAGACGGGATTCCGGCTTATCGTCCTTATCTGAGAAGACTTGAAAGTCTAACCATTTGCAGATGTAGTTACAAAGGCAGCACTTTCTCCTCAGTTATTTAAAGACCCTGAGTGTTGGTCCGGCCGGAGTTGAACTCAGGACCTCCCGCGTGATAGTCCGGTGCTCAACCAACTGAGCCACCGGTGCGCGGTTGAAAGGTCCAAAACTTTGGAGGCATTTTTGACAAACCACAGATCACACTGAATCTTCAAACTGACCCCTTTACCAAGGCTGGCATAAAACTTGGCAATTGTGCTGTGTTGCCCTGTTGAAAGACAATTTCTATCAGAAACGAGCCCCTGTATAGAGAAAACATACTTCTAATATTTTTTTCAAAGATACCTGTAAATCCTTTCCCAAGAAAGAAGAATCTTTGCATGGCAAAAATGAAGTGTTGCTGCAAATGCCATCATTTCCCTTCTCAATTACAAGGGAAGAGTAGATGGCAATAGTAACCATGAAGTAGTGAAGAATACTTTAAAGGAAAGGTTATTTAATAACATATTTTTTCTTTACAAGGGTATAAAATGCATGAACATGGCAAATTATATGAGTCGCTTAAGCAACAAAATTAAACAAAAAATAATGCACACAAAAATTAACAACTGCTACATTTTTTTCCAGACCTATAATTAAAGTTTACTTCATTATAAACTGTGAGACCTTTTTTCAATATTTTCAATTCCTTCAACATATGATTTCTTGGTTTATTATCAGCATTTGAATACAGTTTATTTAAACAACCTTTCAAAGCAAGAAAGCAATACAATATGTCTCAATGCAATAACAACAGCATAATAATTACAATTACCTCAATCATGACAGTCTTCGCTGCACCTGGCCATGGATGACATACAGACATGTCTCTATCTATACAGTTTCTGTTAAACACAAAAAAGAAAGGTGCTGTCACATTACAATACTTCCTACAACCTCTCCTCAATCCTGTCACAAATAGGTTGAAGAAAAAATGGTGTTGTGATCTACAACATTGCTGATTCAAGCATTGCACAAGGAAGAGAAGAATAAAGTCAGAATAATAATCCATGATAAAACCCAGATATGCATCAATCATATCAACAAGGTTATAAGTGTATGCAGTTATATTTATTTCAATGGTCATTCTTAGGCATCTCTATTTTACATTATTATGTATTAATAATTTTATGTTAGACTAGTTTGTAATTTTATTTGTACGCTTGATTCTATTCTTGTCACAAAATTGCAATGTTACCAAGAGTGTCGATCAGTTCCACCAGGACATTAAAGCAACTTGCCTCTCTGAATATCTGGTTGACTGTACTGGAGCAATGGATTTTTGAGACCTTCACTGAATTCCTGCATTGTGAAGTTACATTTTACATTGTTTTAATCAAGCAATAGACACACAACTGCTGATCATTGATTGTTTTTGTTGCTCTTTCCTCTTCATCTGGTAATTAGCTGCCATTACCAGTAACATTTATTTATTTATTTATTTATTTATTTACTACAATTTACGGTAATAGCAACAACTACTGTCTACATGTATTAAACATTAAAGAAGAAAAGAAGTCAATTAAAAAAATGTGAGAACTGTAAAAGAGTATTCAAACACTCCATAATAGACAGATCACCGAGAAGCTGAGCTAATAAAATTAATGTTAATATTAAAGGTATAACTATAAAATTTATATAAACCAATTCTAAAAATTATAATAAGAATACATCTTAACAACCATTTAACTTTAAAATACCCTTTTTCAAATCCCCCACCTTATAATAGCAAAAAGTTCTTAACACCATGTTTAAAAGTTGCCAGAGGGGCTAATCTAATGGTAAAGAATTCTAATTACCTACAATTCTTTTGAAATAGCTATGTTATCCTTGCAAAGTTCGACTTTCAGTCTTTCGATCTCCCCCCTGGCGGGTCTGCCTCTCCTTCAGTCCTTCCTTTTCAAAGCGGCGGTCAGATCTTCCTAGTAACGTTTCTTCAAGTGCAATTTCTTTTTTTTCCAAATTACCAAAACAGGTCGTTTATCTTTGGTGTGACCATAGGCAGCCCAAGTTCGCGTCACTAGAGAGCGTGTAATAATTGATTACTAGTGGAAGATGACCTTTGAGTATTAAAGCGGTGTTGCGTTACAGGCAGCCGTTGAGAATTTAAACGCGTTGTAAGACTTTGTATGGGAAATAAAATACCGAAGATTATGAAGCCTAAAAAACGCTCAATTTAACGTTCATTCAATAAAATGAATAAAAATGACTTACCTCTGGTGTATTTTTGTGCCTTTTGGAGCTTATTTTACCGTTTCGGGAATTCCGTGTTTTCAATGTTCTAAGACGAAGTCAAGGCTGCACACTACGATTCCGACCGTTGTCAGCTCAGAGGCGGTTTGCGACTCGAAAATCCATCCCTGCCGCGACTTTTTCACGCAAAGCTAAAGCCACATCATTTGCGAACCTCGGTGAATGTTTCGTCGTCAAAAATCCCCACGCACTTGGCTGGAAATGAGCATTTTCTGCTTCCGATTACACGATAGCTGATGAAGTTAACGGCTGCTGATACTGTATCACGACACGGAGCTTGGATCCGAGGTCAAATCAACTCTACCCGACCAGGTACAGTCATTTCATGTACAACACTTACCCCATCCCCACAGCGGCTTCTCGTAACCATGGAGCTCTTCGAGAAGCCGCTGTGGGGATGGGGTAAGTGTCATTTTTATTCATTTTATTGAATGAACGTTAAATTGAGCGTTTTTTAGGCTTCATAATCTTCGTTATTTTATTTCCCTTACAAAGTCTTACAACGCGTTTAAATTCTCAACGGCTGCCTGTAACGCAACGCCGCTTTTACTCAAAGGTCATCTTCCACTCTGCTGTTCCACTAGTAATCAATTATTACACGCTCTCTAGTGACGCAAACTTGGGCTGCCTATGGTGTGACTTGCGTCATTTCTGCTTATAATCGATTTTCATTCCCAGGGTATATCTTCTCTGCCTCCTTCCTTAACGACGAAGAGACCCTGGGAACCAGGTTAAATGTTTCGTTCGTTTTGAGGTTCCAGTGCAGCATGTTCTCTACCTTGAATTGACGATTATCGTTAATTGTTAATTTGCTTTCAATTTACTATTATCGTAATTTCAGAACACTGAAAGCTTGATATGGATTATGGGAAATGAACATATTTCTTTAAAAGAGGAACCCTAATGTCTGGACTCGCAGGACTCGAACCTGGGAACGTGTAATTAATAACCCCTTCACTTAACCACTAGACTACCACATCACTAACTGCGAGGATGTCATTTTTTATTAATTTCGATATTTTTTTCTTCCAAAAGTGCCGCTGTTAACGTGTATTAACAGCCGCTAAGAAGCAAGCTTACACAGTGAAAAATGTCGGTTACCAAACTTCAAGAGAAAGCTAACCATTTTAAAATCAAGCTTTAGACTTAACCATTATTCAGCAATGATTTTATATATATACTAATTAGTTTTGGTAAATAATCGGCACATTTTTAGTCGGTTGATGTTTAGTGGTTAAGTGGATAACAACAGTTCCTCCGAAGTGGGTGCTCCGGGTTCAAATCCTGTCCAGGGGCTGCTTTTACTTTTTTCTTTTTATTTGCTACCACAAGTCCTGGGACAAAGTGTTCTGAAATAACGATAATAGTAAATTGAAAGCAAATTAACAATTAACGATAATCGTCAATTCAAGGTAGAGAACATGTTGTCCAGTGGTTGTTTGTTGTGTTGCCTAGCAAGTTGATAGTTAACAACTATTCACCTAAGAGGAGGTGGCTAACTATCCACCACTAGCCACCGACATTGAGAAGAATAGTTGTTTCAGTATATACTAAAACAGTGAGACAACATCGCACAAAAAGATGATTTTCACTCATTTATTCCTGCAAAGATTACAACATTTTCGGGAGCAAATTCCACGTCAATTAGCCTGAGTTTGAGTAGCCAATCAGTTCGCGCGTTCAACGCTATCCACTGTTTTACCAGTGTTTAGACTCGCGAGTATCGAAATGGCGCGTTTCATGTTTTCTGTGTAATTTTTACCCCAGGAAGATGTATGTTTCTCTTTCTTTTAATATTATCGTAGTTTTGGAGCATTTCAATCGATTTCACGCTCACCAGTCACCACATGCGGTCGAGCTTTTTTGAATGTCTTGTAATCGATTTTCTGTTCTATTATTATTAGTGTTTGCGTGATGTTTAAAGCTAAATGCTTGGAGTTTCTGTTGAATGAACAAAAACCAGACGAAACCTTTCTGCGATGACGGCCTCAATTTGAACTGAACTGGTGGTCGACCGCCCCCGTTTCAGACTGTGACAAATAGAAAATGGATGACGTAACTTATGGTTATCCTTGATTTCTCAAATGTTGATAGCAATGATTCATTTCTTACTGAAAAAATTCCATTCGGATATTTCGTTAATTAACACGAAATAGTAGATTCCTTTATACTTCAATTAGTAAATGTAATTCTAGGTGACCCTAAATGGTCTCATTTGTTTTTCCACAGCAGAGAGATCTACAATCTTGGCATTTCAAATGGAAAATGACTCGGACCACCCCTCCCTAAATTTCAATGATGAAGAAATGGCGGTCTTCAACTTGCACGCTGATTCATCATTGGTTTTCGGGGGAGGGGATACTAATTTTTCATTTTATTTTGTATAAGACTGTAGGTTTCTGCAGCTTAGTATTTCTCAGTCGATTTTCAGTCGTTCTCGACAAATTGATAAGTGAAGCTCGACTGGGTAAAGTCAGTTTCGATCGTCCGATGACCTCTGGTTTACACTCTACCGGATTTTATTTTATCTTGCTCATATTAACAATGGCATCATAGTTATCTATTAACTATGATGGCATGGGGAGTATTCTACTGTGATAGGAAAGAGAAACGGTACTTTAATTCAGAGAGTGACATGTTTAATTCACTCCCCGTTTCTGTTACACGAGCTGGCTACGTAAAGATGATCGACGCTACACAGTATGCACACGCAAACTAAGTCGAGGTTTCATGATTTGATGTAACGACGGGGTGGAATTTTGTACTCAATCGTGATAACGCATTTTCCAAAATGGGTGAAAGCTTAACACTCAGTTTAGCCTCTTTTTTGGGGACTGATTTTCCAACTTTCCTTTCTGGATTCACAGCAATTCAAAAGGCACTCTATTTTGAAGTCTTCGAATACTGTTTTCCGATCACCTGATTTTGCTAGAAAACTTCAGTCGCCGTTGAAGTAAAGTTTGGAGGTAGCACAGCCAATGAAAAAGAAACAAAAAAAGAACTTAACCGAACGAAAGCGAAATACGTGACCAACATTTTAAAAGATTCTAAAACATAAAACTGAATGTTGGCTCGTGTGTTGGCGGCTTCCGGGTGTGTGCTCAGCTAACAAGAAAATTCCCAAAATTAAGAAATTGCTACGATGAATGCAGATAGCCGACTGACGAGCTCGAGTTGCATGCAAGCAAAACCTAGAAAGGACTTGCGCCAAAGTGGCAGGATTCAAAACAAAAAAGGGCAAGCAGATAACACAGATGAATTCTAGCTTCCCAGTACTTTCGAATTATTATTATTGAAGTTGGTTTTCGTTGCCGATAACGCTCTGCCTTCAAAGATTACGGAATTGCCGGTGTCACCTGGGAAGATGGGAACAGTGGCAATTAGCATTTTTTTAACGTTTAATCTCTTTTGATAATGAACATTATTAAAACAGGTGACGTCACGCGAAATATCGCTGTTTATTGAACGTTGCTCGGCCGTTGATTCTTGAGGATGTCGACGAAATTTACCTCCCTAAATTAGAATCACTTGTCGCGAAAAGTGATATAATTTTTGACAAAATACACATTAGTTCACCCGACTTGCGTTGTGGATTTGATTTGGTACCGCAGGTTAGCTTGCATCGTTTTTAGAGGTTTGGGAGTAATATATTGTCTACAGGATCTCCCAGTTATTATTGGAGTAGTTTAATGCAAGTTTTCAACTTGCACAAGCTCGCCAGTCAACTGTTAGCTAAGTAAACGCATACATGTGTGTCAACTAACGATTCATTGTTTAAAAAACGGCTCTATAATGGAGCAAACTTTATATATGGTATTATTCATATTTTTGCGACTTTGTTAGGACCTACATCCCATTTTAGACAGGCTATTTTCCTATTTGAAGAAATCACGAACGCATCTTTATTGTTTCCGAAAACTCTCTCTGATTGTTTGATGGTCGACTTCTCACTCCATTTCACGATCAAGCTATTTAATGTGACAAATTGACTGAACTTCCCTATTTCGGTTTGTTTACTTACTCGCAAAGGCTTTATCGTAAATCCTCTGTTAAGCCCCCCCCCCCCCCTCTATTAAGTCTATGAAGCCCCCCTCAAATGTGCTTGAAATAAATAAGTCGTCCCCAGGGGGGAGGGAGGGGTTAATAGAGGATTTACGGTAACCTTCCAAATGGTCTAAGTTTAGAGAGTTCGTTCGCAGTCGACATTTGATGGCCGAAATGTGTACTGAACAGGTTTATGTAAAATTCTTTTGTTTACCATTTCCAATAACTGGGACAAACAAAGTGTCATTTAGTTAAGTAAATAGCACGACATGCTCACAGATATCCAGCTAATTCCCCCGATGGTCAATCTCCTACTCAGAGCACACGATCCTTTATGTAGAATTCTTTTGTTTACCTTTTACAAGGACTGGGACAAACGCAATGTTATTTAGTTAAGTAAATAACACGACATGGTCACAGATATCCGGCTAATTCCCCCGATGGCCAATCTCCTACTCAGAGCACACCATCCTTTAGTTCTGCATCAGGGGCCGGTTGCTCAAAGCCTGGTTAGCGCTAACCGTTGACTAAAGGCCTGGCCAAACGCTCGCAACATTTCAACGCAACATCTTGCAACATTGTTGCATGATGTTGCGACATACGTTGAACGGGCTAGCCAAACGCACGCAACATTCTCAATATTTTCAACGCAACATGTCAATGTTTATGTGCCCCTGACCCTGGCGCGCAACAAATAGACCTAGCACGCATGCGCTCGTCCTACAATGTTGCTCGAACGCGGCCAAACGAGTACAACATCATGCAACATCCAAAATGTTGCACGAAAAATTTGCCCGTATTCAAATTTGATCCAACATCATCCAACATGTTGCAACATATCGCAACAGGGTGGCCAAACGTATGCAACATGTTGTGCCCAACAATGTTGCAAGATGTTGCGTTGAAATGTTGCGAGCGTTTGGCCAGGCTTTAAGATGTATCACCGTCAACCTATAGGTTTCCATGGTATTTAACGATGGTTAGCGCTAAGAATGCTTCGAGCAACCCAGGCCAGATGGCAAGCGGGCTGCCAATAGTCCATTTTTTCGGCTCCACCCACAACGGCACCTGCAAAATGTCCCTAAAACATACCAATAATTTAAAAATGCTAACTGAAATCAACTTGCTTCATTGAAAACATGAAAAAGAAATGGAAAATTTGCCACTACCATATAAAACAACGGTAAGGGTGCAAGCTCATTTCACAACTTTAGAAATATTCGAATTATTGTAGATTATTTACATGTCAGAAAATATAAAACTTTGATTTAAAAAACTGCTGCCGAGTCAATTCACAATATGAAGTAATTTATTTCCCTTTGCGCAATGATTTCTGCTAGAAATAATTTGTAAAGGTTTTGAGACAAATTTGTACAATATTGTACGTTTTGATCGTATTGAACTCCTCAAGCCTCAGTATCCACGTGCAAATTCTCCTGACTGATCTCCATTCATTCTCATATGCCATTAGTTGGGAGAATTTGCTGATGATCAAAACTTCCCGATAGCCATCATTTTATGAATTCTCATAACCTTTTCTCTTGATTAAGTATTGGTATTGTCAGAAGAAATTTGAAGTAGGTCACTCTTGAGACTGAAGGGTAAGCACTGTACTTCTGACCCCATTTCGCAGCTTTTCTGGTTATTCCTTGACAAATTAATTTGACAAGGAATAATTAATGTTGCACTAGTAACTGCAGATAGATGTCTTTGGCAGTTTAAAGTAATTCAAAGTCTTGTAAAATTAATGCCTGTACATGTTTGACTATAGCATTCCAAAACAAAAGTATTGCTGTCTCTTCACTGTAACTGGAAAAAATAATTTTGGACTAGTATTTCCTGAAGACTTCTCTCCAGACGCCATGTTTCTTCAAAGCAAATAGGAACGACTATGTGCTCGTGGGCGCGCACATAACTCCGCGATCGTTTCAGCGCACGTGGGACAATATCGCAGAAAAAGGAAGGCGCATACTTACGTAATACCATGAAGCAGCTCTTAGGAACCTTACATAATTCTTATCCAATTGGAGCGTTTGATTTTATTTCACAGCGATCGCCCGTATGGGACAGCTGCGGGAGTGGGACAACGCGATGTGACATGCTTTCCTGTGCAGGAACGATGTGACGGATATGCAGCATCACAGATGCCAGTTCTACTTTCAGGTGTCCAGCCAGCCGAACTCAATTTAGTGTCTTCTGTGGGGAACGTGGAAAATCCCACAGAGCATCGCTGCGGAGCAGAGGTGATAAAGCAATGGAATCAGCAGCTTACGAGGCAAGTGGCACATCGCCTGGTTGTGTTATGTAAATGGAAAATGATGCTTAATTAATTATAGACACTTCTGTGCTCTTGGATACTCGTATCAAGGGAAATGAGGAGGGACAAGGAAAAATACAGGATCTGAGAAGGGAGTTTGGCCGGTTGTGGAATGTTGGAGTGTATGTGGTGCCAGTGGTGGTTGGTGCCCTCGGAATGGTGACTGACAATTTGGCAATGTTTTTAGACAGGATTGGGGTGACAGTAAGCATTGAGGTATTACAGAAAGCTGCATTACTTGACCTTACTTGGGACTGCGTGAATTCTTAGGAGCAGTCGTGGCTCGGATGGCTAGTGGGCGGCTTTCGGAGCGAGAGGTCCCCGGTTCGATCCTCGGTGACTTCAACGTCTGTTCCGACTTTCCTCTGATCCGTGTAGCTACAACCTCGTTCCCAGGACCTTTTCCCTGGCTTGGGGGTGGGGCGGGAAAAGGCCCTGGGATCGGCTGGTCACGTGATCTCAGAACACCCAAATTGGCAAGGATCTCATGGATATACACACCAACCATAACTCTAAAAAAATGACTATTCTAAATCAGTTTCTAGAACTAAATATTGCTATAGCAATAAGATAAACGAAAGTTTAGACCTAATCACTAAAATGGGCACTTAGACTTAATCTGTAAAATGAGAGTTTAACCTAGGGGACTCGTGGTGGGTATATCCATGAGATCTTTCCCCCCAAATTTCTTGGGTGTACTAAATTATCATACCTTAAACGGAACTTTCAAGATGGCGGCCTCTTCGAGTAAACCAAACTTTTTGTCAGTGCTTCGTCGAATCAAATTTTCTTTAAATAACGGTAATTTTCCTTCTTTAAATTTAAAACCTCTTCAACTAAGTGTTTCGAATATATGCTGGAAGGTCAGGATGTCATTGGAGTCCTACCTACTGGATTTGGCAAGTCAATGCTCTTTCACCTTCTACCTCATTTCATTCCTGTGAAGACCACCAAGAACATAGTTATTGTCACACTGGTATGTCCATTAAATTCCATCATTGAAGATCAGCTGAAAGTCTTAAAAGCTCGAAGGATAACCGCTGATTTCGGCATAATGCATAAATTAGCTTTATTTCGCCAAGTTTTGCATGAATTATTTAAAAACGATCGGTTTAACCAATCAATATAAAGGATTCACTGGCCGATCCCAGGGCCTTTTCCTGCCCCACCCCCAAGCCAGGGAAAAGGTCCTGAGAACGAGGTTGGTGTAGCTATAGCTTTAAATCCCCTTAAAATGGAGCATTGACAGAGGGAGGGGGGTAAAGGGCGCACCGTCGGCTGCCATTAATACCAGCCTCGTAGCTGAAGGAACTACCGACCTTAAATAAAGTGACTTTATCTTTAGGGGAATTCGAACGCTTATGATAATTATAATTATTATGATAATGATAATGGTAATGATGATGATGATGATGATGATGATGATGATAATGATAATGACAATGACAATGACAATGACAATGATAATGATAATGATAATGATAATGATAATGATAATAATAACAACAATAATGTATGCTATTTACAAGGTAACCCTGATGATGGCAAACAGCCAAAAACGTTTGGTTTTAACATTTTAATTTTACAAAAATTACCTTGTAAATAGCATATATTTTACCTAAGCGAACCTTATGGACAACAACAATCATAATAATAATAATAACAATTCAATAATGATTTCATTAAACGGAAAACAGGTTTATGACTGTCCATTTTTCACATAATCGTAACTATTACAATTTTCTTAAATTTGATTGGTACATTAGCTTCTTTATTTTTCACTAATTGTGTAGGGTTGTAATCGGACAGTTCCCTGTAATCGGACAGTTACAACAGCGAATCACATTAAGTGCACTCAGCTTAATCCACCAATCACAGAATTTATCACAATAACGATAGCAACAACCACTTACCCTACCAAACTGGGGCTTTTCCAAAAAAGATGATTTTGTAACATTAGACAAATAAAAAGGAATGCATTTGTTTTCTCGGAAATTGTAATGGTTAGGACTTATTGGTAACAGGACTTTGTGTCGTCCAATTCGGTCTGTAATCATACTCGTGATTAAACAAATCGGACTCCCGCTACGCGGTCATCCGATTTTGTTAATTCACTCGTATGATTACAGACCGAATTGGACTCCACTCAGTCCTAATACCATTAATTATTTATTAACGATTTCTGGCCATGATCCTGAGAAGAATACAGATACGAAGCACCGTGGAAATGGAAATGTGAACATTTTGCCCAGTATATTTGTTCAACAAGTGAATTCCTTTATTTGCTGTCTCGGTGTCCTTTTATTGATCATAGGAGTCGTTTAAATTTTGTATCATTAGTGATACATTCGTCATCCTTTCTTTTAATTCCTATTTTCACGACTTACGCCACTTTGGCTGAGCAAGTTTGATATTATGTCTTTTCATGTTTTAAAATCCCTTTGAAACGGTGCGAGGCTTTCAATGCAACTGTAATCTTCAAGCCTTGAATGCATGGTTTTGGTTTCTTTTTAGAACTTTAACAACAAATAGGAGCAAAAGATCGCTCGGTGTTGTTGAGGACCTTGTCTGTCGTTTCGACGCCATGACTTGAGCAAATGTCACCATAACGCGACTAAACACTGTGACGTCGACAAGAACACTGCTGGACACCACTTACTGACGAACCAAGTAATTGACTGGGACTCCGCTAGTTGCATCACCCACTGTGCAAAATACCACCAACGATTCACACTAGAGAACTGGTTAACGAAGCTGACAAAGTCCACTCAGCCGTTGCCAACTACTACCAGCATTATACAAACGACTTATAGACGAAACTAACACAACAGTCAGACAACGACAGAGCTTCTATGGACCGAGACGCAGCCACATGCAGCAAGATCACTGACTAGACGGACCTACTATTAGGGAGCAGGGATGGCACAGTGGTGAGAGCACTCGCCTCCCACCAATGTGGCGCGGGTTCGATTCCCACGCTCGGCGTCATATGTGGGTTGAGTTTGTTGGTTCTCTTCTCTGCTCCGAGAGGTTTTTCTCCGGGTACTCCGGTTTTCCCCTCTCCTCAAAAACCAACATTTGATTTGATTTGATTTGATTTCATTTGTGCACGACCCCACAAGCTGTTCAGCTTTAAAACACTATCGTGTGAAAATAAAGGATTATACTATGAAGTCATTTTTATACTGAACAATCCGGTCACAGCTTATACGATCCACTGACTCTACACAAATCACTTGACTCTGAAGATGAAGATGACTTCCGCTCGGGTTGTCGAAACGTCAGTCATTTTCACCAACAATGTCAATGCCAGTCAACAGCTTCTCAGGCCACACTGACCCGGACGATCTTGCTTCATCAAGTATTGATATGCTTGATCACTGGGTTCAAATAATTTGCTAATTATATAAAAACTGAAAAACCTTTAAATACTCGATAAAGTATCACGGCCGTTTCGACTGCTTAATTGTCTGTATTCCCAGACCGTCCGCGAGTGACGTTGAGGTTAGGGCTGGGAGCAATTCAAGGGGAGGCTTATCAAAATGATCGTTCATCTAATTGAATACCTGAGGAACTCATGACCAAAAAATGTTGAAATGAGGGACTTTTTATCAATATCAAAAAAATTATCATGTTGCAGGTCGAAGCGGAAGAAGGCTCGAAAAAAGAATAATGCACGCAACCCATCATTCACTTTCAAAATAACTGAGGTTGATCAACATCGCGAAAACGAAACACCAATCTTAACTGATGCAGTGTACAATGATCACCAGGAAAAGCTGTTTGGCGTAAGAATTCACCCTCAGGGAGTAGGCAGTGGAACAGGCAGACATGTGGCAGTGTTCATTCATTTGATAAGAGGAGACTACGATAATCTCCAAGTTTGGCCTTTTGCTGGGAAAATCACTCTTACCATCCTAGATCAGAGTGATTCCAGACCCCTTGGCGACATCAGTCGGATCATACAAGCAAATCCTGACTTGCCGGCCTTCCAACAACCTGATGAAACCATTTGTCGCACCGGGTATGGCTGTGAAAAATTCGCTCTCATCGAGGAGTTCTTTGGTCCTCGATTTGTGAAAGACGATGAATTGTTCTTAAAAATAGAGTTTTCTGGGTAATGATCGATACACCCAGAAGGTAATGCCTTAAAATAGTTTTCTTAAAGCGATTTTATTTTTCAATAGATTGCGCAAACTTAGTGATTAAGAAGATGCAAATATGTGTGAGAAGGTAGTGCTATTTTTAACTGCTTAAAAAGTGCAATTGATTGATATACATTTCGGGAGTGTTTACATGTGGAGAGTGGTGGATGGCTCAACTTCGAGCTATTTGGCTTTCAATTCAGTTTGTAGGAAAAAACTTGTATTTGGCCTGTACGTAAGGATGATTCGAGTGATAACATCTTCCTAGCTGGGAGATAGGAACATCCTACCGCCTTGTAACTTGAACCACTTTCAATCCGTGAAATCCTGTTGAAAAGGGTAAAGACAAGTACGGCGGTGGACGAACGAGCTTCAATCTACTTCAATTACAAACCCTTACCTAGACCGAAATCATTGCATGAAAGCCACGTGAAAAGTAGTTTCTGGCATCTTCCAAATGCAGCATTTTTTCTTGCCATGTAAACAGTCGCATAATAATAGATGAAAAATGAATGTCGTCTCTCTGAAAGAAATGAAGCGGCACGTAGTTAAGAGTCCTTATACCTTAAATTGTGACTTCGCCAGTTAAGATCTCAAAGTACATCGCTGTTGAAACATGAAAGGATCAGGCTTTTAGATACAGTATTTAAAACTCACAACAGAGTATCAGAAACCGATCATGAGGTGGACTGGACAGCAGTGTAGGTGACTCAACAAGTGTCTCTTTCAATCACATTTCATGGCGGTAATGTTTTACGCGTTACTGGGTGACTTATTTTATTTTGTTTTCTCCATACAGTAGTACAACACTTACTATTACAAATATTAAATAGAAAATAGAAAAATGAATAGAGAAGGGCATGGTATAGTAAACTAGTTAGTGCCCTAAATATTAAATAAATATTGGTACTTGATATTGCTCACGATATCTAAGAAAACGCGGCCATTAGCGACGATGACCGCTGACCAGATTATTAGGCCTATTTTTGTAGATTTGTAAATTTATAGATTTGTAGATTTTGTCCTTCGCCATTTTGCTTGGAGACAATGATTTTTTTTACATAGTGTTAGGTTTTTGGTCATCTAGCTATTGACGTTTCCGTAAAATTACCAATTTTCTAGTGTTTTTCAATGAAGATTGTATCTTTCAAAACATTATTCCTTTTGCGTTTTTTGCGGAGCACATTTTAACGCACTTTTGCAAGTTTTTATAATACAAATGCTGGTGACTTTATTAAAACAAATTCACTGCATGCATGGAGTACATCTGTTTAAAAAAACCCGTTTCTAGTTCTTGCGAGGCGCTACAAACTTTCACCCGCGTGTTTCTCCAAATTCCCGTTTAAGAGGTTTAAGCGTTTGTTCAATATGCATTCAGCTTTTTGTTGAATCAATATTCGGGGGCGTTTAATTTGAAAAAGGTGGTTTGATATGGTTGGAAGTGCAGGAAATGCTGAACGCAAGTGTAGAATCAAGTTTAGACTGATTTAAAGATCCGCACAACATTGGTTCATTGGTTCAACATGTTGAAAAACGTTGAAACGTTTGCAGAAAACGGGCATGCTCTCATCTGACTCATATAAAATTCAATGTGCTCTCCATCTCTTATGGATGAGAGGGCCTGGGTTATTGTTTCTAGTCCCTGGCAATCAATGCGTTGACGTCAGCGAGATGTTCCAGCGGACACCGGAAAACTTAGCTTTGCTTTTGCCCTCGTCTTTTGTCCAACCTCCGCTCAAAACCATTTCTGAACGAATTTAGGTCAAGTGTTAAACAAACCAACAACGCCACCAACAAAAGTAGAGGATGAGATAAGATCTTTACTGCCACAAACAGTCAAACAGGGGAATTTTGATCGAAAATCATTGTTTCATCTTATTATGGCGAAGTGAAACACCAGTATATGTCCTCACAAATTCTGGAAAACTATTGGCCACATTTTGAAAGAGCGTCTGCATAGCGCCAATTATGGACCGAAAGAAATATATATGGCAATGAAGCTGCCTAGCCTGCCTCGTTAGCATTAGTAAAATAAGCCATTTTCAAAATATCAAATATTCAGCTTGATAGTGAGGCAGTGAGGACAAAAATAATTGAAACAAGTTGGAATGAATGTGAAAAATATTTGCACATCATCCACTTTCCTTTGTCTTTGTCCTCAGAACCTCTCTTTGAAGCTGAGTTTTAATATATCGAAAAAGGTTTATTACAAGAATTTTTGGTGAAAAACGTGGCTATTAAGGTCAAGTAGCACAAATTAAAAAAAACAGAATTTAATGGCGATCATTTTTGTATTGGGTGTATAAAGGTGCAAAAAGTGACAATTGCACTAAATGTCACAGCGGTATTAGCCTGCGCAGCTGGCGTGATGTTTTTCGCGTCACCAGATCACCATAGCGAGTGGCGGCGAAGCCAAAACTTCTCGTCACTATACCACTCGCGGCCAAAACACAACCAAAGATCTACTCGCGCGTGATGAAAATATCTTGCGATAAAATATCCCGCCAGCTAGTTAGGCTATCGCAGTGTCATATGCAACGTCAAGACCCACAATACTGAACTACCATAGCGTAGACCTCCACAATGATCCAATGTCACTTTCATCAATATACGGGTTTAACAGTTTCTTCCGAGATCGTTTGGTACAAACAAAGGGAAATGAGGTATAAGAAAGCGAATTCTCCACATTTGGCCCTAATCCGATAAAAAATATTTGAAATATATCGTTAGTTCTGTGTCATACTCCGTGCTTATTTTTTTTCAAGGTCGACACGACATCGGTCAGTTGGTGTAAAAAAGGACCACGTGGTCGTGCAAACCACAGATGAAATCATATACATAGCTTGGACGCTATTTTAAAATAAATTTAAGTAATTATCTTGGAAGACAGGGATTCGCGCTCTTGCCTTGTATTCTCTTGGTTCTAGTTCGCATACAACTGAATTAGAAAAAGCGGAATTTGTCTTCCATCAATCTTCAAATATAGGGGAAACGTTAACCAGGTGGTTAATAGTCTATTGTGCAAAGCCTACGGCCGCAACTAGCGAGAAATCCTTGCTAGACTAATTTCTTGTTTTGTGCAGGCATTACTATCGATGTATACGTAACCTGCGATCAGAAGTACCTTTCTTTGGAGAGGGCTCGAAAGGATAGGTTTTCGCACCCTCTCTAAGGAAAAGTACCCCTGATCGCAGGTTACTATCGATGTTGCCAGCATATTTTTTCGGCATAGTTCGGAAAAGAGAGAACAAGTTTTGCACTTGTCATCAAAGCAGAACGCCAATTACTTGAACGTAGTCTACCTCAGTAAGTTGATGGCTTTTAACCATAAATTCTACCTACATAACGTTCTGGAAGTAAGTTGCTTGAGTAGACAAGTGCTTTCGTTCTCAGTTTGCTCTTACCTCGTCAACACTGTCCTCGAAAAAGAAAAGCCGTTATACATTAGGATTGGCAAAAACGAAAGTTACTTGAACGCTGCTTAACTCTGGTTAGACAATCACCTGTTTTTCTTTCTCTTTACAAAACATTAACAGAAAGGACAAGGAGACCTCCATATATACTATCAAGATTTACGAGAGAGGTGTCCTCACAAAATCAGACAGCTGTAAATGGGAAATAAAAAGAAACTTTCTCGGAAAATTATTGTGGTTTTCTGGTCTTTTAAACCTTGATCAGCTGTTCTTCGATTTTGCCTCCTATCGTCGAGTTCATTGGGTTACCTGTGGGGTGACGTATAGAGTAACCTCGTTCCCAGGGTCTTCTCAGCTTTCAACATGGCGGCGACCATGGCGGATTCCTTGTTGATTGTTTCTTTCAGGTATAAACGATTATTTCATGTTCTAATGTCTTTTGTAGGAAATTTTTTTGGCTCAGTATGGTATTTCATGGCTGTGGACTAACCTCCTAAAACAAATTCAAACGGTCCATGAATGAAAGAATTTACTCGGAAGGAAGTACAAACTTACGTGATTGCATCTGTATTAGGAGTTTATAAAATAATTAATAGTAGAGGGGAACCTCCACTTTTACAGGAAATTTGGAATTTAGTTGTTGAAAAGAATTAATAAGGTTCCAGTTTCACCGGAATATCTTGCTGGGAACAAGTTCAGCTGCTTGCAATTGGAAGTTTCCGCCATATTAGATTTTGTAAGCAATTTGACCTCAAGTATAATGACTATAAGAAATGTTGCACACTGACTTATTTGAACGTCAAACGACGTTCTCAAAAAACTTGGTAAAGACGTTTTGACCAAAAACCTTCGGTCATCCTCGGTTTGAATTTGACAAAAAGGCGACAGCTTCTTTCAACGGTTCATATTTGCGTATGTGCATGAACACGTGATCTCTGCGCGAGACGAAGAACATTATGCAAGTGAAACATAAATGTCAGGAATTTCTATATGTTCATATGTTCTCTATGACCTCAAGTTCTTGGTGTGAAAGCAACTGTACAGAATTAATCAGAAAAATGCGTTCTGCAAAATTTAGTCAGCCATTTGATGTAATGTATTTTTTTGTGTGCAAAACATGGAAACAATTTCAGTAAATCAAAACTTCTTTTCATCTCGTTGATGGAGGTGTTTTCTGTAGGAAGTGTCTAAAAATAACCATCAGCAGCTGGCCAGAAGTTTCAAATCACTAAATGATTCGCATGTTTTAAAAGTTCCCTTTTTATATAGCGTTGATAAACAGTATTTTAAGGTTTTAAACACACATTGCAGAAGTGCCAAGGATCTGTATTAAAGTCTACACACTGTAAGCACTCATTTTAAAATGGTTAGCATTTACTTACAGTACATGTATTCCGACAAGTACCTACAGCTACATGTATATCAGTTAAGGTCTCAGTAAAGATAAATTTGAAGGTCTCAAATGAATTTTTTGTTTTTGCAAATCTTGAATCAGTGGGCTGTGAAGTATATTCCCCCCCCCCCCCCCCCCCAAAAAAAAAAAAAAATTCTGAAAAAGTAATTTTAAAACCGCTAAAATCGCTTCTCTTTGTTTCCTGCCATAATCTACGGGCGATAAATGATTGACATATCATGTCAATCACGTGTAAAACGATTGGGTGTCAATTGACAGCCTTCACGAGCGATCTGCTACGTTAGCACGTACCCGAACACTGATTGGATCAGAATAATTGGCTTTCAAGTAGGGGGTGGAGTTGTTCAGCAGACCGTGAACTTCATGCGAAATCTTCAAGCTAGATTTTCTAGGGGTTTATTTTTTGAGGTCAAAATGACAACTTCTTGGACCTCCTGTCCTGAGGGGTTTTAAGATATTGCTTCCAAATTTTTAATTCTAATAGATGATTGTACGACCCCAAATACGGTGTGAGGAATTTTTTGTCTTCGGAGACTGATTTTATTTAATTTAATTAAGAGAGCTTATAAGGCGCAAATATCTATATAAATATATGGCACTTTTTCTGCCCAAATTAAGTATGAGATGAGAGTTTCGACTTTGGTGTGTGATATTTTCTTCAATTCCTCACACAGTATTGGAGCATATTCATCTGTGACTTAGATGCAACAAAGTGCGGTTATGTTTGCAATAGAGTGAAGGGGCAGGAGCTTCTGCAGCAGACTCGGTCGTTCTGAGTTTGAGGCCTCAAAACTAAAAGGCATTATCAAATACCAAAAGACTAGAATTTTATTCAAATAATTCAATGTGTTAGCTTTAATAATTATGATGTACATATAGTTTGTCCCTATACAAAAATAGCGGCGCGACAATTTCATTTTTCCACAGACACCTCATTTTCCTTTACTGTGACCTTAAACACGGTAAAATTTTAAAGCCAATAGCTTGAGTTGTTGGTTGAGTGGTAATTGGTATGAGTAATGTTGGCAAGATTTGCATAGCATGCTTAGCAACCACAGAATTCCCAGCTGTACATTTCATTGACATCTTCTTAGTGGTCTAAATAAAAATAGCATTGGGTGTCGAATAATTATCAAAGATTGACACAAAATTGAAAAATTATCAGACTGCTGGATACAGAGTATTAATTTTTCAAAATCCTGCCTGGCTGCTTAACATCGATCTAGACACAGCGTTTTCTGTATTTCTGAATAATTAAATTTTTAATGCTACCATGATTTTCATCATTTTTCTGGTTTGCCAAATGTTACATATATGTTTGATTTTTTAAAGCTTGGTGTTTATTAAAGTGCTTAGAGATTTAAGTGTCAACTCCTTGATGGGAAAAGAGTTTTATTCTCTTATCCATTGTTTAGTCAATACAGACTGAATACAATGTACACTGAATTTCATCAAGAAGAGAAGATCGACTCAAAGAACAAGGAAATAAGTTTTCTATCTGTGGTAAGGGGCTATTAATTGTATTGTCTTAAGCAAAACCCTTTTCTCTCTACTTTTTGGAAACTGTTTCCACACCACAACTACACGTCATTATACATGTAGAATGGAATTTACTTTTCTCATTTTGTGGTTTGGAGGAAAAATAGTTGCTTGTGGTCTAAAAAGTTCTAGTCATGCAAAGTGTCATGGAAGGTCTGATTCCAGCCAGATCGGTGATCCTCTAACATTTCGTTACAAAACACAAATTAATTAGGACTTGATTGCTCTGCTTGGAATTTTTGTTTTTAGGAATGTCTGGTTATTAATTTTTTCTTGACTTTGTATATCATAAACTTAAGTGGGAGTATTAGTCCAAAACCTAATTAAAGAATCAATAGGTGAAGTGAAATTATTTCCTAATCATTTATTTCACAATGTACCATTTGATCTGCACAATCCATGATGATGATCCTTTTGGGTGGCTCTCTAGATAATATATAACAAGCTCTGGTTCAATACAAAAAAATCTGACCAGAAGTCATCATTCTTCGTGATTCAAGTGTAAGGATTACCACCACCACAGAGGAGAATGTTTTCTATAACGATTGTTAAAGTTGGATCCTCTGCCCCTTCCAAACAATGTATCCACAGTGACACTGTTTGGAAGGGAGGGGGCTTTAATTTAGACAGTCCCCTCAAGCCATGTCACATGTAACTTGTAGTGGTCCATCCTGTAGTTTTTTTATTAAGAAAACCTGGATTTAAGGACACTAAATTTCAACTTTGCGATACAGTGCAACCAATGGTATATACATGTACATTGTGTAGGAAAAATCATACCTTAATAAGGAAACACTCCTTACTAATAATCATTATTATTTTAGGTGAAACATGAGATAGACTCTGGCTTAAGAAAGAAATTTGTTGTTTTTGCTTTTCCTATGTGAGAACTTTTTTGAAACTCTCATTTTCAAGTTCGTCTCTTTTTTTAAGAAAGTCTTTTGTGTTTTACAAATAACTAAGTTTCTCAGAATCAAAACCCTTTGTTCAGCAAAATCAGAGTTCATAGTTGATGGAATAACAAACAAATAAAGTGATACATGTAAGTTGCTCAGTTTTGGTTGGGAAAGCATGTAACTACAGTGTAAACAATTTTGTATGTGTATGGTTAGGGAATTTTGAAGCAATGTACAGTAAAATATTACATGGCTTTATCCAAGGCCTAAAGATGACAAAGTTGAAAAAGTTTGATTTACTGTATCATTGTTAATAGCTTTCAGCCTTATTTACATGTAGATACCGGTAGCTACAAGAAATAATCACCTTCAGTTGATTGAGGAACCGATTTTACGTTTGAGGTTAAGCACATTAAATAGAGGATATTACATGGCCGCACGTGCGTGCTCACTCGTGAAATATTTTTCAACACTGATTTCACTCTGACTAACTCCAAAAAAATTTAACCCATCAACTGGTGGCATCCTAGGGTGTTGGAGCCATTTAATTTTGTACAGGCAATACAGCGTACATAATTTTACTTGCCAATTACTGGGAGCGTCATAGGGCGTTTGAGGTTAAGCACATTAAATAGAGGATATTACATGGCCGCACGGAGATACGAAATTTATCTTCGAGTGTTGAAAAATATTTCACGAGGGAGCACAGCGAGCGAGTGAAATATTTTTGAAAACTGATTTCACTCTGACTAACTCCATAAAATTTAACTCATCAACTGGTGGCATCCTAGGGTGTTTTTGTTGTCAATGTGTTCATTAGAGCCATATAATTTTGTACAGTCACAACTACTAACATAATATTATTATTATTATTATTGAGGCCCAACAGAATGTATAAAATAGGTTATAGAATGCAATAAATATGGAAGTTGCTTTGGAAACACAGCATTGAAGTAATTTTTGAAGCATATAATAAATAAACAATTGCATGAAGTTACCCATGCGTGTTGTGATTTATGGTCATTCATGACGTTTTAAAGTTTTCAAATTGCACTCGCCATAAATCATAAAATGCACTTGCATTCATACGATTTCCCATAGGCATTATCTTTCTTCATGGCATTGTTTTCGGTTTTAAGGTAAAAGGAGACCACAGTTTTTATACATGTGCAATTGTCAGACATCACACGACAGAAAGTTGTGGACTTTATACAGTATGTGCTATAATGCAGGCACTACCAGCTATGTTTGAGAATTTATAACACAGACCATCAAACAATACTCATCTTTATCTTCATTCACAGGTTCTGTGACACATGCAAGGCAACGCACTTTAAAGGAAAGAAAAATTGATGGCTAGCAAAATTGTAATAATATGAAACGTAAAATGCCAGCCGGTAAAAAATACATTATTTTTAAAATTACACCGTCCTGGTTCTCTGATCGGTATGAATTTGCATAATCTTCCATTTAGTTTTGACTTTCGGGGACATTTATGGCCCGTCCGTCTAATTTTAAGGGACAAATCGTCCTGCAAAGGGGGAGAATGTCGCAAGTTCGCGCTTTGGCTCGAACCCTGAAGTTGGTGTAGGACATTTAGAGGTTCTGTAATCCCGTAAAAAATCGTGATTTGAGCAGACCTTCGTACCCATTGAAACTTTGAATTGGTCAAGATTAATAGCTTCTAGCCCACGACAAAACATTTTTGTTATTCCTGGGCGAGTAAAATCATAATATTCTAACATGAAGAATCTTCTGCATTTCTGGGTACCTGCAGGTACCTTCGATCTTTGTCACAACGACGGCCACACAGCACAATGGTCGCCACCAGGCACATTTCCAATATTATTGGAATTGCTGAGTTTAGGAATCATAGGGCAAAAGCCAGCCTATACATACGTAAATAGATCTGAAAAGGCTTTCAAGTTGAGTTATTTCCTCCAGATTTATACCTAATTTTGCAATATTTCAAGACCATTTCACAATAAACCTTATAATATTAAGAAAAGCAAGAAAGTTAATTACCAAATTTTATCTTATATTTCCTGGTTATTCAAACAAAAGCTTACACTTGCCACGTATCAACATTGCCCAAATCGATTTCTGGTAAAACTGTGTCGAAAAAAGCGTCTATCTCTCTCCAAAATCGTTTTTTGGACGTCGAAATAATACAACACAACAATCTTAATAAAACAATCTTTATTGATTCGCACTTAGAATTATTACAAGAAAAAAATGTTATATACATAAAAAAATTTACAATAAGATAACAAGGAATGGTTATCAATTATTTGGAGCCTAGGGCTAAAGGAACCGTGATGTTTTCGAGTTAGCCCCTAATACTCTTTTAAGTTCATTTTAATAATTAAAAAAAAAAAAAGAAACAAGGGGAGAAGAACTATAACATAATTGAGTTAGTTAATAATAAAATTTATATTCAGGTTACTTTCGAGTATTGCTGTGACAGCAAATAGCGTTTAATTTCTTTGGAAAAGGAAAATGTAGTGAGGTCTTTCACGTGATGAGAAATATCGTGCCAGAGATGTATTGCCTGATCGACAACCTTTGCCCATTTTGGTTCGAGGACGCGGCTTGCAGAGGTTTTGCTTAGATGCATATCTTGTATAGTATGTATGCTGACTGCTGGCGCATTGAAAAAGATTATCAAACACGTTTGGCAGAAGTCTTTTATGCCACAAATGGGTAAATTATAGAATGTGGAAACGGTAAACATTGTTTATTGTTAGAATGTCTAAAAGATTTCGGTAACGGAGAGCACTTTCTGTGAAGGGTCTAGTTGTAATCGCAAAAAACAAGCCCCAGGCTATTACAGCATACTATAAATAGGGGTATAGAAGGCTATAATAGATTTGTTTGAGTTGATAAATATAACTTTAGGTATTGCCTTAATTTTGAAACAACGCCAGCATTGCGCGAGATACGCGAGCAAATATAAGAGACATGATATTTCCAACTTCATGAGTTATCGATCATAACACCCAGATATTTGATGTGATTTTTTTGTTCTAGTAGGTGGCACGAAACATCTATGTTTTGTAATTTTATTTGTATATTCCCAGATGGTTTCCTTGATGATTTGATTATCGTATAATTGATTTTGGCATAATTTATGGAAATTTTGTTAACATCGCACCATTCCTTAACTTTTGCTTTTGAAATGAGTTTCCGCTATAAATTTTCTTTCAGCGACTTGCAATGTTTGCCCCCTGGCGTTCTGTGCAGAGTTACAACCTCGGTCATAAATGCTTGAACGGCAAGTGAAGCGCATCAAAGCTATTAATGACGTACCCCTGCTCCTCTCTCCCATCAATGTTGCTTTTACGGGTTGGTTTTTGCATTCCAACTCATAAATATCAATATTGATATTGAAGGGGGAGAGGGGGAAAATTGCCGTCTGTGTTACAACATTTGTAACCGAGACTGTAGTAGAGGGGAACTATTCCCCTCTACTAACTCTGTTCTCTGACAACTCATGAAGTGGTGCATGAAGTGAATTAATAGACCTCTTTAGCTTGTACGTTTTGTTTTCCCATTTCAGACCAAGGGGGTGTTCTAAAGGGTATTTTCCTTTTGTTTTTTCATAAGTTTGCGTACATATTCACGTACATAGGACGACCGTGATTTGAAAGAAAGTTTTCCCTAGAGTAACATAACGTGGTGTGATATGGGAAAACGTAATGTACAAGCTAAAGAGGTCTATTATTCCTGTTTGATAACTATCTGTGCACTGTTCTCTCAAGAGCAGCCTGAAACGGCCAATCTACAAACATTACAGACCTTTTGTTTCGACAGGCAATGATGCTCAGGTTGGCACATTAATAACAAAAGGTGGCGTCAACGATATCTCCCCTATAATTCCGCTACGAATCATGGAACCACGGGAATATAAAGACCTGCGCAACCCATGCCTGACAGTTCTCAAGTAGATAGAGGTGCGCGCCACTTGTGGAGGCTTCCAGATCTGAAAATTGAACCATCTAAAAACAAACAATCGAGAGGTTCAACCGATTTATAGAATTTACAGCATGCGAAGAATTATCCGTAGGGAGAATATGACCGGATTTTATAGGTAGGATTTGTTATTCTTGTGGTGTACATTTCAGTAAATGTATGTG
>OX421456.1:6006469-6041469 GCA_949126865.1 Montipora capitata | reverse complement strand
ACCAATTCTCAAGTTTTACGGAGAACGTGAACAAAAGGCGGCGAATTTGAATTTTCTGTCTTAGTTTCAACACCGCACCTCCTAATTCAGTTCCTGGAAAGTTGCGCTAGTTTTTAGAAGTTAGACAAACCGACATAATGACGAAAAAGATTAAGAAACCAGAACTTGCAATGTTAAATGACGTTTTCGTTTACCGTTGCGTCGTAGATCTTAAGTTTCCCTAATGTGCAACGAAAATGTCAGTCTAAAATATAACTTAGCGCTGTCGCAAGTATTTCGCGATTGTTCCGTCTTGTTTACCTTGTATAATACAGGCGAACTATCCTGTGACTGAATGGGTACAACGGTTTTAATTTAAAGTCACAACAGAAAATGACTGTTTCATTGTTATATGCTCACGTTGTCGTCAAAACCTGTTGTTTTCACGTTGTTGTTTTGTGGAGTACTGCAGAGAAATGCACGGAAATTCGTGTTGCACGTGCAGCACCGAGTATTTTTCCTTTTTTAACTAACAATATTCTTGCTTCGTGGCGTCCCCGTAGCCTTCGTCTTTACTTAAACTCCCTAGTTTCACCTGAGGGCCGGGAAGGTATCCAGGATCACGTGAAATGGCAACAATGTGATCCGTCATTCTAAACTGTTCTTTTAAGTGTAACTGAGCATCAATTCAATTCTTGCTGAAAAACTTCTATTCGGATATTGATTTTCGCTAATTAAGAGGAAATAGAAGATTCCTTTATGCTTTAGTAAGTATTCAGTCATCCCCGACAAAATGAGGCTCGATCATCCGAAGACTCTGCTCTGGTTTACAATGTTATGACGCAATTCATGATCAATGGCCGTTTCCACACTAGAGACGGATAATCTGTCTAGACGGATAATCGGTCGGATACATTTCCCGTCTAGGTGTGAATTCGAGACGGATACACAGTTCAAATTTCCCTTGTCACTGATTCACATTAGACGGATAGAGCATGCCTTTGAAGTTCAGGCGCGGTTACCAATTCATTATAATGGCGGTCATCGCTTACTTCATGGCAAGGAAAAGAAATCTCGAAAGCAACTTGTTCTTTTATCGAAAAGTTTCAAGAACTGCATCTCTTGACGCTCTTCAGAGCCGACCCTTCTGGATGTATGCATCAAGTAGCGTGCTGCTGGGGCAGTCCATAAGGAATCCAAACTGGAATGGACGAAGAAAGAAACCATCTTTGGTGGGAGAATGGTTACCACAATTAGACCGATGATCAGTTTAAGAAAAGGCTGAGGGCAACGCGTGAGACATTCCAGTATATCCTTGGTGCCATTTCCGATGATGTAAGTAAAGTAACTACCAAATTTGAAGAGCCTACCCCTCCAGAATGTTAGCTAGGACTCACTGTGTATCGTCTCGCACACGGGTGCTCTTACAGTACTGTAGGTGACTTGTTTGGTGTGGCACCACCTACTGCTTGCCTGCCACAGAGCGAGGAGGAATGGGAGAAAGAGTTAACTTCCTTCATAGAAGACTGGGAATTCCCATGTGTGGGGGCGTGGGATGGCTTTCATGTCGACATCAATTGTCACCTGAAGAACTTCTTCAGTTTTAAAAAGCGTTACTCAGTGACAAACATGGGTTTGATTGCTTCAAATAAACGATTTCTTTGGGCAGGCGTTGGAGCGCCAGGGTCAATGCATGACTCGACACTCTTGCAGTCCACAGATATATTCAATGCCATTGAAACCGGTCACTGCATACCTCATCAAGTTTTGGAATTACCTGAATATGGACAAATACCTTTAACAACCGTAGGTGATGCTGCGTTTCCTTCACGTTCATGGTTAATTAAAGCATTTCCAGATTCTACTAAAGATGCAAAGGAAAAGAACTTAAACACGAAGTTGAGAGGGGCTAGGGTTGAGCATGCATATGGTATGCTCAAAGGCAGATGGCGGATTCTCTACAAAAAATCTAAATGTAGAAGATCTAACATCAAACCTATCATAATTGTGTTGTATTGCCCTTCACAACTTGTGTATCAAGAGAAATGACCCATGCAATCCACGATGGAAACTTGAAGTAAACGATCTTCACATCATCAGAAAGGCTACTAAGAGAACGCAAGATAGAAAAACCTGGCTCAAGATGTTCGACAAAACATTTGTGGTTGGTTGTGGTCCTTGCAGGAGTAACTTTAAAAGCATTCCAAGGGAATGACTAATCTGGTTTCCTCTAAACAACATTACAGTAATATTTTAGAACAATAATAATCAACTTTTTTAATTATTATAAGCCACTTCTATTAACAGATTATAAGTTTCATTTTCTAGTTGAAACCTTTATGATATATTCTGAACAGTACGGCCTATCATGGAGGAGTTCATAACAACCAAACTATAACCTTCTGTTGCTGTTTGACTGTCCCATACCATGCCATTTCCTGGTGTTTCTTTGACATAAAATTACAAAACGTAGTTAATATTAAAAGGGACTCTTTGCCAAATGTGTAAGTGAACAGGCATGCATGGTCTTATCTATCTTTCTACAACAGTACCTTTGTAATATTAAGATCCTTGTCTTAATCATAATATCAACCACTAGCTTGGAGAAAAAAATATCATAACAATGATATACATCAAGTGGCCTGTTCTAGATCAAAGTTAAATGTTAACACAACAACACATTCTTTGCATTTTTCTAGTTTCTTTGATTGAGTTTGTTTTGTGATTAAAATATTTTTAATTAACTTTACAACAACAAAATGGTGTCCAGACCGTAGTTGTTCATAAAAGGGAATGCTTGCAGCTGATGTGCGATCACTACCATATGTCATGTCATGCCAGATATGCTGTTGCCGAGATACATTTGGGTATCGGCCTCCTCCAGATAGCATTAACAACTGGGCCATCTGCAATTCATGCCTTCGGTTTGCTTCTGCCTGCTCTCTTTGGTAATTTAGGAATAGCTCGTCCCTTTTCCTCTCTGACTCGAGCATGGTGGCCAGCCTAAGATCACTGTTTTTTCTTGTTGAGAACATTGTTCAATACATTGAACCATCTGCCACATGGCTGCAGTTTGTGTTTTGGGTTGTTTTTTTACTTTTTGACGCCACTTTCACAACCGTTTTCTTTGCTAGCTTTTTCTGTGGTCTCCCATCATCATTCTCCTCGATCTCCTCCTCATTTATATCTTTACCACCACTAACGCCACTGTCAGTAACATCCGCATCAGCCAAGCTAACAGGAGATAAGGATACTTTACGTCTAGCCATGTCACTGCTGTAGCTCACGACGCTCACCGAAGAAACACTTTCGCACTCTTCACCTGTTGGGCTTTCATCTCCTGAATCTCGTCTGAATCACGTAAGTGGCTTGCTTTACTGCTGACAGACAACATGTTATCGCAACTTTCGCTAAACAGTGGATCAAGAACGTCATACCAGGTTGGTACCTCTGTATCTTTTGCTGCTAGCCCACTTCCAGTTTTAATCTTCGTGTTAATCCTCTTCCATTCCTGCTTTAACCACTTGTACTTCGCTCTAAGTTGGTCGACAGTAAACAAATAATTTTCATCCTCGACATATTTATCTTCTTTCTCTAAGGCATCATCGAACTCTTCTAGTGTCTTTCTAAAAACACTTTCGTTGGCACTCTTCTTCAAAGCAACAGTTTCTAAGACAAGAGCCCAAGGCTTGTCTCTGCCTTCCAATTAAACAGGATAATACAGTTGCAAAAATGAACGTTTGGTCTAGGCGAGCATGCGCGGGGTGTCTGTCGGAACAGACGTGTTTTTTGAGTAGGACATTTTCCCCTCCCTCCATCGCGTTTGTTGGGATGTTCAAGAGTCGAATTAAATGACGAAAACTAAAAAGAATAAAAGGAGAGACCGTGGGTCCTTGGAATAATCGCCAAAGGAAGTGAAAAAACTGAACACTCAGTCTTCTCCATCTCAGAAAATCGAAGGAAATATGGCAGAAGGTGAAACCACAACTTGTGATGCGTCCTTTCAAGAAGAACCAACGCTATCGCAATTGCGAGATATTTTAGTTAATCTGGAAAGCTCCGGATCCGTGGCGGCAATATTGCAAGACAATGCTAATCTTAGAGAAGAGCTCTCGCAATTTAGAGCGACTTTTCAGTCACATGGCCGCGACATTGAGCAACTTAAGACGAAGCTTGCGAAGGTCATAAGTGAAAATCAAACACTTAGGACTGAACTTGATCAAACGAGGAAAAAGTTAAAGGAGGAACAAGATGATACATCGAGAATGTGGGTGGAGCTGGATGAACTAGAGCAGTACAGCAGAAAGTCCTCGCTGGAAATTTATGGAATACCGGAATCGGCGTACGTGTCAACAGATGAAGCTGTGTTGAAGTTGGCGAGAGCTCTAGACGTAGAAATATCTTCAACTGACATCGACATCTCACACAAAATCAAGCGGAAAGGTAAAACTTGTATCATTGCTAAATTCATCAGCCATAAAACTAAAACGAACGTGTACAAGAAGAGAACTAAACTGAAGAACATAGGTTTGAAAGATATATTTCCTAGTTTTTCGAATACCACTTCGGCCGCTGAGTCATCACGTATTTTTATTAATGAAAGCTTGACAGCTTATAGACGAGGTCTCGTGGCCAGAGCAGCCAAAATGCGACAGGATAGCGCTATTCATAGCTTCTGGACTATCGACGGTAAGGTTTTTGTTAAAACTTCCCCAGAAGGGTCTCCGACCAGGATTGTTGATGAAAACGGCTTCAATAATTTATAACTGCCACCAGAAAATTTAGGTATCTCGATTATTATTATTATTATTATTATGCTTTGAAATGTCTTCGGGAGGGAGGGGGGGATGAAAGAGAGCTCGTTTAGAGCTTTTCGGCTCGATAGGGTATATAACGCTATAAATTGAGGTTTTTTAGAAATCTTTCTGTTCTGTATATTATTATTTATTTATTTATTTTTATTTTTTTTGCTTTAACGTTGCCGTGTTTTTGTTTATCTTTTTATACTGACTTTTTTGCATGCAAGAGAAACTAAGGTGTGGTATTATTTCTTTAAATGTACGGGGATTGAGGGATCAAATCAAGAGGCGAAGTATTTTTTCGTATTTAAGAGATCAAAAGGCAATTTTCTGTTTTTTACAAGAAACTTATTCAAATTCAAATGACGAAGTGCTATGGAAAGCTGAATGGGGAGGTGATATCGTGTTTTCTCACGGCTCTTGTCATAGCAGAGGTGTTTGTATTTTAATTGACCCAAAAGTCAAAGGAAAAATAGAGTTGCTATTTCAGGACAACTCTGGAAGAATAGTCTTGATTACCTCATACATAAACGGTCTAAAGGTATCTCTTTGTAATATATATGCTCCAAACAATTCAGAAGATCAGCTTAGGTTCCTGCAGGAATTAAACTGTTGTTTAATAGACAAAGCGGATATCACAACACTAATAGTTGGAGGCGACTGGAATTGTGCGCTTACGAAAAAGGACAAAAGTGGTGGAGCCCCGTGGAAACCAACCACATATTGTAACTCCCTGTTAATTACGATGGACATTTTCGACCTTATGGATATTCAAAGAATTCGTCATCCAAATGCGAAGAAATTCTCCTACGTGTCAAAAGCACTGAAGATGAGATCACGAATAGATTTTTTTCTAATTTCCAAAAATTTGAAAAACTTTGTAAGAAAGGTCGACATACAACCCTCTATCGCACCGGATCACAATTTAATATATCTGTCGTTGACATGGACAAAAGAAAATCCAGAGGACCAGGGTTGTGGAAATTCAATAATTCTTTACTAACTGAAGAGTATAGCGCTAAGATTCGTGAATTGTACCCAATGTTCCGCGAAAAACTCTCTTATGTTGAAGATAAGCGACTTTTCTGGGAAATGCTCAAGATGGAAATCCGGAATGTTACAATCTCCTTTGCCAAAGGAAAGGCGAGTTTGGTTAGAAAACATGAAAGAGAAATAAAGGAGCGATTGGATAAGTTGGATAAAAAAATATGTCATAGCGCTGATTTGAATAACGTGGATCAAGAACTAAATGAATATGACGAACTTAAGAATGAACTTAAACTAATCTATGAAGTGAAAAGTAAAGCGACTATATTTAGAGCTAAGTGTAACTGGGTTGAAAACGGAGAGAAAGCGACCAAGTATTTTTTCAACCTAGAAAAAAGGAATTACAACCGAAAGGTCATTAATGAAATTGAAACCGAGGATGGCGCATCCATAAAGGATAATAAGGAAATTTTGGCGAAAATTGAACAATATTATAGTGATCTTTACCGGTCCAAAATATTACCGGATCATCCACAGGAAAGTTTTAATAAGTTTACACAGAATGTAGAAATGCCAAAACTGTCAGACGAGGAAAAGGTGTCTTTAGAGGGTTACCTGACATTTGAAGAGTGTCAGAAGATATTAGAAACCTTACCAAATGAAAAATCACCCGGCGAAGATGGATTTACGGCGGAATTTTATAAACACTTCTTTGATTTGGTGGGGTATGATCTTGTTGAAGGCCTTAATGCAGCCTACGATATTGGGCAACTGTCAATATCTCAGCGCAGAGGTGTGATCACTCTATTACCCAAAGGGGATGAGTCATTAACACATTTATATAACTGGAGACCAATAACATTATTGAATGTTGATTACAAAATTGCATCTAAAGCTATAGCGAAGAGAATTGAACCAATCCTAAACAAACTTGTCCATTCAGATCAAACTGGATTCGTTAAAGGAAGGTATATTGGAGAGAACATCAGACTGATTAGTGACATTATGGAACAAACAAAAAAACTAAATAGTACAGGGGTTCTCATCTCGGTAGACTTTCAGAAAGCTTTTGATTCCCTTGAGTGGTCCTGTATCCAGTCAGCTTTAGAGGGGTATAATTTCGGTGAGGGAATTGTTAAGTGGATTCAATTGTTTTACAAGGATATAGAGAGTGCAGTTATGAACAATGGATATTTGACAAGTTGGTTTAAGCCTTTAAGAGGAGTGAGGCAAGGGTGCTCTCTTTCACCATATTTATTTATTTTGACTGTCGAAATTCTGTCTAACAATATTCGACAAGATACAAATATAAAAGGAATAGTTATCTTTGGAAATGAAATCAAGCTGACCCAGTTCGCTGATGACACCAATCTCTTTTGTCGTGACCTTGACTCAGTCAGTGCAGTTCTTAACAAAGTTAATATTTTCAGTAAATTTTCAGGGTTGCACCTTAATATTGGTAAAACAAAGGCAATGTGGCTTGGAAGATGGTCAAACAATAAAACAAGACCTCTGGAGATGAAATGGGTGCGAGAACCGACTAAAATTTTGGGAATTTATGTATCTTATAATGAGAAAGGAAATGACCAACTTAACTTTAAACTTAAAATACAGAAAATGCAGTCAAAACTTGATATTTGGAATTCTAGAGCTTTGACACTATATGGCAAGGTATTAATTGCAAAATCCCTAGGTTTGTCGTCTTTGATATATTCAGCATCTATAGTTAACATTCCTACAGATATTCCTGCTAATGTAACAAGTAGACTCTTTAAATTTCTTTGGAAAAATAAAAGAGATAAAATTAAACGGGATGCTATGTATCAAGAATATGACAAAGGCGGCTTGCGAATGATAGATGTTGATGTAATGTTCAAGTCATTAAGGTTAGCATGGATACCCAGGCTGTTACAAAATACTAAAAGCAATTGGAAAACTGTTCCTGAGCATTTCTTTCGAAAATGTGGTAGTCTTCTCTTTCTGTTAAGGTGTAACTACCATACTAAATACTTAGTAGGCCTACCAAAATTTTATAGGGACGCTCTTTCTTTCTTCTCCGAACTTAAATCTCTTTATAATTATAATTATAGCAAAGAAAATCTCCTGTTTAACAACCAGGATATTCTAATAGATGGTAAACCTTTTTTTCTTAAGGAGTGGTTTTCGAAAGGTGTTGTTTCAGTTAATAATCTGTTTCATGAATCAGGCCGCTACCTTACCTTTCAAGAATTTCTTTCGAAGTATAATTGTAAATCAAATTTTCTGGAATATTATCAAGTTTTAAGCGCAATACCAAGCTTTATGTCTAAAAAAGTGGGAGAGATGGATAACACGAGCGTGGAGGGTTTTGTCCAAGGGGCCCCATCTTTTATGCTAGATGAGAACATAGTGTTAAATTTAGAGAAATTAAAATGTCGAGATTTTATTCGGCTCTTGAATTTTAAACTACACCAGTCAACTCCAGCTGGCTTACAGCGTTGGAGTAAAATACTTCCAATTGACAGTGCTTCATGGGGAGAATGTTTTAAGATGTCATATAAAACATGTAAGGAAACTAAGTTAAGAGAATTTAAATTTAAACTTCTTCACCGAATTGTAGTGACCAAAAAGGAATTGAAAAGATTTGGAATTAAAAGTGAAAGTGACTGCTTGTATTGCGGTGAATCAGATTCCATAGACCACACTTTTGTTGACTGCCAATTTACCTCGTCTTTTACACGTCAAGTGGTGGGGTGGTTTAATGCCACAAACAATACCAGTTTCAATCCAGAACCTAAGGAAATAGTGTTTGGCTTGTTTAAGCAATGCCTTGCTGGAAATGAGGCTGTGAGAAAGTTAAACTATACTTTTTTATACATGATGTATTACATTTATTCAAACAAGCTAAAAGAGAGCTCGATTATTTTATCTGAATTTGTTAATAAGATTAATTTTAAATACAAGGTTGAGAAATTTACATGATTTAATTTACTTTATTCGCCCTCTTTGATTGATCACTCAATTCTCGTGCATGTGAGATCATTATTTGTATTATTTGTATTTCTTTTCTTTTCTTTTCTTTTTTTATATATATGTATCTTGTGCAATGTAAAATTCTTTTATGTTAAATAAATTACAAAAAAAAAAAAAAAAAAATACGTTTGGTCTTCGTTCCAATTGTTCTTCTTTAGCTTTTTCGCTTTGCTTCGAGGTTTATCTTTGGATTCCTTCTGGCGTTTTGGGCGCCATGTTTTATTTCCCAAAGTACAGTGCGTTCTTTCTAGTTCCAGACTTTTCCGGTCCAAAAATGAGACAAGTTCATCCGTCTGATGTGAATTCAAGACGAATTATCCATATAGACGGATAATCAGACGGATGAAATCAGACTGATTATCCCTCCAAATTGAAGACCGTCCCGTTTTCACATCAAGACGGATTATCCGTCTTAGACGGATAATCCGTCTCTAGTGTGAAAACGGCCAATAACAAGACTTACGCATGAAAAACTGACATCAATTTGTTAAACAGAGTATGCACACGCTAACTGAGTGAAAGATCATTTAATTTGACGAGGAGTGGAAAAGGTGAAAGCCTAACACTCAGTTTATAGCTTCCGTTTTGAGGACTGATTTTCCAACTTTCCTTTCTGGATTCGCAGCAATTAAAAAGACACTGTATTAGAAGTCTGTTTACATTTGCTCGAACACTAGATTTTATGAAAAAATCGATTAAAGTGCTCTTTGGAGGTAGCACAGCCAATGAAAATGAAAAAAAAAAGAGTTCAAACTCTACCGAACGATAGCGAAATACGTATTAACCACTGGCTGCCCAGACTCGGAGGGTAAAAAAAATTATAAGGATTTGAATGGGAATCTCGATAACAAACTGAAAAAGGTATTTACACGCAAAAGTTCTCAATAAAAAAAAAAGCCGTACTTTATTGTCCAGGTGACTTCTCGCTTTTTGTGTGGCTATTTGCCTGATTGGATGCGATTTAAGCGACTTCTCAACTTCCTGAGTTGTTACTCATATATAAATAAAGGAAGGCTGCATGGAAAGTATGCGTGATTTCTAGCTTACTCACATCTCACCGATAAAATCACACTTCTCCGGCATCCGTCACGCTCAAACTCCGGCGATGGCCACACGGATAAAATTTGACAAATTTACTTCCCTTTGACCACGTTTCAAGGTCCAGTCAGCATCCATTGCTGTGAAACTGCAAAAAAATATTCAAATATTCAAAATCCTTCGAGGCTCGCTTACAACGATTTTGGACACGGTTTATGTACGAATGACAACCCAGGAAGTTGAGAAGTCGCTTAAGGACGTTCGCGCCAAAATCTTCCTACGGTGAGATTTTCTTCATTTCTCGCCTAGAGTTAGGTCATAAAGTACTTACTCCAAAAATGAAAAAAAAAAATGGGGGTCACCGACTTTGTTTCGGAGAAAATGGCAGTGGAAAAATGCCTTAATTTCGAGAAATCGGTCATAATAGCGAGATGTAGGCTCATCTGCTCATCCATTGAAAATCATGAAAATAATCTGTTGGAGTGAAAGTTTCCGTGCATAGGTTTTTAGGAGTGAGATTTTTAGATAATTGCATGCCGCTAGGGATGTGGTAAACAGTAGAGTTCATCCTCGACGAGCGTTTTCGTAAGCTCTATCCGTTGCAACCACTACCGGAATTCGATGGCACGATGAAAGAAAATGTTAAAAAAAGATAACTTCATACGGTGAAAATTTTTTCATTTCATCATATTTTGTAGATAGTAAGTAAAGTAAGTGATTCATGATTAAAAAAATAGGGGTCACCGATGATCTGAACGAGTAAAATCGATGTGATTTTGCAAAGCTCTTGGAAAAGTTCGTTTGTCACGCTTTTGCGTGACCTGTCGGGCAAGGACTGGAACCCAAGAGAGGATCGATCGTTGAAGAGATGACAGGTTTTTACCGAAAAAAAAACCTTTCTCGAGCATAGCAACGAAGTTTTAAGCAGGGGTCATCTTCATTTGGTTGGTGTTTTGTATAATATCTCTCCATTGCCGTCATGCTCATCCTCTGGAGTGTGTTTTTTTGTGAAATTGAATCGCTGATTGTTTCCACGCAGGTCCGCACTATTCAAGCGGACGAGGACGAAAATACTGCTCAATTTTCACGAAAGTAAAGGAAAAAAACTTTAAAAACATGCATTCACTTTGAACTTAAGTTCGTAGGGTAATAAAAACATTAAAAAGAAACAGCCCCATTAAATTTACGCAACGGTTCGTCCTCGAGTTTTACAAACTTTCAGCCACTAGTCTACTCGATCAGCTACCTTTTCCAGAGCTTTTCCATCCTCCCGCTCACTTCTCTTTGAAGTTTCATGATGATTCGGAAATAAATGTGCCATTCTTTTGCCGGCCCGGAATTTTTTCCTCGGCGTTTTTGTCGCCAATGCATGTTATTTTAACTGATGCTTGAAAAATTTGTATGAAAGTCAAGTAGACTAGTGCACGACTGATAAAACCTCGCGAATATCAGTCGTGCAGTAGTCTACTTGACTTTCATAAATATTTTAAATCAATTTTGACTGATCACGATCTTCTCTGATCCAACGCTGTGCAAGACTTATCGTCCACGGTTTTTGCAAAGGTTTTAAAACCTGAACTTCACTAATGCTCGAAGTAATGCGTGACATATTACAGTCGCGTTACCTGCGCAGTAACGTTGCGCACAAACAATTAGCGCGAACGTCCTTAAATCGCATTCAATCAAGCAAATAGACCTTACTCCAAAATGGCCGTCATTTAAATATCCTTTTGTTTTTATTCAAATTAGCCCTTGATGCCTCGTTCTTGAGCTGAAAATTCAAAAGAATATTTTGCCTTGAACGAGGCATCAAGGTCTAATTTGAATAAAAACAAATTAAAAGAATATCTAAATAGCGGCCATTTTGGAATAAGGTGTATAACCACACAAAAAGCGAGAAAGTCACCAGGGCAATAAAGTACGGCCTTTTTATTGAGGACTTTTGCGTGTAAATACCTTTTTCAGTTTGTTCTCGAGATTCACATACAAATCTTTGTAATCTTTTACCCTCCGAGTCTGGGCGGCCTGTGTATAAACACGGTACTGAAGATTCAAATGCACACAAGTATTATGTTTTTAATACCAAATCGCATCTCAGTCAACTTCAAACAGCGGTGGTTGTTTTCCCAACATAACTTTAGCTTTCTCGCTCTGTTTCACTCTTACGTTAAAAAAAATAAATAAATAAAGTCACGTTAAGTGTTTAATTCAAAACCTGGTCTGGAAGCGCCCATGATTTTAAGATCGTTCACAAGAACTGCTAACAACAGAAGCCTTCAAAAGCTGTTAACTTTTTGAAGAGTCTTCGTGGATCCATCGTCCTTTACAGATTCCGTAGTGTTTTCCAGATGGAAACAGCCGAAACGTTGAAGGCCAAATAAATCAACTGATGCCGAGTCCTTCGGTTGGAACAATACGCGCAGACTCTTAACACCTATTTATAAAAACCCGGGGGGATTTAAATCGACGGCGATCAAGGAGTTTACTCTTCAGTCGTACGAAACATGAAATTCGATCAATCAGTCGAAGAGTGAATAACATGGAAGAGGAAGACATTAAACTAGGGGGAAAACGGAATCACTGATTATTAATTTTTTTTCATTCCAAAGCGCCACTTCCATCGGAAGAAAGGTTTTATTGGCACCGGTGCTAAGCCCCAACATCCTAGGTCGGACATAAACATAAGTGTTTTTACTACTTTTATAAAAGGTCTTCATTATGAAAATGTGGCATGGTTTTGCGAGAAAAAACGGCCAATTTCGTTTAATACATAGAAGTTTGATAGTCACACTTGGTAGTGTTGTATCCCTCGGTGTTTTTAGCCGGGTCTCGGAGGTGTGTGGAAGGGGGATACCAATATTAATATATCGCCACTTGAGAGACTTTCGCACCAATAAGAAAGGGTTTCAAGTTGCTTTTGCTTGAAACAGGACCACAATCTCTCGCTATGACATGAAGGAACTCTGCAATGGTGTTTTAGTTCTTTAAATTCGTTTTTCCTGTGAAGGATTTGTGATATGTGCTATGTTTTCCGAGTGCCGTAATGGGGGAGTGTGGGGGGCCTGACGCAATCGAAAATTTTGTGGCTGCGTCGCTTGGTTACGCTCCGATAAACACTTGTGAACGAATGAGACAACTGTCGCAATGCTGGTTCTTGCAAGCATGTATCGAGAAAAGTCTTAAACGGGTGAGGTGTCTGGTAATTGGCATCGCAAAATGGATATCAGGCATTATTAATGAAATTTATTTGTTGTCAATAATGAATCGACATTTTTTTCCTTTAGAATGCACATAAGCATGACAAAAATGTGTATTTGCATTTTGAAATATCTGGGCTCGATCTGTTTGTTTTACTGTATTTATCTTTTCCTCGAATTGATCGATCACTTGACTTTTCTTAGTAGCTTTTACACGTGTACAGCACTCGAAAGGAGATGTCTAGTATTTGCGAGACTATCTTTCGCTGCTATATCGCGCCGTCGCACTAGCCTGTTCTTCAACACGCGGCGGCCCCCTGGCCATGTGTTGAGGAACACAAACATTGCGCAATCGGAAAACATCTTAAGGACGAACATAATTTGAGACCTTCAAACCTCCGTGAGAAATTCAAAGTACTAACAGCGGTTATCAGTTACTCGCGCCCCTAACTGAAGGACTTTTTTTTCATATTTCGAAAGTAAAATTTAGGTAGATGTCAATCAAATGTTTCCATGACGATACTCCTGTTCCCTTGGTGGTAATTGAATTCGTCATGGAAACAGTTGATTGACGTCCACAAAATATGAAAAAATGTCTTTGAGGGGCGCGTGTTACTGATAACCGCTGTATGAAATGCCGAAGCAAGCTTGAGTATTTAATCTTCGAAATGTTGTTCATCCAAAAGAAAAGACCGAAACTGAACACCCAAGTTGACTCCATTCGCACGAAACTTTTTGTTTAAATTCACGCCCATCATGCTTCATTACGTTATGTATATTTCACCCTTCTATTTCTGTATAAATACTTCTGTTAATTTATTCACATTTCAAATTTGATAATGATGACATGAAGTCGTCGAAACGTCATGCAATTTCGCTTTTAATGTTAATTTTCTTATTGAAATGTATATCAAAGTCGTTAATTTTGAAAGAATAACGACTGCGGTGTGATCATCTTAAAATATTTGCAAATCACTTTCTTGATCAATTTGTATTACGAGGGTGTGTGTTTGTATGTATATGTAGTCGGCGTGCCTAAATTATTGCCAGTATTTAAGTAAATTATTTTCTCTTTTACTGCTGACCATTGGGCCATTTGAGCCTCTCACTCTACGCATTTATGTTTACCTGTATGCAGATGATAAAGTAATAATAAATAATAAGTAAATCGTAAGAATCATGAATAATCGTTGACGGAAACTCCCTCCAAAAAGATTTGAATTTTGCAACGTTGCGTTAACTGCTTGATTATGTGAGAAATTGTTGTGCGATAATTGAGTTGAACTGATTCATGACCAGCGATTGCCGTGTTGACAGATGAATTAGTCACGGTTGGGCACTGGCAAACGCAACTATCGTATGACATTTTTTAAGGTGTGGAAATCTGTGATTCGAGTGAGAGGTCTGCGAGCAGTGCGATTCGATTCGAACGAGAGTACAGTTGTAATGAAGGAAACCTAAATTGGAAAATAATAAACCGTGAAGTGTCGGAACCTAGCGGACTCGTTGGTCTCTTTTCCTATACAGTGTCACCTCCGACGGGACAAGGCGAGGCATGGAGGAACTAACAAAGGAAGCAGACGCTAAATTTTAAGTTCAAATGTTGAAATACACTAGTCAGTGACAAGTGCGGCGCGAACAGCGCACAGTCTGCCATCCGGCAGAAGGAGGTCACGTCAGAACCTCATCGGGTCACGTGCGCTTTAAAGTCCAAAGTTTGCGTCTCCCTCTGATGACCACAACCTCGTTCCCAGGGTCTCATTCACGTATTTAGCTCCATTTAGCAAAGTGTTTGATTGGTTGCTACTACCAGTATTTTGGGGTGTGCTGGAGGTGCGATTTCCCAGTGACCTATCAAACAGTGGCACTGAACATAAACCAAAACACCCCCGAAATATCGAGATGAAGAAGGCCGGGTGACGTCCTTTTTAAAGACCATTCGAAGAATTATTCGTAGAGAGAATATGTCCAGATTCTACAGGTATAGTATGATTTTTTTATTCTCTTGGTACATGCAGGCGTTCCGATTTTGCAGAAATTCTGTAGATTTTTTTTAACATTGCTGACAGGCTAAAACTTTTCCGGCGGTTCGTGTTCTCATTTCTCAAACTTTTGTGTCCTGGTTGTGCTGTGTTGACGTTTTTTCAATCGAGAACCCATCGCGTTTTTAAACGCGATGTCTTTTAAAAAAGAAAACAAAACTTTTCGGTGTTTCTCAAAACGCCCGAGGTTTTCGGGCCCGAAAAAAACATCGAGATAAATTTTGTTACATGTGATCGCGTGCTCCAGGAAGAAGACTGACGCTGAGAAAAGAAGATATGGATAAAGAACAGTATTGACTGGAATGAGAAGATGCGAGGTAATTGAACGTTACAGATTCTCACCTGAAAGAATTGAGAAGCTTATATCCAAGGAAGGACAACTGAACTGTTGCGATATTTTATAACCGATATATTTCCTTCATAAGATGTGTAGGCGAATCATTTTAAAAGTGGGAGAAACCTCTTGATTGTAGGCGAATCACCTTGTGGGCGAAACCATTGTAATTCCACCGAACGAAACGCTCCGCTAGATTGAATGATTCAGGTGGGTAATTTTTCTTTTTCCTATATGTTCTGGCCACTGTCAGTTTCAACTCCCTTTGTGGATAGTCAGTTTTCGAATCTAGTTAGCTGTTTTTAAAATCTATTAGACCTCTGCAGAATTACTTTGCAAGTCGAAAGTTTCTTGAAAGTCGTAACAGACACCATCCATATGGGAATCTAGATCTAAATGTTCCAGCACCCGGCGAAGTCCCTTTTTCACTTATGGCTGTTTCTACTTAGGACAAGCCTTTTCAGAGACATCATGGCCAAGCTGGCCCACTTCTGCTGGAAAGAAGAGGACAGCCACAACACCTTCTCTTCTCGAATAGTGTGTAGGTTCTTCATCGTCCGACAGGGAACTTGTGTTAATAAATTACAAAGGTAGCACTTTCTCCTCAATTATTTTAAGATCCTGAGTGTTGATCCGGCCGGGGTTCGAACCCGCGACCTCCCGCATGACAGCCCGATGCTCAACCAACTGAGCCTCTTGAGGCTGTGTTCTCTCTGTTACTAAGAGTATTGCTAGCGAGCGGATTATCTTTCCCACATCAAGAGAAGAAATGAATGTAATTATTGATAAAGTTTTACCGTAGATTCACAAAAGTACAAACTGTGAAGTAAACTCTACTAGTACTGGACATGATCATTCGAATCAAATAGGGAGAGCACTTTTTCATTTTCATTTAACTACTCCTCGCCCGCGCCGGCTTCTTACCAATCAGAACTTGTATTACCTGCTTTCACCCGCTGCATCCTACCGCGTAAAGAATCTTTAAAAAGCATACAATTTGTATAGATGAGATGTAGTCAGACAATATTTCAGAACAGAGCTGGTCTAATTGAGAAGCAAGTTTCTCAAAAACATTATTTAGGGCTGTTAAAACATTAGCTCTTTACTCTTTACTCAATTCATCATTTTTCTTGAAAAATTTTCCACTGAGAGGGATAGTTTCATTGTTTGATAGATTCCTTCATTAGCTCTGCTAGTGTGGACCAGATATCGCAGAATCGGATTCCTTGAGAAGCCGTGGAGTTATGGTGTCATGGCCGCAGGCCTTGCGTGCCTTGATGTTTAGTAGTAGTTTTTCAACCTGGGTCTTATTGGTGTATTTAAAGTTTAAATTATGTATGGCGTTCTTTCTTCTGGTTTCCTCCACAATTGCTCGAATGCTGGGGTGTGCGCTGCATTCGTTTCCAAAGTTATATTCTTTTAAACATGTAAATGACATTACGCTAATTGAAAACGATGCGGTTATAACAGATAATCTTGTTTACTTGACCTCGAATGCATAATAGGACGATAAGCCTTGAAAGAACTACCTGACTTGTTCAACAACTACTTTGTTCAAATCGTTGATGATGAGGGACGATACGCCTACCAAAACGCACGTGGATTGTCGGTCTCTGACTTGTTTTTCAATCAATCGATCATTTTTTTTTTTCAATCAATCATTTATTTTAACACGTTACGTCAAAGAGCTATAAACTCGTTCAAAATACGAAAGTGTATAAATAAAATCTATAATAATTACAGCCATATAATATAATTTAATTTTAAAATCAACAAAAAGCCACATACTAAAAACGTGACTTTGAAAACTCTAAAACTCGTTCTAAAAGCAGTTAAAAGCTACAATTGTACACTATAAGACACGTTCTAAAAAACTGCAACCCTGCAATTTACTTCTGAAGTCACTAGAATCACTTGAAAGACGCACATGAGAAGGCAAACTGTTCCATAACTTAGTTAATGAATAAGTGACAGAATTCTTCTTAAATTTACAATTAAATCTAGGTAATTCCAAATTCAAGCCCTCGCCTCTTAGCCTATACGGTGTATGCCTGTATTTAAAAAGGCTAGCAATATATGTAGGACCCGTACCATTTAGACATTTAAAAAGAAGTATTAACGCCTGATGTAAGCGTCTACAATATAAAGATGTCATTCTAGCCGCAGTGAGCAGTTCGTCGTATGACATTGACTTGTTGTGCCCGATTAATGTTCTCAAAATATAACGGTTGCCATCTTCGAGACGGTTGCGTTGACCCGTACCTATGCCTACAAACAAAGGACCACAGTATTCGAGATGAGGTAATATAAATGCTTTATAAAGGTTTATCATTGCATCGTGAGGAAGAAAACGCCTTATTCTTCTCAGAGCAGAAGCCTTGGCATAGGCTTTCTTTAGTTGATCTGATATGTGTTCTTTATAGGATAGGTCCTTGTCTAGAGTTACTCCAAGAATCTTAATAGATCGGAGAAATTCTATTTAAGCATTATTAAGAAATAAAGAATAATGATAGGCACAGGGTCCGACAGATAATGCTTGAGTTTTAGCACAGTTCACTGTTAAATAGTTGGACTCAAACCACAACGAAAGAGCCTCGAGATCCTTGTTGAAGGAAAATTCTAGAATGGTGGGAGATACATCTGACAGGTAGGCAGTCGTGTCGTCAGCGTACAGCCTCAATGAGACATTTGGAACACAAATGCAAATCATTAATGAATATGTTGAACAACAACGGACCCAATAGTGAACCTTGAGGAACGCCAGATTTAACTGTTAAGTCAGAGCATACGCCATCTAATCTGACACATTGTTGACGACCTAGCAGGTAGGTGGACATCAGTTCCAAGGCACGTGTAGAAAAGCCATAGGCCTTCAACTTCGCGAGAAGAAGGCTATGGTCTATGGCGTCAAACGCTTTGCTCAAGTCCACAGCGACCGCCGCTACAGCTTCCTTGTTATCAATACTGCTCCTCCAATCGTCCGTCATTTTTAGCAATGCAGTGCAGCAAGAGTGAGTTTTCATAAATCAAGATAAGTTTGAAGACAAAACGTTATGAAATGCATTCCAAGTTTGGTCGTAAATGACTTTCTCAAACACTTTAGATAGCGAAGTTAATATTGAAACAGGGCGGTAATTTGCTTTGTCTGTGTCAACTCCCCTTTTAAAGACAGGAGTAAGGCGCGCTTGCTTCCATTCAGACGGCAATGAACGATTCAGGATACAGAAGTTGATCAAATTAGTCACCTTTTCGGCAAGTACTGGGGATCCCAAACGCAAGATTCGTGGTGAAATGCCGTCTACCCCAACTGCCTTTCTCGGATTGAGGTGATCTAAAATGTTACAGATACATGAAGTACTGACTGGGGAGTAATTAAACTCGCTTGAGAAACGAACATTGCTTATTGCCCTTATACTCAGATGGTCAGTGTAGTCAGTGTCAGATCTATGCCCTAGCTGGATAATATTGGCAAAGTAATCACTAAAGACTTCGGCCACACGCCCAGGGTAGGAAACAACGCCACTGTCCTCAACGAGGATGACGCCTTGTATGTTTTTACATGAACTAGTTGGCAAAAGGGGCTTCATTTTCCTCCAAAATTCGCCCGGATGTTTACCACTCAAGGAGGTGTCACAGCAGAACGTTTTCACAGCATTGCGCTTTAGCGACGTAACTTTGTTATGTTGCCGCTTATAGTCATCCCAAGAAGTAGATGTAGGATTTCGCTTGTGGCGCTTGAATAATTTTTATTTCGGTGCGAAATTTCACGCAGCAGATCAGGTGATATCCATGGTAACTGGTCGCCTCGAATCTACTTTTTCTTTAAGGGCATGTGCTGGTCAAGAACATCTTTGAAAAGTGCTCGCCAATGAGCCCATACATCATCGGTATTGTCGAAGACCATGGGACCCTTTTTAAGTCAGCCAAAAAGTCAGGCAATTTAAAATTTTTCATACTCCTAAACTCGATCAAGCGCGGCTTTGGCCTTGAATTCTTTTTTTTTCGCACTGTAAAGATTAAGTCGTGATCACTCAGTCCAAGGTGTAAAGAGCCACTTGTAGCATAACGTTCCGCATGACTAGTTAACAAGACATCGATGAGACTTTTAGATGTTTTAGTTACTCTTGTCGGATTATCGATTCGGTTTGAGAGACAGAATCGATTACAAAAGTCAACCAGCCTTGTATCAGGAAAACGGCTTTCGTCTCTCTTCTCATACATGTCCATATTGAAGTCTCCAAGTAAAAGCAGTTCCCTTCTGGTGTTATACATATTTTCGGCAGCTGTTGATAGGGAAGCGAGAAAGTCAGATTCCTTGCACTAACTTGGACTTCTGTAACAACCATACACTATAAAGCGACTGTTATTGGAGTCCCTGACATCCAAACAAATGGATTCAATATTGCTACTTTCAAGTTTTAAGCGTCGATATGCCGAGAGGTCATTCCTGATGTAGGCAAGCAGACCTCCAGCCCCCTTCTTACGATCTTTGCGAATGGTGCGAAATCCTGGGTGTGAAACCAAGTGCGAAGAGACAGTACTGTCAATCTTTGTTTCGGCTAGAAACAGAATATCAAACATATTTCTATTTAGCAACTCTTTGACCTCATTGATTTTGTTAACCACACTGTTAATGTTTAAGTAACCGATCTTGATATTGAACTTATAGTAGCCACTTATTTTCGATTGGTCCCAGTCCAAAGAGTCGCTATCGTTGTCTTCGAGATCGTTATACTGGCTACTTCTCCTACTTCTATTTAGGTCTGTATCCAAATCAAAAAAGGAATCAGATAGCGGCGGAAGTCCACATCGAGTGCAATTCCAAAGGTTAACATCTAACTTCAATTTTCCTGCTTCGCATTTGTAATGAAAAGATCCAGAACATAGATTGCATGTCAATTCCTTTTGGTTTAGCCGTATAGTTTTATTGCACGCTAAGCAATATTTTGGCTGTAATATTTTGCACTGACTTTTTTCTTCCAGTTTTTGCATCATTAGGACCGGGATTTGTTTCAACGTCACCAGCAAGAACGAGACGATCTGTGACAACCGAGTTGGAATAGTAAAGATGACTTCGTTTAGATCTTTTGATCTTCCCGTTGAGTTTTGCTCTTCTTTTACACTTTGTAATTAATTGTGTCGCTGGTAGCAGGACTCTCCTGGCTGATTTCCCATTCAGTGTCAAGCAAGGCCACAATATGAAGATTCCACAGTGCCTGATTCGAGCTTCCATAAAAGAATGAAGTGATAGGACAGATAGGACTGTTAAGTCTACCGTCATGGAGCATTCCATTCTCATGTAAATCCCATCCAAATGAAGCAGACAATAGGGCCGTTTATACGAGAGAAAATAAGCCGCGGCTTACTCTGGCCGCGGCTTACATAAGACGCGAACACCCCGTATAAATGGTACAAAATCTACGTTCACGGCTTTCTCAAGCCGCGGATTATCCTGGCCTGGGAGTTTATACTCGTATAAATAGTTCCTTTCGCGTATTATGTACACCGCGGCCAGAGTAAGCCGCGGCTTATTTTCTCTCGTATAAACGGCCCTAATGGATCATTAGACAAGAATTCAGCGCTATTGTTAAGGGCCCGGTCGAATACGATATCAAGATACGAAGTTACCGCCGATCGAGAACCAAAAACTCCATCTGTAGACATAAATAGTGACTCTGATGTAGTAAAAATTCGCCGAGTTATGTGTCCAAACTTTAGGGATGAGCCGACGTACATGTGGTTGGAATAAGTTCGCCCAAGGAACAGTATTAAAAAAGGAACAGTAAAAAGGGCAAAAGCACAGAGACCAAAGCACAGAGACCAAAAAGACGTGGCTGCTTACTAAGATTTTAAAATGATCTTTGATCGCTTTGCGCCTTATTGACGTGCATTTGTTTCTTTGTTTCTTATATTCGGCGTAATTAGCGTCGGTCCTCTGATGCGTGAACTTCTTGTTGCGCCGGTGACCGATGGCTTTGCACCATTGTTCGTTCATAAACGGTACTTTTACAAATGAAAATTTTGCAATTATTCTACTCTATAGATAACAATAAAATTTCGCAACAAAGGCACTCAATGTATAATACAGAATGAATAATTCGCGGTTATACAAATGTCATTAACGGCGAAGTAGTCAATCATTTCGCCGTTAATGACATTTCATTTACTACGAAGTCTGTGGGCGGCCCGGGGGTGGGACTCCCATATGGAACAGACGGGGATGCTCGTCGTCTCGCTTAGGGGTGTAAATTTTGGATTTTGGTCTCGCTTAGGGTGTTCCGGGCAAAGCGCCAATATTTTATGCCACCAAGGTCTCGTTTAGGGTTCCCCGAAGTAACACAGAATTACGCAAAGAGAAACAGAAGTCAAATTTCCTTTTAAATTTTCTTTTTAGATAAAAGCATTCGATGATTATGCCTTTTTATCATTAAAACTCATTGCGTGTCATATTTTTGTGTTTTTAAACGGTCTCTTTTAGGGGTCAAAATTTGCTTAAGCCACGCCTAGATTGGTCTCCTTTAGGGGTTAAATTCAAAATTTCCGACGAGCATCCCCGTCTGTTTCATATGAGAGTCCCCCCCCCCCCCCCCCCCCCCGGGGTGGGCGGTTTGTGCGTGCTCGTTTACAATGTCAAGGTACCGTGACTCAATCAAACACGTATTGTTTATCCCGTATTGTTCCTTGGGGCCCCACACACATCTAGATAAGCGGTTTGCTTTCACCACGAAATAGACCTTTTCGGCTTGTACATTTTGTTTTCCCAATACAGATCATGTGATAATACTCAGGAGGCTTGGTCCTTTGTTTTGTTCATTAAAAAGAGTGCATGCAGGCATATTCATGCTTGCATGCCCTCATTTTAATGAACAAAACAAAAGACCAAACCTCCTGAGTATTATCACATGATCTGTATTGGGAAAACAAAATGTACAAGCCAAAAAGGTCTATTCCCAATGATCGCTCGGCTTGCTCGTTGGCTGAATAATCCCCCGTGTTGTGGTTTGTTTGTGTCTTATTTTTGGAGCATGAACACATTAACAGTCACGCATTAAGTCCCTAAACCACTAAAAAGCGGCTTAGTCAAACCGCAAATGTTTATATCCTGATCATATCGTAGTGTTTTACAGATGGAAACAGCCAAAACGTTGATGAGCAAGTAAATAAACAAATGCGGAGTCGTTCGGCTGAAACAATAAGCCCGGACTATTAACATGTTTTTACGTCCTCGGTGAGATTCAAATCGCCGGCGATCGCAGGGGATCGGAGGTTTTAGCCGGGTCTCGGAGGTGTGTGCATGGGAGGAGGATACCAATATTAATATATCGCCGCTTCAGAGATTTTCGCACCGATAAGAAACACATTAACAGTCACGCATTAAGTCCCTAAACCACTAAACAGCGGCTTAGTCAAACCGCAAATGTTTATATCCTGATCATATCCTTTAACATGTGACGAACAAAGACAACCAAACAGGCAATGCAACTTCCGGAACCAGGGGAATAATATAGAGGGCCTGCAACCCATGCCCCTCAGTACTCGAGTAGATAGAGGAGCGCGAGGTGCGCGCTAATTGTCGAGGTTTTCAGATCTGAAAATTGAACCATTTAAAAACAAACCGCAATCGAGAGGTTCAACCGATTCGTAATATTAACAGCATTCGAAAAAATTATCCGCAGGGAGAATATGGCCAGATTTTACAGGTAAGAAATTTATTCTTGTGGTGCCCATTTCAGTAAATATTAATGCAGGTCTTAGATTTAATTACAGATTGTCAGCTTTTTAAATCTCTCTTTCTTTTTCGCCGAATCGCCGACGATTTTAAAAGAAAGACATTCACAACAACTTAAACTTCGAACAGCGGTGGTTGTTTCCCCAACATAACTTTTCCTTTCTCGCTCTGTTTCATTCTTACGATAAAAAAATAATAAAGTCACGTTAAGGATTAAATTCAATACCTGGTTTGGAAGCAACGACGATTTTAAAACAAAGATCGTTCACAACAACTGCTAACAACAGAAGGCCTTCAAAGGCTGTTAAATTTTTGAAGAGTCGAGGATCCATCGTTCTTACAAAGATTTCGTAGTGTTTTACAGATGGAAACAGCCAAAACGTTGATGAGCAAGTAAATAAACATATGCGTAGTCCTTCGGCTGAAACAGTAGGCCCGGACTATTAACATGTTTTTACGTCCTCGGTGAGATTCAAATCGCCGGCGATCGCAGGGGATCGGAGGTTTTAGCCGGGTCTCGGAGGTGTGTGCATGGGAGGAGGATACCAATATTAATATATCGCCACTTCAGAGATTTTCGCACCGATAAGAAAGGGTGTCCAGCTGCTTTTGCTTGAAACAGGACCACAATCCCTCGCTGTTACATGAAGGAACTCTGCGATGGTGTTTTAGTTCTTTAAATTCATTTTTCCTGTGTAGGATTTGTGATATGTGCTATGTTTTCCGAGTGGCGTAATGGGGGTGTGTGGGGGTCATGACGCAATCGAAAATTTTGTGGCTCCGTCGCTTGGTTACACTCCGATAAATGAGACAACTGTCGCAATGCTGGTTTTTGCGATCATGTATCGAGAAAAGTCTTAAACGGATGAGGTGTCTGGTAATTGGCATCGCAAAATGGATATCAGGCATTACTAATGAAATTTATTCGTTGTCAATAATGAATCGACATTTTTTCCTTTAGAATGCACCTAAGCATGACAAAAATTTGTATTTGCATCTTGAAATCTCCTAGTCTGCTACACAGCCGTTTTTAGTGTCGTCGCGCAACGACTGTGTAGCAGACTAGAAATCTCTGGGCTCGATCTCTTTGTTTTACTGTATTTATCTTTTTCTCGAATTGATCGATCACTTCACTTTTCTTAGTAGCGTTTACAAGTGTACAGTCTTGTATTTGCGAGACTATCTTTTCGCTGCTATATCAAAACACCTGCTAAAGTGCTATTTTTAACATATCTTTATATTCCTTGTTGCTTCAAAACAGTAGACATGCCGTTTTAAATCATCACTCCCCGAATTCCGGAATAGGGTCAATCAAACGCACCCTTATTAAATTGGCCACTCTACGTTTAGACCGACCGAGCGTCCAAACGATCGTTGCTGAGTCTTCCTCTCATAATCGCATGAAGCTACATCTAGTTTTCCTTCCTTGTTTCTTGCACTTCGCATTGCACTGGCAATAAATTCAATCTCAACGCAGCAGCTTTTTAACCAGGTTCTATCGCTAAAACGACTCTCCAAAATTTGATCTCTATCGGTTATTTCCATAGATTTCAAGTCTGATCTGACGAATCATTGCTCCAGTTGCATCCATCAAACATCCTTTTGTGAAGAGTAAACTAATTCTAATAAAAACACTCATTGACACAGTGTAATACTGGAACAGAGCGAAGAAGGAAAGGTATCAGTGTTGGGAAAACAACCACCGCTGTTCGAAGTTGACTGAGAAACGATTTGGTATTAAAAACGTAAGACTCGCGTGCATGCATGTGATCAGCATTCCAACAGCACACAAACAGAGATCCAAAAATAATCAACCAATCAGATGAGTTATTAGCAGCGAGGGGATTCCCCCGTTCAATAGCCAACGATCAGGCGCTTTCTTTTCACACTTCTTCATTTACGGCTGTCTCGTGGAGAAAAATGGCATTGCTTTTGTTTCGCTCCCTTTAACGAAAGGCTAATTGCGGTGAACCCGTTTCGATGTCCTGTCAAATCCTTTTGACCCAATGCAAATTTTCTTATGAAATTTCTACCTTGTGATAAAAATTAGCGATGAAATGTCGCAACGTTTCAAGGTCATTTTCAAGTGTGGATAAAAATACTAGTATTATTTGGAAATCACGGGAGTATGTCCTAATTGTGCATTCGTGGGAGACGCAGGGAAGGAATTGCTCAAATTGAATCACACTGTGTAGAGTTGGGTTCAATTCTTTGATGAATAGCAATTCGAAAATGAGGCAGTCAGGTTTGTTCTGACGCTCCCCACAGGCGACACATAATTTGAATGCTCAGTCAACGTTACGGTTTGTATGGTCTATATGGGAAACATGAAATGTGGAAAAAAATCGGCTAATCCTAGTTTAAGGCGAGGAAAACTAATAAAATAAACTTACTGTTACTTCACCTCGTGTCCTTGTGTCGATTTGAGGCGTTCTGGGCTAGTTTTGAAATTTGAAAGTAATTCTGAACTTGCGACTATGAATGAGTGAATGAAGCTAGAAACAAACTATTGCAATTGAAAAACAGTCTCAATCTGTAATTTCGTTTGACAGTCCGATTACAAAACAGCTCATAGACATCCTTTCTTTTTCTCGTTATTACCCGTTACATGTCAATCAAAGTTATTGACATGTTCAAGTTCTATCCATAAAATGTCACGTTTTCACGATGAATTGTGGCCAAAACTTTAGTGACGCCAAAAGATACTTTCAGCACGAGAAGATAAAATTCGTATCCCCAAGCGGCCATGTAATATCCTCTATTTCTTATTCAAAATAATATTGGGGCCTTACCCCAGGCCCTGCTATATTATTATTAATAAATAAAGACATCTAGTGTACTGAGGTGTTTTCCTCATACTGAATGAAATGACAAATTAAAGGTGACATAAATTAATTCACACTACAATAGCCAGAAATGTCTTTCAGAAATCAACAATATTACCCAGCACAATATGAATAAACAAAAATCACTTTCTTCTTATTGAAAGGAAACAATTAGAACCTTGTTTTTGTTTTAAATTGCAGCTAGTGTACCTACATGTACGATATATTCTCTGTTAATACTGTGTTATAATAAAAATAATAATATAAAATTTGTAATAAATAAATATTAGAATTTGGTATCTTTGTAAATATGTAAAAAAAAATTCGTGCAGGGGGTTTCACCTGGAAAAAAAAAATTCCTGCACAAGCAGTGCGCGAAAAAAAAAATCGTACCGGCTGAAAATCCCCCTCCCCTCCCCCCCCCTCCCCTCCCTCCCCCCATCACTTTTCTAATGGTCCTTCCCTTAGGCGCACTCCTGAAAATATCGGATTTTCTAGTAATAATGCCTCTCTCGATATAACGACTGATTGTTTAATAATACGAATTAATATGTGGATTTAGCAGCATGACATCAAATTCTAGTCTAAAACAACAGTGCGCTGTTTGGGGCAGTAATAAAAACAGGTGACGGGTCAAGCGAAATATCGCTGTTCAATGACTTTTTCAAGGCTTTTTGAGAATCTCGACGAAATCTAGTCGACCCAACCAAGAAGTGTAAAGGCCGGGACACACTAGGCGACAGGTCGCAGCGACAGGTCTCTGTGACAAGTTGCTCCGTGTGTGCTACTTGCAAAACATGTCGCTGCCACACGACGCCTGTTCGGTGTGCACGCAGTGATCTTCTATGAGGGGGAATGAACTAGTTTTCTAATTCAATATGGCTGACCATATGACGCTCTCTTATTGGTTCATATTATATTTTGTTGCAGCGACTTGTCGCCGGAAGTGTACACACGGTGCGAGAACGCTGCTTTCGCTAATTTTGTCGCTGCGATCAGTCGCACGAATTCAAACTGGTTTGAATAATCGCAGCGACAAAATTCTACCGCAGCGACTGATTTTCATAAAATTAACCGTGTCACACAAGGCGAATTGTTGCAGCGACTTGTCCCCGCGGTGTGTCGCAGCGACTTATTGCCTAGTGTGTACCGGCCTTAACCCTTTGTCGCGAAACTTAACATACGCATTAGTTCACTTGACTTGTACGGTTAACTGCAGCTGGGTGCACCAGGAAAATGTAGTGTCCACAGGATCAATCAGTTAATATTTTCAACTTGTTTAATTAATGCGACATTTCAAATCGCACAAGCTGGTCATTCAATTGAAACTGTCAATGGAAAAAACTTTCTCTAGCTATTATTCATATTCTTGCGACACCGTTAGGCGTTACATTCCGTTTTAGACGAGGTATTTTGCTATTTGAAGAAATCACGAACACACTGTTTCGTTCTCTCTTCTCTCTACCTCTGATTGTTTGCTCTCTTGTCTCAGTCTCTCACTGATTGCAGATGCGTTCACCATCTCGCTATAATCAAATTAATTAAACGCGACAGAAATCGAATAATCCCGTAGTGTACATAAAGGCTTCCACCACATATTCAACTGCCTCAATGGTTAGATGATAAGTATCCATGTGACCCAGGCAGTATCATGTAGTTTTCAAGCAAGAATTCATTCAAAATCGTGATCGTTGTCGCAGCTGAACGACGATGACCCAAAATGTTTCATATGTGGTTAAATGTATTTCTTGTCACCAGTAGCTCCTGGTGTATCATGTAGTTTTCACGCAAGAATTCATTCCGGCGGTACTGGATCCCAAAGTTATGTTCTTTTAAACATGTAAATGACATAACGCTAATTGAAAACGATGTTGTTATAACGGATAATCTTGTTTACTTGACCTCGAATACATAAAAGGACGATAAGCCTTGAAAGAACGACCTGAATTGTTCAACAACTACTTTGTTCAAATCGTTGATGATGAAGGACGATAAGCCTCCCAAAACGCACGTGGATTGTCGGTCTCTGACTTGTTTTTAAAATGATCTTTAATCGCTTTGCGCCTTATTGACGTGCATTTGTTTCTTTGTTTCTTATATTCGGTGTAATTAGCGTCGGTCCTCTGATGCGTGAACTTCTTGTTGCGCCGGTGACTGATGGCTTTGCACCATTGTTCGTTCATAAAAGGAATTTGATTGTCCCTTATGTGTGCTCAGTGCCAGTTTTGCGGCGCGTGCAGGCGTTAAGGTACAGTGACTCAAACACGTATTGTTTATCCCGTATTGTTCCTTGGGGCCCCACACACATCTAGATAGGCGGTTTGCTTTCACCACGAAATTCCCAATGATCGCTCGGCTTGCTCGTTGGCTGAATAATCCACCGTGTTGTGGTTTGTTTGTGTCTTATTTTTGGAGCATGAACACATTAACTGTCACGCATTAAGTCCCTAAACCACTAAACAACGGCTTAGTCAAACCGCAAATGTTTATATCCTGGTCCGTGATCCTTTAACATGTGACAAACAAAGACAACCAAAGAAGCAATGCAACTTCCGGAACCAGGGCAAAGAAGGCATCATATTCAGTACTCGAATAGATAGAGGAGCGCGAGGTGCGCGCTAATTGTCGAGGCTTTCAGATCTGAAAATTGAACCATTTAAAAACAAACAATCGAGAGGTTCAACCGATTCGTAATATTAACAGCATTCAAAAAAATTATCCGTAGGGAGAATATGGCCAGATTTTACAGGTAAGAGTTATTATTCTTGTTGTGAACATTTCAGTAAATGCAGGTCTTAGATTTAATTACAGACTGTCAGCTTTTTAAATCTCTCTTTCTTTTTTGCCGAATCGCCGACTATTTTAAAAGAAAGACATTCACAACAACTTCAACTTCGAACTGCGGTGGTTGTTTCCCCAACATGACTTTTCCTTTCTCGCTCAGCTCTGTTTCATTCTTAGACTTCTTACGATAAAAAAAAAATAAAGTCACGTCAAGGTTAAATTCAATACCTGGTTTGGAAGCGCCGACGATTTTAAAACAAAGATCGTTCACAACAACTGCTAACAACAGAAGGCCTTCAAAGGCTGTTAAATTTTTGAAGAGTCTTCGAGGATCCATCGTTCTTACAAAAATTTCGTAGTGTTTTACAGATGAAAACAGCCAAAACGTTGATGAGCAAGTAAATAAACAAATGCGGAGTCCTTCGGCTGGAACAATAGGCCCGGACTATTAACACGTTTTTACGTCCTCGGTGAGATTCAAATCGCCGGCGATCGCGGGGAATCGGAGGTTTTAGCCGGGTCTCGGAGGTGTGTGGGAGGGGGATACCAATATGAATATATCGCCACTTCAGAGATTTTCGCACCGATAAGAAAGGGTGTCAAGCTGCTTTTGCTTCAAACAGGACCACAATCCCTCGCTGTTACATGATGGAACTCTACGATGGTGTTTTAGTTCTTTAAATTCATTTTTCCTGTGTAGGATTTGTGATATGTGCTATGTTTTCCGAGTGGCGTAATGGGGATGTGTGGGGGTCATGACGCAATCGAAAATTTTGTGGCTCCGTCGCTTGGTTACACTCCGATAAATGAGACAACTGTCGCAACGCTGGTTTTTGCGATCATGTATCGAGAAAAGTCTTAAACGGATGAGGTGTCTGGTAATTGGCATCGCAAAATGGATATCAGGCATTATTAATGAAATTTATTCGTTGTCAGTAATGAATCAACATTTTTTCCTTTAGAATGCACCTAAGCATGACAAAAATTTGTATTTGCATCTTGAAATCTGCTAGTCTGCTACACAGCCGTTTTTAGTGTCGTCCGGCAACGACTGTGTAGCAGACTAGAAATCTCTGGGCTCGATCTCTTTGTTTTACTGTATTTATCTTTTTCTCGAATTGATCGATCACTTCACTTTTCTTAGTAGCGTTTACACGTGTACAGCACTCGAAACGAGATGTCTTGTATTTGCGAGACTATCTTTTTGCTGCTATATCAAAACACCTGCTAAAGTGCTATTTTTAACATATCTTTATATTCCTTGTTGCTTCAAAACAGTAGACATGCCGTTTTAAATCATCACTCCCCGAATTCCGGAATAGGGTCAATCGAACGCACGCTTATTAAATGGGCCACTCTACGTTTTAGACCGACCGAGCGTCCAAACGATCGTTGCTGAGTCTTCCTCTCATAATCGCATGAAGCCACATCTAGTTTTCCTTTCTTGTTTCTTGCACTTCGCATTGCACTGGCAATAAATTCAATCTCAACACAGTGGCTTTTTAATCAGGTTCTATCGCTAAAACGACTCTCCAAAATTTGATCGGTTATTTCCATAGATTTCAAGTCTGATCTGACGAATCATTGCTCCAGTTGCATCCATCAAACATCCTTTTGTGAAGAGTAAACTAATTCTAATAAAAACACTCATTGACACAGCGTAATACTGGAACAGAGCGAAGAAGGAGAAGTTATCAGTGTTGGGAAAACAACCACCGCTGTTCAAAGTTGACTGAGAAACGATTTGGTATTAAAAACGTAAGACTCGCGTGCATGCATGTGATCAGCATTCTAACAGCAGACAAACAGAGATCCAAAAATAATCAACCAATCAGATGAGTTATTAGCAGCGAGGGGATTCCCCCGTTGAGTAGCAAAACGATCAGGCGCTTTCTTACACACTTCTTCATTTACGGCCGTCTCGTGGAGGAAAATGACATTGCTTTTGTTTCGCTCCCTTTAACGAAAGGCTAATTGCGGTGTACCTGTTTCGATGTCCTGTCAAATCCTTTTGAACCAATGCAAATTTTCTTATGAAATTTCTACTTTGTGATAAAAATTAGCGATGAAATGTCGCGACGTTTAAAGGTCATTTTCAAGTGTGGATAAAAATACTAGTATTATTTGGAAATCACGGGAGTGCGTCCTAATTGTGCATTCGGGGGAGACGCAGGGAAGGAATTGCTCGAATTGAATCACGTTGTTTAGAGTTGGGTTCAATTCTTTGATGAATAGCAACTGAATTCGAAAATGAGGCAGTCAGGTTTGTTCTGACACTCCCACAGGCGACACATAATTTGAATGCTCAGTCAACGTTACGGTTTGTATGGTCTATATGGGAAACATGAAATGTAGAAAAAAATCGGCTAATCCTAGTTAAAGGCGAGGATTGAAAACAAATAAAATAAACTTACTGTTACTTCACGTTGTGTCCTTGTGTCCATTTGAGGCGTTCTGGGCTAGTTTTGAAATTTGATAGTAATTCTGAACTTGCCACTATGAATGAGTGAATGGAGCTAAGGATAGATAAGGCAAATGTACAAACTTTTGCAATGAAAAACTGTCTCAATGTGTAATTTCGTTTGACAGTCTTACAAAACAGCTCATAGACATTCTTTCTTTTTCTCGCTATTACCCGTTACATGTCAATCAAAGTTACTGACATGTTCAAGTTCTATCCATAAAATGTCACGTTTTTACGATGAATTGTGGCCAAAACACATTCCTGTAATTTTAGTGACGCCAAAAGGAAGGAAAGAGTGTAAAATGAAATTCAACAGCTTACTGTATTTCGCGAAACGAAACTAAACGAGTTACATCCACGAAAAGTGTTAACGAAAGTGAAGAAATAAGTCAAATATCGCAAAATTTGCAAAATCAACATTTCCGGTGTTTTATACAGCACAGAGAAATCCAACTGTTGTGATACTTGATGAGTTTCATATTGTTTCGCAAAATACAGTAAGTCAATTCAAATGGTACAACTTCAAATAATCAGTTGAGTATTTAATTCAAGTGAAAGACAGAAAAAATTTTGCTCAAATTTAAAGATATCAATACATTTCATAATGACATCAGTGTTATTAGGCTTGATTTCCGCCGCTCATACATTCGAGGTCGGGGAAAATGGAAATTCCACAGTGATCGTCTTCTCTTAATTCCCGCCTCGCTCCCTACCAGCAGATTTAGACCATCCCCAAACAACGGCAATCAAGACGTTGAACCGATTTATAAAAATAAGAGCTCTTTCAGAGTAGTCCGTAAAAAGGGTATGGCCAGTGTTTCGAGGTAGGATAACTTTTAATTCTCATGATACCAGTTCAACTTCTGTGGATCCTATTTTTTTAAAATATGCTTTTACTACTAAAAATATTTTGTCGAAGGTCCGCATTTCTTGAATATAGCTGTGAAATGAAAGCCAGAAAATTAAATATCATCGCAGTTAGATAAGCAACTAGCAGACGGTGAGCAAGCCTGAAAAAAGATTTACGCAAATCTTTCAGAATGCAAAAAAAAAAACATACAACACAGATGAATTCTAGCCTCTATGATTTTCCTCCTGTTTCCCACTCATGTCCAGGATTGAAATAATTAGATTAGATAAGCGCAGATTTTGATAAGCGTCTCCAAGTGTCCCGTTCAGTCCAAACGTCCACTACGTATTTACAACAATCCAGTCAATATAAGCTTTCGTATTTATTTGAAAGTTAGGGTAAACGCAATATTTTGTGTTTACTAGAACGGTAAATTTAAAGGGATACTTTGCGACGGATATATTTTTAGATCTAAGTGAGGTCACAAGCGATGACAGATCAAAGTCTGCATGCATCTAATTAGGCACACTCCTGAAAATATCGATTTTCTAGTAATAATGCCTCTCTCGATATAACGACTGAGCGCTCTGGTTGTTTAATATTACGAATTAATATGTGGATTTAGCAGCATTACATCAAATTCTAGTTTGAAACAACAGTGCGCTGTTTGGGGCAGTAATAAAAACAGGTGACACGTCAAGCGAAATATCGCTGTTCAATGACTTTTTCAAGGCTTTGATTTTTGAGAATCTCGACGAAATCTAGTCGACCCCACCAAGAAGTGTAAAAGCCGGGACACACTAGGCGACAAGTCGCAGCGACAGGTCTCTGTGACAAGTTGCTCCGTGTGTACTACTTGCAAAACAAGTCGCAGCCACACGACGCCTGTTCGGTGTGCACGCAGTGATCTTGTATGAGGGGGAATGTGAACTAGTTTTCTAATTCAATATGGCTGACCATATGACGCTCTCTTATTGCTTCATATTCTATTTTGTCGCAGCGACTTATCGCCTAGTGTGTCCCGGCCTTAACCCTTTGTCGCGAAACTTAACATACGCATTAGTTCACTTGACTTGTACGGTTGACTGGGTTTCTCCTGTTGCTCAGTTTGGGGATGCACCAGGAAAATGTAGTGTCCACAGGATCAATCAGTTAATATTTTCAACTTGTTTAATGCGACGTTTTCAACTCGCACAAGCTGGTCATTCAATTGAAACTGTCAATGGAGAAAACTTTCTCTAGCTATTATTCATATTCTTGCGACACCGTTAGGCGTTACATTCCGTTTTAGACGAGGTATTTTGCTATTTGAAGAAATCATGAACACACTGTTTCGTTCTCTCTTCTCTCTACCTCTGATTGTTTGCTCTCTTGTCTCAGTCTCTCACTGATTGCGGATGCGTTCACGGTCTCGCTTAATCTAATTAATTAAACGCGACAGAAATCGCATAATCCCGTAGTGTACATAACGGCTTCCACCACATATTCAACTGCCTCAATTATTACGGATGCCTTGCCAACATGAAAATCAGGCTCAATGGTTAGATGATATGTTTTACGAGACATCTGGTTTGTCTCTTTTACTGGGCAACCCTGCCCAGAGGGAAGGAGCACGAACAGGACTCGAGGTCCTATGCGAGGTGCTCCACCCTACCCTATCCAGACCAGAAAGACCAGACCACAACACCGGGAACTACATGCCCTACTCTTTACGACAAGTGTGCGGGTTCTTTTACGTCCCACAGGATTATGAACATTGAAGGATTGTGAGACGGGACCTCCGGCTTATCGTCCTTATCCGAGAAGACTAGAGAGTCTAACCATTTGCAGATGTAATTACAAAGGCAGCACTTTCTCCTCAGTTATTTAAAGACCCTGAGTGTTGGTCCGGCCGGAGTTGAACTCACGACCTCCCGCGTGACAGCCCGGTGCTCAACCAACTGAGCCACCGGTGCGCGGTGATAAGTATCCATGTGACCCAGGCAGTATCATGCAGTTTTCACGCAAGAATTCATTCCGGCGGTACTGGATCTCAAAATCGTGATAGTTGTCACAGCTGAACGACGATGACCCAAAATGTTTCATATGTGGTTAAATGTATTTCTTGTCACCAGTAGCTCCTGGCTAATAGAATTCTCTGGTATAGTTAAGTTGCGGTTGTACAGATCAAACCATATGAACTGCGGATATGAAATCAAGTGAAACCGGACGGGGAACTGAAAGCGCATACAATCAAAGTCGATTTCTTCTCCTTACCATCGTGGAAATTAAAACTGTCAGACAATGCTCTGCCCATCTTTCGACGTACAATTAATATAAGGAAAAAAACTGATGGGTGAAGTAAATTTTTATACCAACAAAAGGCAGCATTAACATTGACCCAGGGGATATTGACATTTTCGTGAAAGCTAGCGCCAAATTTTCCACCCCTGGGAACCTACAGACTGTCAAATTCCTCCGCCCCCAGGAACCTTCGGAACATCACATTTCTGCCCTGGAGTAACTTTTTTTCCATTAGATTCTCATTCTTCGAACACCAATGTTCTTCACTGTCGATTTCAAATTCCCTTTTAACAGCTGATGGAAATTTGTCGTGTAACACGAAACCTTTCCGCTGCTCACGGTACTGAACAAGAACCTAACATTTAGCAAAACAACATGAACAATATTAACCAGCTTTCGAAGCAATCAAGCATACACAATGATAGCGTGGAAAGTTCATGAATGTGTAGAAATATACAAAAAGGAATCACAAAAAAAGTAAAACGTTGGGAACCGGTATGGATCCACCCGTGAAGACGGATTTGCCTACCGGCTTTCTTTCAACCACGGTGTCCAGAAAAATCAGAAAAACCAAGGTTGAGGATAACTCATCTCCAGGTTCTCTCGGTGTTCCAAGATGGCGAACATGTCAAATTCCCGACCATGGGCAATGCATACGTGTCAAAATCCCTACCCAG
>OX421456.1:5973969-6001469 GCA_949126865.1 Montipora capitata | reverse complement strand
ATTTTCAAAATAACCGAGGTTGCTCAACATCGCGAAAACGAAACAGCAATCTTTACGGATGCAGTGTACAATGATCACCAGGAAAAGCTGTTTGGCATAAGAATTCACCCAAAGGGCGTAGGCGGTGGAACAGGAAGACATGTGGCACTGTTCATTCATTTGATAAGAGGAGACTATGATAATCTCCAAGTTTGGCCTTTTTCTGGGACAATCACTGTTAGCGTCCTAGATCAGAGTGATTCCTGCCCCCGTCGCGACATCAGTCGGATCATACAAGCAAATCCTGACGTGCCGGCCTTCAAACGGCCTAGTGAAACCATTTGCCGCACCGGGTATGGCTATGAAAGATTTGCTGGAATCAAGGAGTTCTTTGGTCCTCGATATGTGAATAAAGACGATGAATTGTTCTTAAAAATTGAGTTTTCTGGGTAATGATCGATACACTCAGAGGGTAACGCCTTAAAATATTTTTCTCAAAGAGATTTCATTTCGCTGTAGATCGCACGAACTTCGTGCCTAGGACGATGCAAATATGGGTGAAAAGATGAAGTTATGCCCAATTGTAGATTGAACTGATTGATACATTTTGTGGATGTTTACATGGAGAGAGGTGGATAGCTCAAGAATGCAAAAATGTGCATTCGGCCCTTACGTAAGGATGCTTCTAGTGCTAACATCTTTCCAACTGAGAGATGCGCCTTGCAATCCACTTTCAATCTGTGAAATCCTGTTGAAGGGGATAAAAACGAATATGGCGGTGGACGAACATGCTTTAATATAGGGAAGATCTCCTTGACGTCACCTATTGTCATTAATGTGCCAACCAGAGCCTCATTGGCTCTCGAAACAAAGGGTCTTTTGTTCCTTTGAGTGGCACATTGGAATAACAAAAGCAATGTTTGTAAACAGATATCTTTCCTATAACGGTTTTCAATGATAAACCCATACCCGGACCGAAATTAGTGCATGTAAGCCACGTGAAAAATAGTTTGCTTTTTGGCGTCTTCCAATGGAGAATGTTTTGAAGTTCGTCTGTCTAAAAGAGATGTAGCAGCATATAGTCAATAGTCCTTACACTTTGAATTGTGACTTCGCCAGTTAAGATTTCAAAGTACATCGGCTGTTCAAATATGACGTAGTCATGGTTTTAGATATTTAAATGTCACAATGGAGTCTCAGAAACAGATCATTGGTTACTCAATAATTAAGTATGTCTTTTCTTCACATTTCATGACAATAACCATTGACTTTATTTGTTTTACCCATGATTACGCAGATTATTAAAACGTTTTTTTCTTGTTTTCTCCATACAGTAGTACAACACACACTATTACAAATGATTAAAATAGAAAACTGAATGGAGAAAAGCATGGTATAGTAAACTAGTTAGTGCCCTAAGTATTAAATTACTATTATTGCTCATTATGTCTAAGAAGAACAGCAGAGCTACTGAAACTGTAGAACACTGTCCGTTGACCTAATTATAAGGCCCAGATTTGTAGATTTGTAAATTTGTAGATTTGTATATTTTGTCCTCTGATATTTTGCTCGCAGAGAATGATTTTTTTTAACATAGTCTTAGGTTTTTGGTCATCTAGCTATTGACGTTTTCGTAAGATTATTAATTTTCTTGTGTTTTTCAAAGAAAATTTTGTCGTTTGAAACAGTAGTCAATTTGCGTTTTAAACACATCATTTCTGTGCACTTTTCCAAGTTTTTATAATGTAATTTTTTGCAGAAAAAGCTGGTAACTTAATTAAAACAAATTCACTGCGTGGATTATATCTGTTTAAAAGACCTTTCTTGTGTGCACGCGGCGCCATAAACTTTCACCAGTGTGTTTCTCCAAACGCCCGTAATTAAAAGGTTTCAACGCTTGTTCAATATGCATTTACTTTATTGTTGAATCAAATATCGAGGGCTTTTAATTTGAAAACGTTGTTTGGTATGGCCGGAAGTACAGAAAATACTGAAAGAGTTTAGACCCAAATTTAGACTGATTAAAGTCTCACACAACATTGGTTCAATATATTGAATAGCGTTGAAGCAGTTTGAACGTTTGTAGAAATCTGGCATGCTGTCATCTGGCTCTCATCTCTCATGGATGGGAGAGCCTGGGGTACTGTTTCTATTTCCTTGCAATCAATGCGTTGGCGTTAACGAGATGTTTGAAAGTACTCTGGAAATTTGACTTTGTTTTTGCCCTCGTCTTTTACCCAACCTGCAGTCATTGTCCGCTCAAAACCTTTGTTGAATGAAGTCAGTCACTGAGTGTTGGATAAACAGAGTCGAGGGATAAGATCTTTACTGCACCAACCTGTCAAACAGGGAATCTTGACCGAAAATGTTTCATCTTCAATTACCTGCGAAGTGAGACACCGGTATGCTCACACAAACTGTGGAATGAATTGGCCACATTTTGAAAGGGCGTCTCCATAGCGTCAATTTTCGACCGAATGAAATATATATGGCAATGAAGCAGCGTAGCGTGCCTCCTTAACATTAGTAAAATTACAGGAATGTTTGGTGAAAAATGCGGCTATTAAGGCTAACTGGCACAAATATACGAACAATTTAATGGCGATCATTTTCGTATTGGGTGTATAAAGGTGCAAAGAGGCGCAACTGCACTAAATGTCATGGCGGTATTAGTCACGTATTATTATTCACATGTGACGTTAAGCGCCCATGATAAGGAGCTGCGTAGAAGTCTAGCAAGCACTTTCACAGAGTTTTTAAGCAAGCAACCGTGGAAAATATTCCTGTCGGTGTACGTTGGATTAAATTGGCTTTTCTGATTGGCTTAATTACAAGTTGAAAAACTAAATATTTTGAGCAAGAGCCAATACAACGTAGTACCTGACGAAGTATAATACATTACTTGATCAAATCTGCGTTGTATGGCCTCTTGCTAAAAAAGAGACCTTTTCCAACTTTTACAGACTATTTCTAGACAGGTCTAACTTTCTTCCGAGAACGTTAGGTTCAAGCAAGAGTACTTTAGATGAGAGAGCAAATCTCCTACAGTTGACCTTAATGTGAATTGTGTCATTAGATCTGTGTCATACTCCGTGGTTTTTTCAAGGACGACACCTTATTGGTCAGTTGGTGTAAAAGTGGACCACGTGGTTATGCAAACTACATCGGTGCCTCGCCTTTAGCTTGGCAGTGGTTTCGTAGTTATCTAACCGCTCGCTATCAGGTTGTCACCATTGGGACAGCATCATCGGAACGCCTACACGTGGCCAGTGGAATGCCTCAGGGGAGTATTTTAGGGCCACTCCTCTTAAGCATTTATATGAATGATTTGCCATCAGTTCCACAACATTGTTCTGTCCAGTGCTACGTGGACGACGCTAAGCTCTTGCTGTCTTTCCGGCTTCAAGATCAATCACGTATAGTCGCAGAAATAAATCAAGATCTTACAAGAGTACGTAACTGGTGTTTCGATAACCAGTTACTGTTAAACCCCGACAAGACGAAGCTCCTAGTTTGTGGCAGTAAGCATGGGGCCGCCAAAACCCGCAACTTCAAGCTTTCGTTGCTTGGAAAACAGCTTGCTCCAGTGGAGGCTGCCAGAGACCTTGGTGTTATATTGGACACAAGTTTAACTTTTGACGATCATGTCACTGCAACTGTCGCTTCTTGTATGTCGCGACTAGGCCAGATAAATCGTGTTAAACATTGTTTTGACAAACGCACTTTAATTATTATTATCAATGCGTTAGTTTTTAGTAAACTTTTTTATTGCTCTTCAGTCTGGAGCAATACTTCACAATCTAACATTTCTAAACTCCAAGCTGTTCAGAATTTGGCCTGTAGAATTGTTAGTGGGTCAAAGAAATACGATCATGTTACTCCCATTCTCAAACAACTCAACTGGCTCCCCGTGAAACAACACATGTATTATCGCGATTAAATTATGGCATTTAAATGCATGAATGGCCTTGTTCCGGGGTATCTATCTGATCAGTTCATTAAACGTTCATCAATATCAACACGCAAAACTAGAAACTCACAGCTGTTAAATATACCGTTATTTAAAACCGCAACTGGCCAAAGATCATTTTACTATCGTATGGTATCTCTTTGGAACGCTCTACCTCAAGTAATTAAGTTAAGTCAATCGTTAGCTCAGTTTAAAACCTTGATAAGGAAAAGACTCTTAATGGATAGCTAGCTGAATTTATCCAATACCGCATTAGTATGGCATTGTTTTTCTTAGCGCATTTTAAATTTTATTCATATAGAATTATTTTATTGTATTTCATTGTTGTATTTGTATTTCACTGAAAAGCCCCTTGGGGACGTGAAATAAACGTATGTATGTATGAAATCACCTTCACAGCTCGGACGCAATTTAAAAATAAATTTGAAATAACTATCTTGACACACATGCAGGAATTCGCGCTTTTGCTTTATATTCTCTTGTAATGGAATAAGAAAAAGTGGGATTTGTCTGCCATCAGTATTGAAAATGTAAGGGAAGTTCTTAACGAGAAGGGTATTTATCTAGTGTGCTAAGCTTATGGAAACTGGAGAGACATCCTTGCTACACAGAATTTCTTGTCTCGTACAGGCCTTTATTATCGATGCTGCGACATTTTCCGGAATAATTCGGAAAACAGAGCATAATTTTTCCACTTTTCATCAAAGTGTTACCTGAACGAAGTCTACCGAAGTTATTAATGACTTTCGACAATCGTACTACCTACATAACGTTCTGGAAGTGAGTTGCTTTGGTAGACAAGTTTTTTCGTTCTCAATTTGCATTTACATGTGTACTTCGTCAAGACTGTCCTCGAGAAAGAAAAGCCGTCTTACATTAGGATTGGCCAAAACAAAAGTTTCTTGGAACGCTGCTTAACTCTGGTTAGATGATCAACGGTTTCTCTTTTTCCTTACAAAACCAGGAGCGTTTGAGTAAGACCGAGCATCTCCCATACTAAGCCTATGTCACTGCATTTTTAGAGACCATCTATCTTTGGACTACCTTTGCCACAAAACAACAAAGGCAGTTCCGGTTCTGTGATGCTATGACGCCGAGGTTTCCTGTAATTGGTCATCGGGCTCCTGCAGAAGTCTCATTCGCGGGAAATTTAATCTAAAAATAAATCGGTCTATGAAAACGCCGTGACAGGAATATGATAGGTTTGTTGCTCGCTCATACTAACGGGCTCCTGACAAAACACTAAAAGGAAAAGCAAGGAGACGTCCATATACTAACAAGATTTACGAGAGAGGTCTCCTCACAAAATCAGAACCGCTTATATGGGAAAAAATGAAAGTTTCTCTGAAAATTATTGTGTTTTTGTGGCCTCAAACCTTTGATCAGCTTTCCTATGATTTTCCCCTAGTCGCGTTCATTGGGTTACCTGTGTGGTGACGTATGGAACAACCTCGTTCCCAGGGTCTTCTCAGCCTTCAACATGGCGGCGACCATAGCAGGATTCCTTTTTGATCGCTTTTTTCAGGTAAAGATAATTTCGTGTTCTAATGTCTTATGTAGGAAACAATTTCAGTAAATGAAACTTCTTTCCATCTCCTTGGTAGAGGTTTTTTCCGTAGGAAGTGTCTGAAAAATTAATAATCATCAGCAGCCGGTAGGAGGTTTGAACAAATCACTAAATGACCGGCACGTTTTAAAAGTTCCCTTTTTATTAAGCGCTGTTAAACAGTATAATTTAAGGTTTTAAACACACATTTGAGAATTGCCAAGGATCTGTATTTAAGTCTAAGCACTTATTTTAAAACGGTTAGCATTCACTTATTCCGACAAGTACCTACAGGTACATGTACCATGTACATGTATATCAGTTAAACATATGCAGTGAAAATTTAAAGCCAATTCAACAGATTCACAGCTATGTAACTCACAAATTTTTAGCGGTCTCAATAAACATTATGATTGAATATCGAACATTTCGCAAAGATGACGCAAAATTGAGAAATCATCAGACTGCCGGACACAGAGTATTTTCAAAATCCTGCCTGGCTGCTTAACATCTAGACACAGCCGTTTCTGTGTAATACTGAATAATTAAATTTTAATGCAATGTTTGATTTTTTAAACGTTAGTGTTTAACTGCTCAGATACGTGTATTTAAGTGTCAACTCCTTGATGGGAAAATAATTATTCTGTTATCCACTGTTTTGCCAATACAGACAGAATACACAGAATCTTGTCAAGAAGAGAGGAACCACTCAAAGAACAAGGAAATAAGTTTTCTATCCATGGTAGGGAGTTCATTTATTTTGTATTATGTCTTAAGCAAACCCCTTTTCTGCGGGTGTCTGGAAAACCCGAATAGCGAATAGCGAATAATCGCGAATAGCGAACAGCGAATAGTCGCGAATAGCGAATGGTAGAGCAGTGCGAATAGTGGCGAATAGTGGCGAATACTGACGAATAGTCGCGAATAGTGACTATTAGTCTTCAATAGTTACCGCCTTTTGCTGAACAATCTCGTAATCAAAGCAAATAATATTCTCACCTGTTGTCGAAAGAGAGTTTCGTGCACGCTTTTACAAACACTCTAAAGAAGAACAAACGTCAAAATGTAAAAATATAAATCACTTTCATTAATAAATCAAGCTCATGATGATGGCGCCCGAACATAAATTTTAGATACTCACATTTCATCATCCTCATCTGTGTTGTCCGATCCGACGAGACATGTTCTGTAAAAAGGAATAAAATCAAAATGTGAGTCAAGTGGTTTGCGATTACAGAGACAAACGAGCTACTCTTTAACCGTTGCGCTAATTAATTATCCAAATAAGGAACAGAATTTCAATGCATTATATTACCTTTTTTTCTCAGGGCTCAAGCTGTCCTTTGCCGACATATCTCTGCTTTTTAGCGGGAAAATCCCAGCCCACGTTGCTGCACGGTTGACCAGGAAGTACTGGGTACCAAATTTTCGTCATTTCGTCACTATCCCTCCCCCCCTCCACCCTTATTTGCAACTATTTGTATTATTCGTCACTATTCGTCACTATTCGCCACTATTCGTACCATTCGCTATTCGCGACTATTCGTTGTTCGCTATTCGGGTTTTCCAGACACCCCTTTTCTGCCTACTTTTTGGAAACTGTTTCCACACCACAACTACATTGTACATGTGGAATGGAATTTACTTTCCTCCTTTTGTCGTCCAAATAGTTCTAGTCATGCAAAGTGTCATACATGTAGAAGGTCCCATTTCAGCCAGATTGGTGATCCTTAGATAACACTAATTAATTAGGACTTGATTGCACTGCCTTGTTTATTTACGTGTAGGAATGTCTGCTTATTAATTTTTACATGACTTTGTTTATCATAAATTAAGTGGGAGTATTATGTCCAAAACATTTCAAATTTTACAATTTGCCAAAATTTCTTCGTATATGTAGTCCAATTAAATATGCAATGGTGTTATTTTAGAGACAACCAATTAATATTTCATCAAACTAATCAATTAAGTTTTTGTATTTTTCCTTTATTCTTCATTTTACTGTAGTACTTTGTAAATGGTATTAATAAAGACTGTAAACAGAAATTAATGCCTAAGTGGAATTACAATATAAGATATGTTGCATCTGGCCCTTATACACTTTGGTTTTAAAGACTTATGCAATGAAATTACTTCCCTTGAATTATTGCAAGCCCAAACTAGTAATACATGTACTTTTGTTACTTCTAAATTTTTAATCGGATCAAATACTTGCTTGGTGTAATCTCACCCTTACTCACATAAAATGATGGTTTCAATTTTAACTTTTTTCTCCATAATTATTTTTTTTACAGGAGAAATTATTGTACAAGGAAATTCAAGATGTCAAGTTGAGTCATTATGAAGAAAAAGACAATCATTCTTTGGGAAAAAGAAAGAGGGACACTGAGGTAGGAAATTCATAGCATACAAGTTCAATATTACTGTATTCACCAAAGGTTAAGGCCTTACTTTTAAACAGCTCATTACATGTATATAGTACACTTGAGAATTGTTGCCGCCACATTATAAGGATTTCAAATTTTCAAGCATTGACTTTTTAAAGTGGCATGCAAGTGTATACAGTAGTCTAAGGACTAATGTAGTTTGAATATGGACCATTACAAAAATCACACATGTGAGTGGTGGAGGAGAGGAGGGGTTTGTTGGACTAGGGTGGGGTGGGTGAAATACAAAAAACTGCTTCCCTAAAATTGAACAGAGCATTAAGAAAGTGGACATTAACGAGAAGAACACAAGTAGTTTGTGTCGCGCACCTGACAGCTTTGGAGATGATGATGACAAGAACAACTAGAACTGTACAGCCTAGCACCAAGCCCACTATTACAGACTTGACCTGGATGCATTATTTATCATCAAAGCAACTCTAACTTTATACATTAGCCCCACTTCAGGAAACATTATTGTTGAGACCTTCAACAGCTTTCTTGATAAGACATCACTGCTCACACGTTAATTGTTGATAAATGTCGAGGACAAAAATGAAGTCAACAGAACAAGAGAATGAGAGCACTTCATATAAAGATCACTTTCTGCGACTGCGTGCCCACTTGTATTGATAAAACAGGCAGGAAATTAAATGAACAGCTGACTTCAACAAACTGATCATGCATGACACATAGTGACCTTACAATACATGTGCTTTATGTTGCTGATCTTCAGTCAACAAGGCAACCACTGAATTTCTTGCGACAGTCACTGTGTTAAATGTGTCACCCACAGAGTTTGACTGCATAACAAACTACAGTGCATCATACTTTCAGTGACTCTGGAGAGGTACATGTAGTTTATGCACTTAAAAAAATTTCCTTTGAACAGTGATTACTGCACCAACAGAACTTCCAAACAAGTGACAAAACCATTTTTATAGCCTAGCAAACCTTAGAATGACAAAATTAATGGGGGATTGAAATGCAATGATCTTGGCAGGCAATGACTAACATCGTTCTCTGGCGACAAATTACATGTAGGTCAATGACTCTCAAATCTGTACAATCCACTGATGATGCTAAGCACTTTCAACTAAGTTCCCCCTTCCCCCGTCATCCTTTCGGGCAGCTGTCTAGATAACAAGCTCTGGTTCAGTACAGTACTATATAAACGTCTGGCCGGAGGTCATCATTCTTTGTGATGCAAGTGTAAGGATTACCACCACCACAGAGAAGATTGTTTTCTATTACGATTGTTAAAGATGGATCCCCTGCCCCTTCCAAACAATGTATCCACACTGTTTGGAAGGGGGTAGGGGAGGGGGAGGGGGGGGAATGCTTTCACGTTTAGACAGTCTCCTCAAGCCATGTCACATGTAACTTTTGTAGTGGTCCATCCTGTAGTTTTTTCTTAAGAAAACCTGGATTTAGGGACACTAAATTTCAACTTTGCGATACAGTGCAACCAATGATATATATGTATTTAACTCCTGGGAACAATCGTTACCTTGATAAGTAAACACTCCATAATAAGAATTATTATTTTAGGTGAAATATGAAATTGACACTGGGTTGAGAAAAAAGTTAATTTGTTGTCTTTTTACCTTTGTGCTTTTCCTACATTGTATGCAAGCACTTTTTTGGAATTCCTCGTGTTCAAGTTTGTCTCTTTTTTAAGAAAGAAGTCTTTTGTGTTTTACAAATACATGTAACTAACTTTCTTAGAATCAAAACCCTTTGTGCAGTGAAATCACAGTTCATAGTTAATGGTTGATGGACTAACAAACAAATTAAGTGCTACATGTAAGTTGCTCTGTTTCCTTTAGGAATTCATGTACAGTGTAACCACAGTGTAAACAATGGGCATACACGGATAGGGAATTTTGAAACAATGTACATTATCAGATGGCTTTATTCGAGGCCTGAAGATGACAAAAGTTGAAAAAGTTTGATTTACTGTATCGTCGTTAATAGCTTTCAGCCTTATTTACATAATAGATAGCCACAAAAAGTAATCACCTGAGTGGTGTTAAATGTATAATAAGAGAATGTCTTTCCTTAGCATTTGAAATATGTTTTCAATAATTATTATTGTCTCGTCTCTGTCCTTCACTTTGTTATCATCAGGAATCGCAATGTCAATAGTGTTCCTTTGTTGATGTACATGTAGACTTAATCAGGCCTCATAACTTCTGTCATTTGGTCACATTGCATTGTGAAGTCCCACCAGATCTTACAGGCCTTGTTTCTCTGGCTGCTTAAGGTTCATGCCCTTATAAATGTACAATCATTCTGTTGGTTGACTCTCAATCTTCCCTTTCTCATGTAACCGCCAAAGTGCACATTGAGCTATGGATGTCTCTCTTTGCGTTCTCATCGTGCTAGTTTGCTACCTTCACTGACCAGGTGACTCAGTATCTCTCTCTGTTTGTGCCATAAATTCTGCACAGGGGAGGCTCAGTTGTTTTAAGTTCTTGTTTCTTTTTCCTAGGCACTATAGACCCATATCACTCAATGTCCAAACAAGAGATTTTGCCCACCGAACCTCTCATTCAATGTGAGGCTGGACGGGCAAAGACAATGCAAAGACAAAGCCTTTATTCCCCAAGGATTCCAAAATGGCCGCCGAGTGATAAAGGTGAATTGTAACAAAAAAGTGCTTTGGTACAGCCTTTCCAGGTGGTTGACTTTGATGTCATCCAAAATGTATCCCAATTTTAGCTTTTCTCGGGCTCTTTGTTTTTATAAAATAATTGGGATAGTACACGCACTCTCATTGGCCAATAGCTGTGTTAAGATGAGAGTATGGAAACACGGCTGTGACATCACATGAATTTTGATTGGTTATATGCCGCCAGACACACGTTTTGATTGGCTGGTAAGAAATATGAGCGTGCATCAAGAAATCTGTTTCAATCAAGAATTGTCCGTGATTTGTTTCCTTCATTTGTCGAATTATCTTTGAGCAATATTTTATAAAAGCAATAGAGGACTTTTTTCCGTGTTTCCATAGCCTCATCTAAACACTCGGGGAAGTTGGAGAATTCTCGACACTTATGCCAATTCTCCCAACTCCCCCTTGTGTTTAGATGAGGCTATGGAAACACGGAAAATGTCATCTATTGCTTAAATGGAATCACTTTATAAATACAGTCAGTAAAGCTGTGATGATGATCTCTTTTAAAGTCTGGCCATGTTAATTCCACGTTCTAGTTTACCATTAATTTTTCAACGATTCAATTACTTTTAGTCCTACTTGGACAAGCTTTAAATTCTTGATGATCCAAGAATATGGAACTATGACGTTTTTGTTGTAGACATTCTGGTGGCCCACACGCTCTATGGTCAAATTATTAAGCTTATTAAATTTTGTGTTGTCAACAAGTCTCCTATTATCAATAAGAAGTCAGTCTGTAGTTCTCTGACTGATTCTTTTGCACACTTTTTGTTCTACTGGTAGTTTGTCCTTCTCTTCAAGAAAAACGTTCATGTAGATGCACTGTGAAAATCAATTATACCAGTCATACACTTCCACTTGAGCAACAAGCAGAGTATACAGTCTGTAGGTCAAAAGTTATTAACTGTGTTCCTCCTGTGTGTTACTATATTATAATTGCTACTGTTAACATTATCATTATTATTATTATTATTATTATTAATAACTTAATAATAACTTAAAAACTTATATAGCGCATGCTTCATGACAGAATGATTGCATGCGCTTAACATGGATTAAAATACCAATAAAATTTATCAGTTCATATAAGCTAAGAATATGTTCATTAAATAGATTTGTAAGTTAACTTAAGATTAATTACATGAATTCAAGGTGCCAATAAAATTGTTAATTCCTGTAAGCTAAAAATATGCTAATTTAAAATAATAAGTTTTAAGTTGATAAAATTATTATTATTATTATTATTATTATTATTATTGTTGTTACTATTACTATTAAATTATTATTATGTTTATTATTATTGTTGTTATTATTATTAAATTAAGCATTTGTTGTTCAAAAGCTTTTCAGCACAATTATGATAACTTTCCTCGCTTAAGAAGTTGTTGTTTGCAAATCATCCCAAACCTTTTTAGGAAAATGATCATTTTGAAGCTGAAATTGCCCCTTTGCCATCCATTTGTTGTCGTATTGCAAAGAAAAGAACATTGTGGGCTCCCCAGCCCTCCCTTTTAATGGTTTTATTTACTTGTGATACATGTACACGGAAAACATATAATTATTTAAGGAGCAAAAAAGTTGGATTGTAGAAGTTGTAGTATTTACATATAAATGACATGGAACTGCATTTGGAGTCAGACACTGAGTGATGACTGTATCGGTCCAATTTCCTTACATTTCTTTGCAAGGTTGAGGCCTGGACAAACTAGTAAGCTCAAGTTTTCAGTAATATTCAGTAGTGTTTGCTACATGTGTATAACAACACTTTTTTACAGTTGATCAATCTTCAAACACTTCTTGCGTAATTCGGTAAAAAAAAACCACTTAGAATAAAGGACATGCAGGGCGAAAACAAGCATGGTGACCCCATCTCTTTATTGCATTATTTTTGTGTCCTGTGTATGAATATCAATTGTGCCAAGTTTGACAAACATCTGGATAGTATGTCATTTTCAAGGGAAGTACAGTGTACCTTAATTATTGTTCTTCCCTGATGATAACGCCTATTTTTTGTATACAGTTTTTGATCTCCTGATTGACTGTACCTAGTTAATCCATGATAATTGGGATCACATCCACATTCTTTATTGGCCATAATTATTTTCTCTTGAATCAATGTTAAAGTTAAAGTGAACTTAGGCATTTGTCTTTTTCTTTTCTTCTTTTCTTCTTTTCTTGATCACAGATCTTGTCAGCAGGATACTGTAGGCAACGTCTCTAATCAAGCATATCCTGCTTCCTTTGTCAGTTACTACAATATTTGGTTTTCTAAGATCTTCCTAATAATCGTCACCTTCATTGTCACGATCATGATCATTATTTGTCATCTTCATCATCATTGTCATCATTATCATAATCCCATAGAATCTTGACATTCGTGATGATTTTCTATAATACCTCCTGGTTTGTGTTTTTTTCCATTATTATCATTATTGTTATCATTATCATCATTATTATTCAGCTTCCATCGCTTTGTATTCTGACTAACTGAGGATGGCAGAAGTTTCTGTTTAAACATGTCTTATAAACTCAAAGGTTTCGTGTTTTTCTTTAAATTCATTATTATTATTATTATTATTATTATTATTATTATTATTATTATCATTATCATTATCATTATCATTATCATTATTATTATTATTATTTGTTGCTGTTAATAATTATTATTATTCTCACTATCATTATCATTTTCATTGATTATCATTATTGCATTTTATTGAGTCATTTTTCCAAACTTTCACCTTATCCAAACTCAAGTGTTAGAAATTTTATTACAGTTTTCACCATAATATTATTTTCTTCTAAGATGTAAAGGTCATTTATCATTTGAGAGGAAGACTTTTTTCTGGTTCAGAGCGAGCAGAAATTATAGTGATCAGCCATTGCTTCTTTTGGTCTTAGATATAATTGATATTGTATACTGTTGTTTGCCTCGTTTTTAAGCCCAAAAATCAAAAGAATATTTTAACTTGAACGAGGCAACAAGGGCCAATTTGTATGCGCATAAATCAGCGGCCATTTTGGAATAAGGTGTATTACATGTAAGTACATTTTTGGGAAACTAGTCCACAAGGAGATAGAAATGTTTCCATGTACAGGTAGTTTTTTAATTTTTTAGACAATCAATTTGCATATACAAGTTCTCGACAATCTTTTATCCAAGTTAGGAGTGTCGTTTGGACCTGGACAGTCTTTCATATTTTCTTGTACTCTTTTGTAGTCATTTGTAGTCCTTCACAGTCCTTTGTAGCCTTTCATAGTGTTTTGTAATCTTTCATGGTCTTCCATAGTCTTTAAGTATCTTTAATTATAGTGTTTTGTACTCTTTTATGGTCTCTCGTAGTCTTTTGTGATCTTCAATAGTGTTTAATAGTGTTTTGTACACTTTTGTGGTCTTTCATACAAATGTAGTCTGTAATAGTGTTTTTTGCTTTTTTGTGGTCTTGTATAGTCCTGTGTAGTCTTTCGGAATCTTTTTTACAATGTAGTATTTTGAAGTATTTCATAGTATTTCATAGTGTTTTGAACTCTTTTGTGGTCTTTCATAGTCTTTAATAACTTGTTTTGTACTCTTTACATTGTAGTATTCCATGGTGTTATGTACTTTTCCCTAGCCATTTTAGTCGTTGGCAGTCTTTTTTTTTGGACATAGGTAGTCGTCTCTTTTTTTCCCCTCTTTTTCTTTATTTACCAGATTCATTATGTTAGCTGTATCTTGGTTGCACCGTATAGGAAAGTTTCAACAATATTAACGGTACAATAACTGCTCACAGCTGCATCTTGTGTTGCTATTTAGCTTGCAAAATTTCAGCATGTTGTTCCCGGCCGGGAACCATGCTTTGACACTGTCCAGCTTCTCGCTTCTGCTTTCCGCGTGGCCATCATTCGTGCGCCAATCGTTTTTGTGTATTCCCAACAAAACGAATTAGACAGAATTGTTGCCGCTTGCCTGCGAACACAGCCGTCTTCCATTGCTACGTCCTTCGGGTATTCTCGGCTCGCCCGAACGTGTCAAGCGACTATTAATGTGTTAAAATGGAAGATTAAACTCGGCGCGTTCGCGATATTTTGTCCCTTTGCGAAAATAAGGAAAGAAGTTAGACTGTGCTTTTAGGTGCGCGAAAATCGTGGGCAACTTGTACCGTCAATATTTTGCTTAGGTTACACTGTGTCTCATACGAGTTTCAACAGTTTGGAGGGAATGTTTATTCAGATGTTAACTCTACAACACTGTTTCATTTAACATGAATGTCATGGTACCAAATGAAACAACAATAATTGCTAAGCAAGTTGCGTTCATTAATGTGACGTAATACGTTACCATGACAACAAACGAGACATCCAAAAACACGTTTTATTTTGTCTTTAAGTGCTTATATCTCGGTGATGTATCATTTTCTTATTGCTGGAAAATGATTAGCAGGCTAAGATAAAACTCTCTACAGAGTTTTAAAAAAATTATCTGGAGCGGATTAAGAGCCACCGTAAAATTTCCCAGTTGTGAAGGTGGCTATAAATGGGCTCCAGAGAATTTTTGTGCTAAGTTTGCAAGAATTTTTATGTTAGCCTGTTTATCACTTTACAGCAATAAAAATTCGAGGTCACCAAGTTGGTTTTTGAGATGTAAGCGTTCAAAGACAAGGTATCATTAGAATGTGTTTACACGACTGTTTTGGTTCCATGGTGACTTACTACGTCACATCAATGATTGCTTGTCGTTTAAGTGTACCTAAAACTCGCATATTTTTTGTCAACAATATTAAGCTTCACACCTAAAGCAAACATGTTTTACCATTCTTTTTGTGTGCCGGTCAAGACGCGCAAAGTTAATCAAAACTAGCAGTGATTTGGACCCACGGGTCTATTCTCGATTTGACGTCACAAATGGATTTGCATTGCAAAATAATTTGTGACGTAAAATCGAGAATAGACCCATGCCTCTCATATCACGGTCGTGGGTTCAAATTTACGCCTAGTTCTGCCAAGTTTATGTAGCTTGCACGGCACAGAAAAAGCGAAACTTTGGATAACAGTGGTGACATTTGTTTGCTTTGGATGGGGAGATTTATATTAGGAACGAAAAGTATTTGAGCTTTGGTGCACTTTAAAAATATTGTTTTTTTTCTTTTGGTATGATAGCATTACCGTTGCGTGGAACAGCTGTGTAGATTCAGGAAAGAGCTAATTTGTTGGACAAAAACGAATATAATTTTAAGCCTTTCCACTGCCTCCATTCACCGGCTTAAAGTGGGCGATTTTACCACTATTCATAGAATTTAGGAACCAACACCTTTTTACGAATTCTTTCTTGTCCAACACGTTATTTGTAAAGCGTTGCTGGTACGTGTAGTTTTAACTCAAGTAAGTTGAAATTTAAGTGTTAACATGGCCTTGGCAAAATTTCCCGCCAAAAAACTTAGAAAATACACGGCGTCCCAAATACGCATGCGCCGGTTTTTTTTTAGAAAAAAAAAACGAAACCAGGTAATATATACGCCATTTAACTTGTTATTTAAAGTATAAAATGAACTCAATAAACAGTCTTTTTTTCATTTCGTGTGTTCTTTATTGGTTAAGTCTGATTAAGAAATTCATTGACATACCTTCTTTTTTTAAAAAAAAAAAAAGTTGGCGCATGCGTATTATAAGCGCTCGTATTTTTCTAAGTTTTTTGGCGGGAAAATGTGACCCAATTTGCACAGCGTTTCCCCTGGCAACTAATTCACGCAAAAAATAACTACTCTGTAAGGAATTCTTGAATAACATATTGCATAGAAAACAGGGGTCTTAAAACAACAAGGCAAGCTACGAAAAATGATTTTTAAAAGGCGCAAAGCATTTGAACAACAAGGAATTATGAAAATTGCATTGAAACTTAAGCGTTTAAAATCGCTTCAGCTTTGAAAAAGCAAAAAATGAAACTGCGGCGAAGCGCATTTAATGATCCTTACAGAAACTCTTTCGCTTAACGACAAAATAATGGAAACTAAAGATTTCACAGCTTGCCGTGTTGGTTACGAGATCAAGACCTTTTCTTCCCAAAAAGAATTTTTAACCCTGAAAAGATACGAATTTCCTAATCCTTGGCAGATGCTCGAGAACTTGAGAACCGCACGCCTAAGCTGAGACTGTTAAGGACGGTGCCTACTAATTAAAGATATTTTTGCCCCGGTGTGTGATTATGCAGGAAATGTAGATCTCAACAAGTGTTATTGAAATCCAAAAAGAAAATTGGGGGTAACCACGCATTTTTCAAAGATAATTCATGAATAATATTTGTAAAAAGCTGTAAAATACAAAGCAATGTATGGCGTTCTTTCTCAAATTGGAGCTTAATTATTTCTCAAAAATGCATGGTTACCTTACTAAGATCTACTTTCTCCGGATAGTTTTAAACCGCGCAAAAATATCCCTGTATTAGTAAGCATCAGCGATAGGAAATCCGAGTATCTGGAGATGCGCAGAACATATGCGCAATAACAATAGTAGACACCGTCCTTAACAGCGACACCAAGGCAAATATGCTTTTTAAAACAGGGCGAACTAGAAAAGGTCTTTTCCCTCGACACCAATGTCTTTGTACACCAGTTGTTACAAGCCTTTCAATGATTTCAAACCAACTTTACCCTGTAGTCTTCTGCATCTGTGCCTTGGTGTTTGTATGTACTGTTGTGCATGTCTTAGTGTTTGTATGTACTCGTGTGTCTGTGTCTTAGTGTTTGTATGTACTCTTGTCAACTGGGGTATCATTCTTTGTATGTACTCTTGTGCATCTGTGTTTTAGTGTTGGTATGTACTGTTGTGCATGTGTCTTAGTGTTTGTATGTACTCTTGTGCATCTGTGCCTTAGTGTTTGTATGTACCCTTGTGCATCTGTGCCTTAGTATTCGTAAGTACTGTTGTGCTTGTCTTAGTTTTTGTATGTACTCTTGTGTGTCTGTCTTAGTGTTTGTATGTACTCATGTGTCTGTGTCTTAGTGTTCGTATGTACTCTTGTCAACTGGGGTATCATTCTTTGTATGTACTCTTGTCAACTGGGGTATCATTCTTGGTATGTACTCTTGTGTGTCTGTGTCTTAGTGTTCGTATGTACTCTTGTCAACTGGGGTATCATTCTTGGTATTTACTCATGTGTGTCTGTGTCTTAGTGTTCGTATGTACTCTTGTCAACTGGGGTATCATTCTTTGTATGTACTCTTGTGTGTCTGTGTCTTAGTGTTCGCATGTACTCATGTGTGTCCGTGTCTTAGTGTTTGTATGTACTCTTGTGTGTCTGTGTCTTAGTGTTTGTATTTACTCATGTGTGTCTGTGTCTTAGTGTTCGTATGTACTCTTGTCAACTGGGGTATCATTCTTCGTATGTACTGTTGTGTGTCTGTGTCTTAGTGTTCGTATATACTCATGTGCATCAGTGTCTTAGTGTTAGTATGTACAGCTGTACCCTTGTTTAACTGTGTCTTATTGTTTGTGTATACCTTTGTGCATTTTTGCCTCAGTGTTTGTATGTACTCTTTTGCATCTGTGTCTCAGTGTTGCTATGTACTCTTGTCAAATGGGGTTTCATTCTTTGTATGTCCTAGTGTTAGTATGTACCCTTGTTCAACTGTGTCGTAGTGTTTGTATGTACCCTTGTGCATTTGTTCCCAAGTGTTTGTACGTGCTCTTTGTGCATTTGTGTCTTAGTGTTTGTATGTACTCATGTGAAGTGGTACGTGTCTCATTCTTGTATATACTCTAGTGCATCTGTGTCTTAGTGTTTGTATGTACTCTTGCGCATCTGTGTCTCATTTTTATGTAACCTTGCGCATCTGTGTCTTAGTGTTTGTATGTACTCCTATGTACTCTTGTCGACTGGTGTGTCATTCTTTGTATATACTCTTGTTCTGTGTTTTATTGTTCATATGTACTTTTGTGCATCTGTGCCTTAGTATTTGTATGTACTCTTGTCCACTGGTGTTTTATTGTTTGTATGTAGATGTGCTTTTTTGTACGTGTCTCTTAGGTGTGTGTATGTACAGTCTTGTCCATCTGAATCTTTGTTTGTTTGTAATATATGTAGTCTTGTGCATCAGTGTCTTTAAGTGTGCGTATGTACTTACAGAAACTCTTTCGCTTAACGACAAAATAATGGAAACTAAAGATTTCACAGCTTGCCGTGTTGGTTACGAGATCAAGACCTTTTCTTCCCAAAAGAATTTTTAACTCTAAAAAGATACGCATTTCCTAATCCTAGGCAGATGCCCTAGAACTTAAGAACTGCACTGTTAACAGCGACACCAAGACAACTATGCTTTTTAAAACAGGACGAACTAGAAAAGGTCTTTTCCCTCGACACCAATGTATTTGTACACCAGTTGTTACAAGCCTTTCAATGTTCTCAAACCAAGTTTACCCCGGGTAAACTACATAGTCTTCTGCATCTGTGCCGTAGTGTTTGTATGTACTCTTGTTCAACTGTGTCTTAGTGTTTGTATATACCTTCGTGCATTTGTGCCTCAGTGTTTGTATCTACTCATGTGCATCTGTGTCGTAGTGTTCGTATGTACTCTTATGCATCTGTGTCTTAATGTTCGTATGTACTGTTGTGGATGTGCCTTAGTGTTTGTATGTACCCTTGTTCAACTGTGTCTTAGTGTTTGTATATACCTTTGTGCATCTGTGTGTTAGCATTTGTATATACTGTTGTGCATCTGTGTCTTAGTGTTGCTACTGATGTACTTTTGTCAACTGGGGTATCATTCTTTGTATGTACTCTTGTGTGTCTGTGTCTTAGTGTTCACATGTACCCTTATTCAACTGTGTCTTAGTGTTTGTATATACCTTTGTGCATTTGTGCATTTGTTTGTATGTACTCTTGTTCATCTGTGTCTTAGTGTTTGTATGTACTGTTGTGCATCTGTACTCTTGTCAAGTGGTGTCTCATTCTTTGTATGTACTCTTGTGCATCTGTCCTAGTGTTAGTATGTACCCTTGTTCAACTGTGTCGTAGTGTTTGTATGTACCCTTGTGCATTTGTTCCTCAGTGTTTGTATGTGCTCTTTGTGCATCTGTGTCTTAGGGCGCGTTTGATTGACCCTATTCCGAAATAAGAATACGTGGAGTGGTGATTAAAGCGGTATGTTTGGCGAGTTTAAAGCAACAAGGATAATAAATGTATGTTTAAAATAGCATTTTAGCAAGTGTTTGATAATTTTAATGTGAATCTCCGTAAAAACGAAGGATTTCTAAATTCTATTCCATGTATTCCTATTCCGGAATACGGTCAATCGAACGCGCCCTTAGTGTTGCTATGTACTTTTGTCAACTGGGGACTCATTCTTTGTATGTAGTCTTGTGCATCTGTCCTAGTGTTAGTATGTACCCTTGTTCAAGTGTGTCGTAGTGTTTGTATGTACCCTTGTGCATTTGTTCCTCAGTGTTTGTACGTGCTCTTTGTGCATCTGTGCTTAGTGTTCGTATGTACTCTTGTGCATCTGTGCCTTAGTGTTTGTATGTACTCTTGTGCATCTGTGCCTTAGTGTTCGTATGTACTCTTGTGAAGTGGTGTCTCATTCTTTGTATACACTCTTGTGCATATGCTGTATATGCTCTTGTGTCTTAGTGTTCGTATGTACTCTTATGCATCTGTGTCTTAGTGTGAGAATGTACTCTTGTGCATCTGTGCCTTAGTGTTTGTATGTACTCTTGTGCATCTGTGCCTTAGTGTTTGTATGTACTCTTGTGAAGTGGTGTCTCATTCTTTGTATATACTCTTGTGCATATGCTGTATATGCTCTTGTGCCTTAGTGTTTGTATGTACTCTTGTGCATCTGTGTCTTAGTGTTCGTATGTACTCTTGTGAAGTGGTGTCTCATTCTTTGTATATACTCTTGTGCATATGCTGTATATGCTCTTGTGTCTTAGTGTTCGTATGTACTCTTATGCATCTGTGTCTTAGTGTGAGAATGTACTCTTCTGCATCTGTGTCTTAGTGTTTGTATGTACTCCTATGTACTCTTGTCAACTGGTGTGTCATTCTTTGTATATACTCTTGTTCTGTGCTTTATTGTTCATATGTACTTTTGTGCATCTGTGCCTTAGTATTTGTATGTACTCTTGTCCACTGGTGTCTTATTGTTTGTATGTACAGTCTTGTCCATCTGAGTCTTTGTTTGTTTGTAATATATGTTGTCTTGTGCACCAGTGTCTTTAAGTGTGCTTATGTGCTTTTGTCCACCGGTGTCTCATTGTTTGTATGTACTCTTGTTCATCTGTGTCTTAGTGTTCATATGTACTCTACTTCGTCTATGTCTTAGTGTTTGTATATCCTCTTATGCATGAATGTTTTAGTCACTTGAAGGCAAATAGTCCAGTTTTAAAAGGCTGTTTTTTTCAAACTAGACATGTAAGATGTCTTGAAGTATCATTTAATTAAATAAGTAAAAGGTAAAAAAGTCCTAGGAGGCATTCACAAATTTACAAAATGGTTGCTATTTGCTGACACGAAAACACAGAAGAAAAAAACTAAATGTAGTGTTTGAGTCTTGTGTGCCAGAATCTCTGATTTTCTTTGTGCACTAGTTTGCCCATGTCTTGTTTGTCTTTTCTCTTATGCACCGGTGTCTCTGTGTTTGTATTTCCTTTAGTGTGCCATGTCTTATTGTTTGTCTGTTCTCTTATGCACCGGTGTCTCTGTGTTTGTATTTCCTTTAGAGTGCCACGTCTTAGTGTTTGGCTGCGCTCTTGCACGCCAGTGTTTGTGTCTTTATGTTCAATAATGTAGCTGTGTTTTAGTGTTCTTACAGTATGTGCTCTATTTCTTAGTGTTTGCATGTACCGTCTAGTGTGCTCTTGCACGCCAGTGTCGCTGTCTGTGTGTTTACTATTGTGCCTGTCTCTTAGTATTTGTCTGTACTCCTGGACGTCATTGTCTCTGTCTTTATGTTCACTAGTGTGCCCTGTCTCAGTGTTTTTCTGTACTCTTGCACGTCAGTGTCTGTTCAGTAATGTGCCCATGTATTAGTATTTGCCAACTCTGGCTCGCCAGTGGCAGTGTCTGTGTTTGTGTGTTCACATGTGTGCCATGTCTTAGTGTTGTCTGTACTCTTGCTCGCCACTGTCTGTGTCTGTATGTTAACTGGTGTGCCCTATCATAGTGTCTCTCTGTACTCTTGTTTGTCAGTGTCTGTCTGCATGTTTGTTAGTGTGCCTTTGTCTTTAAGTGTTTGTTTGTTTCTCCTCTTGCATGTCAGTGTCTTTTTACTAGTGTGCGCACGATGGTGTTTGTCTGTACTTTTCCTCACCAGAGACGTGTCTGTATATATATATATATATATATATATATATATATATATATATATATATATATATATATATATATATATATATATATATGTTCACTGAATGTGCCGTGTCTTGGTGTTTTTCTGTACCCTTGCACGCCAGTATCCCTGTGTCTTTGTGTTAACTTGTGTGCCTGTCTCTTAGTGTTTCTCTGTACACCTGGGTGTAATTGTCTCAGTGTCTTCATGTTCACTAATGTGCCCTGCCTCAGTGTTTGTCTGTACTATTGCTCGCCAGTGTCTGTGTCTGTATGTTCACTAGTGTCGGTACTCTTCTGTGTCAGTGTCTGTTTCTGTATGTTAACTACGGTATTGTGCCGTGTCTTAATGTTTGTCTGTACTCTTGCATGTCAGTGTGTGTGTCTGTATGTTTATTAATGTGCCCATATATTAATGTTTATCTGCACTTTTGCAAGCCAGTTTGTGTTTTTTTATCGCCAGTGTCTGTTTTTATAGGTTTGTCTATGACCTTGGTGGCCATTGTCTGTGTATTCACTGGTGTAATTAGCGTTTTGTGTTTACTTTTCTGCACCTGGATATATGTGTTCTTATACGCCTTTACCTTTGTGTTCTATTTACAGTAACTGTTTTCCGCCTTATTCCAACGTGTTGTATGTACCTTTTAGCGCTTATTCCCTTGATGTTCAGTGTTTGATTGTACTCTCGTTCACCTGTGTCAGTGCTTTTTAGACATTTGTATACATTTGTCTTAGGTTTTTGTGTGTAGTGTTGTGTTCCTACGTCTTGGTCCATCTATGTCCTCTGATGTTCTTGTGTTTAAGTTGTCCATGTATTCTCTGGCGCCCGTGTCTTAGTCTCCCTATGTACCCTTGTGTGCTGTTGTTGTCCGTGTTACTGTGCACTTGTGAGCGCCTTTGCGTGCAATTTATTGTGTCGTATTATCCGTTATTGAATGCGCGCGTAATCTATTCCTTATCAACTTCCATTGCCTCCTAGAAACTTTCACACCTTAAACTACACGAACTAAATTACTTTGTAATACTGTACTATCAACATTGAGCGATCATTTGAATACTGGTTGCACCAGCGAGAGAGCTTTAAAAGCGCTTCTTAAGTCGCATAGATATTGTACAAAATCTTTGCGAAAAATGCGCATTTTCAAAAAGTTAGCGAGAGTTTTGCTGCAATCGATAATAAAGTTTGCTGGACTACCTTGACCGCTCAAAGTTGTAATGGTGGCTGTAAGAAAAGCTACATTGTGTTATTCATCCTGTAATCTTAACAAGACGAATGTCAATAAAACTACAAGCCTTGGACTCGTCGTCTACTGTGTATCACATCCTCTCCTTGTTTTATAAATCTCCCGGTAGTTAATCCATGTTAACATACGTTGGGGCTCTCTTGTTCACATTTATTTAACCAACTAATCCATATAGGATTAAAACAACCTAAATCTCTTTCTTATGAAAACTCAAAGTGATCAAATCCGTATTTGAGCTTGCACAAGTTACAAAGCCACCATTAAAATTATGTAAAGGAAAAGACTAGTGCGGGTCTTAGCTTTGTCGACTTCACTTCCGGATCCGGTACACTTCCTTTTGGTCTTTCATCTTGCCTTTCTTGTCTGTTTTGAAGATGTTCTAAAACAAAAATAAAGATTCAGATCTATTTTACTCTTGATAACATGAAATATCAAATTGTGCAGACATGAAAGGTAATGCTTTTGAAAACGTTGCTCATAATGCCCCCAACCGTTCGTTTCTCAAATGGATCGTTCCTGCTAACTTCTTGGAACTTAATCGTCAAACCGGACCGAAAACCGTAATACGCTTATAACATTTAAGAGATATTTACCTTTAAATGGCAGTATAGAACTCGATATACTTCTTCGGACGTCTTTTTTGTAAGAGGTGAACAATTCCTGCCAACAAAAATAAAAGAAACGATTGATAAGTTTGATCACGTAATAGTTTGAACTGTATAACTTCGTACCAAGGACCTTAAACTGCTCGGGCTGCAAAAACCGCAAAGTAATTTATGGCAAGAATTCTTTCCCAGCTAAGGACTTGACAAGACTTCATTTTTATAATAAAAGACAACAGTTTGAACTAAATTCGAACATAACTAGCGAGTAACTTGCAATGCACGTGTTAACTTCTTCCTTTGCTTTCATCAAAGTTGAACTCAATTTCATACGAAGATATATAAAGAAAGCAGCTAATACTCACTTTTAAAATACTTCAATTTCGTCCATCTCTCCGCTGGATATAATTTCGCTCCAAATCCATAACTTCGGTCAAAGGACAACACATCTTCACTCCACAACTTCCATGTTGCAAATGAAAAATTTTGCATGATAAGAAATGAATTATGAATGAGATAACTGGAGCCAATCGTTAGCCGTAACGTCAGGATTTCCATATTGAGATATAATTAATTAGCATACCTTGTTTTCCAGCAAAGGCATGCACTTAAACAAGATATGAAGGGAATCGAACCATCAACCATCCCCCGTCGTTGGAAGAAGCGGAGAGCTTTCAACCACGTTAGCCGTCCCGTCCGATGCTGATACTATCGGATGTCTCTAATAGGATATGCTACTGATCACTGTTGTTTCGATTCTGCTCGTAAAATAACAACTGCTAGAAAATCAGAGTGAGGATGCCATTCCTACATATTGCGCAAAGACTAAAAAAGAAAACATTTACAAAATTTAGAGTATAGACCGATGCTTGACTGAAATTGAAATTCTCAATACAACAAGTACGTTTAATTGACGCCACAGCAGCTTCAACGCGCTTTTTATTACACGGTTTAAAAACACAACAGTTTTCCTCATTTGAGCACAATATGCAAGCTTAAAGAGCATAAGATACATCCTATCAAGCACTTTATCAACATTTCACAGCAGAAAAAAATAAAATAAAGCATCGTCATGATTGATCACGAATCGATTCAGGTTCGATACCTGCTAAGTTGGATCGGGCGGGCTTGCTCTAACCACTGAGCTAGTCCTGACCGATGCAGATTCCAACGGAAATTTTCTCAATACAACTAGTTCGTAGGACTGACGTCAGAACATCTTATAGTCGCTGTTTATGACACGTTTTCATGGCTAAAAATAATGTTTTTCTCATTTGCGCACATTCGTTTTGCAAGCTCAAAGTGGATAAGATACATCCGGCCAAGCAATTTAACAACATTTCGCAGCAGAAAAAAATGCAATAACGCATCTATCAGAAATCAATTCGGATTCGAAACCTGCAAAGTTTGGATTGGAAGGGCTTTCTTTAACCACTGAGCTATCCAGGCCGATGCTCGAATAAAACAGAAAATTCTCCATGCACATCACGAGTTCCTCTTATTAAAGTAAGAGGAGCTAGAAGGCGTTTCTTTTTAACAAAATCGTGTAATACTAAAACATTTTCCACAATTGCGCTCAGTTTTCCAGTTTACGATCCCGTCAGCTTATAAACAAAAGAAAGCAAAGAAAAAATGGAAAAGGAATTAAAAACAGTGCCGTGATCGGCCAGGAATCGATTCGGGTTCGAAACCCCCTAAGTTTGAATTGGGCGGGGTGCTCTAACCACTGAGCTATCCCGGCCGATGCTCCAACGACACGGAAAATTTCTCCACATCACAAGTTACTCAGATTAAAGAAAGAGGAGCTAGAGGGCATTTTGTTAACACAAAACATTTTCTACTATTTTTCTCAGTTTTCCAGTGAACGATGCATAGGCGTCAGCTTATTCATGCAAGCAAAAAAAAAAAAAAAAAACACAAAGAAGACAATGGAAAGGGGTTAAAAAACACGGATTCGAAACCCGCTAGGTTTGAATTGGGCGGGGTGCACTAACCACGGAGCTATCCTGCCCGATGCAGGGGCTAAACAGAAAATGTTTCCGCATCACAAGTTACTCAGATTAAAGGAAGAGGAGTAAGAAGGCATTTTTGTTAACAAACGAGTGTTATACTAAAACATGTTCGTGTACTGCGCTCAGTTTTCCAGTGTGCGATGCATAGGCGTCAGCTTATTCAAGAAAAAAAAGACAAAGAAGGCAATGGAAAGGGATTAAAACCACAGCATCGGCCATGAATCGATTCGGATTTGAAACCCGCAAGGTTTGAATTGGGCTGGGTGCTCTAACCACTAATCTATCCCGGCTGATGCTTGAGCGAAACAGAAAATTTCTCTACATCGCAAGTTTCTCAGATGAAAGAAAGGGTAGCTAGAAGCCATTTTGTTAACAAACGAGACTCAGTGTAATACTAAAACATTTTCCACTACTGCGCTCAGTTTTCCAGTGTACGAAGGATAGGCGTCAGCTTATTGCAGGAAAAAGAAGGCAAAGATAACAATGGAAAGTGATTAAAATACAGAGCATCAGCCAGGAATCGATTCGGATTCGAAACCCGCTAAGTTTGAATTGGGCGGGGTGCTCTAACCCTGAGCTATCCCGGCTGATGCCTAAACAAAACCGAAAATTTCTGCACATGGCAAGTTACTCAGATTAAAGAAAGAGGAGCTAGAAGGCATTTTGTTAAAACACGAGTGTAATACTAAACATTTTCCACTATTGCGCTCAGTTTTCCAGTGTACGATGGATAGGCGTCAGCTTATTGCAGGAAAAAGAGGGCAAATATAACATGGAAAGTGATTAAAAAACACAACATCGGCCAGGAATCGATTCGGATTTGAAACCCGCTAAGTTTGAATTGGGCGGGGTGCTCTAACCACTGAGCTATCCCGGCTAATGCCTGCACAAAACCGACAATTTCTGCACATGGCAAGTTACTCAGATTAAAGAAAGAGGAGCTAGAAGGCATTTTCTTATTGGACGAATGCAATACTAAAACACTTTACACCATTGCGCTCAGTTTCTTGTGTACGATGCATAGGCGTCGGATTATTCAAGCAAAAATAAAGCAAAGAAGACAATAGAAAGGGATTAAAAAACACAGCACCGGCCAGGAATCGATTCGGATTCGAAACTCGCTAAGTTTGAATTGGGCGGGGCGCTCTAACCACTGAGCTATCCCGGCCGATATTCGAACGAAACTGAAAATTTCTCCACATCGCAAGTTACTCAGATTAAAGAAAGAGGAGCTAGAAGGCATTTTGTTAAAACACGAGTGTAATAATAAAACATTTTCCACTATTGCGCTCAGTTTTCTAGTGTACGATGCATAGGCGTCTGCATATTTAAGCAAAAAAAAGGCAAAGAAGACAATGGAAAGGGATTAAAATCACAGCATCGGCCAAGAATCGATTGGGATCCGAAACCCGCTAAGTTTGAATTGGGAGGGGTGCTCTAACCAGTAAGCTATCCCGGCCGATGCTGGAACGAAACAGAAAATTTCTCCATATTACAAGTTCCTCTGATTGAAGAAAGAGGAGCTAGAAACTTTTTTTTTAACAAACGAGTGTAATACTACAACATTTTCAACTATTTTCGTCCCGTTTCAGTTCAGTCCAGTTGACGATGCATAGGCGTCAAGTTATTCGAGCAAAGAAAGCAAGGAAATCAATGGAAAGATTATTCAAGCAAAAAAAAAAAAAAAAAGCAAAGAAGACAATGGAAAGGGATTAAAAAACACAGCATGGGTCAGGAATCGA
>OX421456.1:5961469-5968969 GCA_949126865.1 Montipora capitata | reverse complement strand
CAAGATTCGATCAACACGCCACGTGCTTCATTTTTATAACACAACTGCGCATGTCTTCCTACAATATAGGTCCGCAACGTAAACTAAGTTTTAGCCAAAAACTTGAACTTGAAAATTCGCCTTAATCACAGCCCGCCATCTTGATTTTGACGTCACAGCGTTTGACACCAAACCGAGGCCACGCGTGGAAAGCAAACAATCATGGCGGACAAGCAAGGTGAAAGTTCTGCTGAGTTTTGGCACAAAAATCTTCATACCATACCCAAATTTACGAACGCTTTTATTGAAAAATTTGCGTCAGACCATCTTCCGATTAAGGCAACGCTGACAAGAGGATACAAATTCTTCCACGAGTCTTACATTCACGATGTCGAAGGTGTGTTTGTATAAAGGTTGAGCGTTCGCCATGTTTTTCTTGTTATCAAGCAGTAGCTCAATGGTCCTTAATCTTTTGAGCTAAATACTATGACTTATATTTTGCGCATTAATTTGCAGTTAGACTTGCTATGAATGATGATGAGGGAGTCACGATTCGTGCGAAGTGCTACAGAAGCATGAAGAAAAATGAAGAGCCGCACAATCTTCTTGTCGTGTTCAAACGTGAAAGAGAGCCTTGCGTCGATTCGTTTCGTTGCAGTTGTGCTGCTGGCCAGGGGCTTTGCCATCATATCATCGGCTTAATGTACACGCTGGCGCATTACCAGATGCTAGGAATGAAAAGTGTGCCACCAGTTATATCTAAAACATCGAGACCTCAGGTTAGAATGGGAGATTACACACTAGACATGTGACATTTGTGTCAATAAATGATAATTATTGGACGAGGTTGAGCTAAATATCGTGATTTGTCAGTGGTGAGCAGATCAATTAAGGCTGAAGCCGAAGCTGAAGGCCAAGACAAATAATGAAAGGAAGGAAAGGAAAAAAATTGCATCAAATGATAATCAGAATTATTGGTAATGCAAGGTTCCAAAGTTGAAAGCAATAGTGCATAACGAATGAAAGCAAAGTTAACCTGGGAAAATGTCTTATTTTTATCTTCCAAACCAGAATTTATCAAGCAATATTTTAATGTTTGATTTTCAGACTTGGCATATCCCTAACCGAGCAGATGGTGTCAAGCCTCGCCCAGTTATGGATGTCACTGTACAAAAATTAAAGAATCCCACCCAGCAGTCAGCCCAAGTAAAAAAGAAACGAAAAGTCTCTGGTGTGACAAGTACTGTTTATAAGCCTTTTGAAGAACCACTCTGGTCCCTTGATTTACCAACGATCCTAAGTCCAATATTTGAGGGGCTTAATCCTAAGCCTGGTTTTCTGAGAGTATGGCCAGATGATGACGAAGATGTCCTATTAACAGAGAGCAACTATGGGCTAGTTCCCAAAGGATCTGTTTTATCCTACCAACAGTCCCTTCCAAGTAAAAAGACTGCAGCTGCAACAAACCTCAGTCTTCCTGTGCCTGACTTTCAGCTTCCAGTTTTTACCCACCCTCCAACTGTACTGTCTGAGAAACAACAACTGCACTATGATTCCCTGACTGTCACCATGGAACAGGCCCTAGAATATGAAGAGCAGACCAGAGAACAATCTGCTTCTAAGGACTGGCACCGACTACGAAAGCATCGTCTAACAGCCTCAAACTTCAAGCAAATCTGCTCCAGGAGAAAGGATCACGAAACACTTTCAGCCAGGCTTCTGAACAGCAAAGTTGTGCAAACAGCAGCAATGAAGTATGGCATAGAGCATGAGGAAGAAGCAGCTCAACAATATGTCCAGCAGTTTGGTAGAAATGTTTTTCCAGTGGGCTTTGTGATAAACCCTTCCCTCCCACACCTAGGCTGTAGCCCAGATAGAAGGGTTTATGATGCAACAGAAAATCCTTCATGGGGTCTGTTGGAAATTAAATGTTCCATGTCTGACTATTTGTCAGACCTTAAGTATCTAAAGGTAAATGAAAGAAGTGGTACCTATAGTTTAAGAAAGACCCATGCTTATTATCAGCAAGCCATGGGTTGTATAGGACTAACAGGTAGTGCATGGGAGGATTTTTTTGTTTATTGTCGCAAAGAGTTTCATTGTGAGAGAATTTACTATGATGCTGATTATTTTTCTGAAATGCTTGAAAAACTCAACATGTTTTATTTCAACTTTCATTTGTCTTCTGTACAGTGAACATTAATGATGAGCAATAACTATGCTATAACTAATAACAGGCAAACCATTTTTTGCTGAAGGAAGCTAAACATCCAATTTAATTGATAAATATAAAATAATGTTGTTTGAAAATGTGAACAAATCTAGTTTAGTTAAAGTAAAGGGATTGTATTCTCTTTGGTTAACAGGATTCTAGTCCATAACATGTTACAGTATGATGTTGGGAAAGGTTCTCATCATATGGTTTAATTTTTATATTCTTTTTAAGACTACCAAAGTTTATCAAGTGCACAACTACACTTTTACTTCATCTGAAAAAAAATAAGTTTACCGTTCATAAAATAAGGGCCCCTGAAAGTTGGTTATTAAACAAGCTACAGTCCATATCTGATTTATGCTTCCTGCAACAGTGAGGGGGATTACCCGATCAAAGTAATGAAACTCTTTAACTCTCCTAATCGCCCTTTCAACATGAACACGCAGGTTGTGTAATTTTTTGCTTTCTTGGAGGTCATTTTTAGAAAACTGCCTCTTACTGGAAAGAAATGAGGGCATGACAACTTCACATCCAAGGGGAGTTAAAAGATCCTGAATAACAAAACCTTTATCAGCCATAAGCTGATCCCCAGGCTGGAGAAGTGGTAGAAGCCCAGACTGCCTTACCAGCTCTTTGTCTGATATTGACCCCTCAAATAAAGAACTGATGTGAATTATTTCCCCTGAAGGTGAAATAACAACATTGCCCTTGTAGGTGGTGTGGCTCTTATATGACGAGTACATTTCACTATTTAAGACTAAACTTGATGGTGCCTGAACCTTTATCTCAGATGCATCAATAATTCCCCTGCAGTCTGGGTACATGGACTTGAAACAAGTGGGCATGTTCTTCTGGATTTTTGACCTAGATGGCCAGATACAAGTACTCCCAAGCATGAAATAAAGAAAATTTATCCAGGATATAAAAACCCTGCTTACAGTTGTTTGGGAAATGTTAAAGCTATCAGCTAGTACTTGGTTTAAGGTACCAACCCTCAACTTTTGAAGAACTAAATAAAACTGGTCAAATAAACTTAGTTTGCAGCCTTGCATAGTTTTCCTAAGGCCTTCAACTTTCCTTATCCCTTTATTTCTAAGGCGTTGCATTTGGGACCAAGAATACATATTCTGTGCGGTGGGAGTCAGAGCTCTAAATGTCGCAACAAGAACATCAAAAGAAGGAAAACCGGTGTAAAACCTAATGATGCTGTTGGGTTTCATTTTTAGTTGTATATATATTGTTTGCTTATCCAGTGCTGCCTCCAACTCCTCAATTCTCTGATTTGCTGCTTCAAGCAGCTCCTCTGTGGTCTTGGCAGGCTCACCAGAAAAAATATAATCGTGGCAATTCAAGGTAGGTGTGTATATGGGCTCGGGGGAGTTTGAAACAACAGGAGAGGATGGCAGTTCCGGTTGGGCCTCCATAGAACTTTCCTCAACACAAGCTTGGCCGGAAGTTGATGCTATGGATTAAAATGAAAAACATGAAAATACGTCCGATTATTGTACGATTTTAACCAAGGAATGTTTAAAGAAATACTGAAAACAATATTTACTTGTGACAGTGACAGTGCATATGGGCTCAGCGGAGTCTACAACAACAGGAAGGGATGACAGTTCCGGTTGGACCTCCACAGAACTTTCCTCAACACAAGCTTGGCCGGAAGTTGAAGCTATGGATTAAAATGAAAACATAAAAATACCTCTGATTATTTTACAATTTTAACCAGTGAATGTTTAAAGAAATACTGACAACAAAATTTACCTGTGACAGTAACAGGGAACGATGGAAGGCTTACATCAAATAATCTCACTCGTGCAGGTGGTGGTTCTCGTTTTTTTGGAGATTTTCTTTTCTTTGGTGATCTTGACCAGCTAAACATACTCGGAACTGCATGCTTCTCCAGAACACGCTTCCCTGTTAAAGTTGTCTTAAAATCCCCTTCCTTAAAGTGTACAGAACATACTCTTGTGCTGTTTGTTATCTATAGATGAAACAGATCATAATATTTATTGTAAACACACGTGCGCTAAGATGACATCGACAACTTAGCCAACTTACCTGGAAAGTTTTGCCCACGTCTCGCCGTATTTTCACAAGCCACTGCTTTCGAATGAATTTATCACTGGGAAATTGGTGAAAGGTGAGGTTTGGAACTTTTTTAGCGCGATTATTTTGACATTGCGGCACGCAACAGTGATCTCTGTTCGGCATGATCTTGTCTCCTCAATCGCCGGAAGTTGACCTTTACACGCGTGGCCTCGCATTGGTGTCAAAAGTTCATGACGTCAATCCAAGATGGCTGCTGTGCGATAAAGGCGAATGACCGTTGAACGGTCAAAACCTCGTTCTTCTTTTTTATCACTCGTTTTTCAAACTGAATTGAGAAACAATTCGCTGCGAAAAACAAAGCACAGCACCATCCAGGACAATCGAAGATTTGATACCAATACAATCCTGTAATAAAAAAAACAATACGTAGAGGGAAAAAATAGTAAAAGTCTATATCAGTCAGAAGTCGAGTCTGATTTGCTACCCGCCAAGTTTGGATTGGGCGGGGTGCTCTAAACAAGTGAGGAGTCCTGGAAAGAGACAATCCCTCAATACAACCGTGCGTGTGATTAATGTCAGTGGAGCTTCAGGGCGCTTTTTATATCGCTTTTGTGTTACCAAAATGCCTTTCTCATTTTAGATGCAAGCTGAAAGTGCAGAAGAAACAATTTTTCAACAAAAACTCTAAAATATTCATAGCAGGAGAAAATATGGATCAGTAAAGACAAACGACGAGGCGATACATACTAAGTTTGGATTCCCAGTGGCGATCAAGAAAAAATGAGAGGACAGAGAGGGAGGATCCCGGTCCAGCCCTTGGGATATGTCATGTCGACGAAAGTTATTTTTAGACGAGCCGATGTCTTTGTTCCAGCGGAAATCTGTCTTCCGAGACGTCCGCATGTAGGCCAACCTTGGTCTGATATTTGAAAGAAAAGCAAAGATTTCATGAAATGGCGGACGAAGTGGACTCTTTTCACTAAGAACCTCATTTTCTCTTGTGGCGATCTAACCATCTGAGCACCAGTCTCAACAAGGAGTTCATCAAGGGAAGCCTCTATCTCCCATACTTGACGTAGGAGTCAACCCTTTCCCGAGCAGTTTTATTTAACGAACGACTCCCTTGGGAGATTCAGCACACCCACTGTTGTAAAAAGCATTGATCAAAACACAGCCATCACGGCTTCAAGGAAAATATGAGACTTTTCGAGGGAAAACCTGTTTCTAAAAACAAATTTACTCGGGAAAGTGTTGACTCAAGGAATTAGTGGAGATAGAGGGTCCCCTTGATGAGGTCATGTCCTAACAGATTCCTAATTGAAAGAGAAAATTCCCCATTTCAAAGCCAAATGGTCCAGGAAGGTCCTGGGCCAGGTCAGGGGATTGAGCCAGTACAGTCTTTTGATGTTACAGATCTGAAAGAGTTAATTCAGAATGAAAAGAACACATGTTTGGTGGTAGAGAAATAAATATATGTTCTTGGGTGTTCTGGTGTGTACTATCTATGCGTATTTTTAAAAGTTGTGCTATATTTTGACGACGCGGAGCTCGCAAGGGCGAGTACAAATACAAACGAGGAGAAATACTTACACACCAAATTCTTTGCACCTAAAGTCGGAAACAACCGACAGCGTGTGACAGATTTGTGCGTGACAAGCGCGGGGCAAATTTCAGCACCTAAACTACTAAACCGGTTCTCTACTGTACAATAACCAAGTGTCAATAAGTAACCGTACAACACCGTGGAACATTTGTACTCGTTTCGTGCGTTTTCTGTACAATAAGCAATAGAGTTGGATAATAAACATTAGTTAGCCTGTTTTGCCAGCCATCTGTTTTTCAGATGTCTTTAATTAAGAGAAGGCAAACGTGGCGCTTTAATTTGACAAAACTCCACAAATAGGAAACTTACTTGATAGCAATCATTTGACTTCAGAATGCAGAGGCAGTCTATACAGTGAAAAAGTTAAGAGAGAAGCCACTTTTTTTGGTGCACGCAATTGAGACATCAAACGATAAAACGGTCGTAGCTGTGAGTTTAAACTGACACAGACCCATTGCATAAATGGCGCTGAAATTTGAATAACAATACTGCTACATCCTAAGGTCCGTTTAAACGGTTTCAACATTTGCTTCAACGTGCATTCAACACTTTGTGGAACCAAATAGGTTTAAACTTTCATTCAACATCGATTCAACTTTTTCTGCGTTCTCGAAAATGTTGAATGGTGGTCAAGCCGTTTGAACACTTTGTTCAACAATTGTAGAACGCACGCATGCTCACATCAGGCCGCAAAGGCTTATCAGGACGAGAGCGACTGGTTTCTAGTTCTTAGTTCCTCGCAATCAAATTTCGCGTAAGTGTTGGTTCTTTCGTTGGCGCAATGTTGGAAACGTTTGAACGGCCTCCGCATAAAACTTTCATTCAACTTTTGGTGAACGAATGTTGAAGCCGTTTAAACTGGCATCAAGAGAAAATGAGGGGACAGAGAGGGAGGCTCCGAGCGTTGGCCGGGATATGTTATGTCCACGAAAGTTATTTTTAGACGAGCGGAAGTCTGTCTTCCGAGACGTCCGCATGCAGTCTTGCCTCGCTCTCAGGTTCTTAGTGAAAAGAGAAAATGACGGTGCACGTGGAAGGCTGATGAATATTTATTTTCTTTCAAACATCGGACCGAAGTTGGCCTGCATGCGGACGTCTCGGAAGACTTCCGCTCGTCTAAAAATAACTTTCGTGGACATGACATATCCCAAGGGCTGTACCGGGAGCCTCCCTCTCTGTCCCCTCATTTTCTCTTGCTGGCATTTAAGCCTCACATCGAATCTACGCAAGACATCCTTTGTTTAAAAAGCATTAACAAGAGGGTTAAGATGTCTAAGTATTGCTATTCAAATTTTAGCGCCATTTATGCAATGGGTCTCATGCACAGAACATATGCGCAATAATCATAGTAGGCACCGCCCTAAAGCATCTTTGAGGGTTTTAAACTAGTCTCTAACAGTGAGAACAAACCGGTTTTGGAAGCTATATAATTAATAGGTAACAGGACTACATGCTTGTCCCATTTGGAAATAATTGGATTAAGAGAAATCCTCGGACTGCCAACTTGGCAGTCCAAATTGTCAAATGTCAGTCCTCAGAATTTTTCTCATCCAAGTATTTCCAAATTGGACAGCATGCAGTCCTATTATATATACGAAGTAGCCCCGATTGAAGAATAAAATCGTCTAGCGTTAGACAGAGTAAAATCTAT
>OX421456.1:5953969-5956469 GCA_949126865.1 Montipora capitata | reverse complement strand
TTATCACTGCTGTTTGTGTCTTATTTTTGATCAAACTACGATGGCCCAAGAACAAAAGTATTTACGATACAGTTCTGTTTCACGTTCCTTGCAGAAAACAGGGAGCATAAATAAGGACATTACGATGATGACACTTCTTAGCACAATAATCATTTGTTTGCTTAGGAAGTCAGTGCCCCGAGACCCGAGACAAAGAACACTGGCCAAGGTGATATACAATCTAACCCTTCTGTATTAATTAATAATCTATTCTAAAATAAGCTTACCCTTTTTATGTGGAAAACACCATGAGTGCTGAGCTCGTGAGTAAAAACCGGAGATTTTATGGGCTAAGAATGACGACATATCACATGATTATGCAATTAGTGCAAAAAGAGCAGCCATCTTGGATCATCTTGGATCCACTATGTTGTCCCCCGCCCCCCACCCCTCGAAAGCTTCCAAAGTTCAATGGTCCTCAGGTTGATCATCTACACGTGAAATGGAAACTGAGGTCATAGACTGAAATCGCGTAAAAGGCACGCGCACTTATTTTTCCCCAATTGATGCATTTATCGGTCAACATTTACTTCTTTACAATTTTAAGAAAATGTTATTATTTGTGGCCTGATTGCTTGACACAAGTGAAGGCAATAACGACGGCTTATTTTGGTCATTTTTCCCACCCCACAGGTGGCCCAAGCTCTACGCGATTCGCGCGTGACGTAATTTGAACATCATATCAACATGACTGTTAATTTAGTGAATCTTTAAGCAAAATACACCTTTATGGAGCTGAAGAATGGAAGGTCAATTCGATATACAAGACAGGCGGTGAAAAATAAACGTCTGGAATCTTCAATGCGACGAAAAAGGACTTCGACAACAATTGGCCGTCGAGTGGTGATCTGTATTTCTAAATATTTTACTAACTGTAATGTTATGTACATCACTGGAACCAAGGTAACTTTTTCTACTTGGATATGTGTTTCACAAACTCATTAAAGGAATCGAACATATTGAATGCATATATGTTCTCTGTTGTCTGGCTATTTATATTAATTTGTACTATATTCAACTCTGCACAGTCTTTAATTTAAAAAAAACTATTTGGAAATGTGACAATTCTTGACAGTCAAGATTTATTTGAAAGAAAGCTTATTGTCTATTTCATGCTTATTATTCAAGGAAAGGTTCTTCAGCTACCGCAAACTTCGAAAGAAACCCCTTGTCCAATTGCTGGGCCAATTACCAAGTATTCGAGTGGCTGCTTGATTCCCAACATTCTCGCATACTGCACTGGATATGTTTGGGCCATTGCAAGTCAAATTGAAAAGAAAAACACTTCGAGAAGCGCAGGTTATCATTTTAACCTGTACATCATCCAGGGCAATACACCTAGAGTTGGTCACTGACAAGTCATCTGATGAATTTGCTGATGGCATTTCATCGTTTTGTCTGTTAGCCATCCAAATGTTTACTGGTCTGACTGCAGGACAAACTTTGTTGGTGCACAGGAGTATTTGAGAGAGATAATGCACAGCTGGGTCTTCCCCAAGATTCAGAGCACTCATTCAGAAAAAATTTACCTGGGATTTCGCGTGGCGATGGAATATCCCCCTTGCATCTTATCACAACGGAGTCGTCGAGTTATTGATCAGGTCAGTTCGTCAGGCTCTGAACAGCGTGTGGCAGAACAGAGAACTTACTGAAGAACAATGGCGGACATTCCTTGCCGAGATAACCTGTATAGTCAAGATTTGTCCTCCTAATCCCATTTCTGTTGACATTTGGGAAAAACCTCCGATTACTCCCAATGATATCCTAATTGGACAACAGATCCTTCCTCCTCAACCCGAACAAGAGGCCAGAGTCAATCCAAGACAAATGCTGAGGATTGTACAAAGAAGAGTCGGTGAATTCTGCACCTGCTGCATTAAGTATTTCGCACCTACACTCCTGCAGCGAAACAAGTGGTTCCGGAAGAGAGAGAGTGTTGAAGTTGGTGATTTGGTCCTGGAATTAAACTCAAGTCGCAAGAGATCACAGTGGGAGATGGCGCTGACTGCAGACACCCATCCAGGCAAGGATTGATTGGTCAGAAAGGTGCAGATCAAGACACTGAATGGCGAGTACGATCGCCCAATACAAAAGCTATGCCTGATTGCTACGAAGCAAGAGCTTAGTGGAAACGAACAATAATATTAAGACATTTTTGCTCGAGAACACTAAACTGATAGTTTACAATTGAGTAACACCTAGTGCTGATTTAATCGTTGCACAATTAGACTCCTAATTTCCGCACTGGGGCCAAGTGTTTTGCACTTCGTTGAAAGATGTTTAATTTTTAATTTTTAACTTAATTAACGCTTAGCCAATCAGATTGCAGGTCGCTCTTGGAGTTGGGTGAATAGAAATCGGACGATCAGATAGAAAAGAACCCTGTTATTGAAAACAGTGTATTCGTGATTTCTGCTAATATAGGAAAATAGCTTGTTTTGAAACGGGATTACGCCTTACC
>OX421456.1:5933969-5948969 GCA_949126865.1 Montipora capitata | reverse complement strand
AGGAATCCCATCGCTGTAGCAATCTGTTTTGAAAATGAGACCAGGTCGTATGTGCGCAACTGCGCTACCTCTCCTTCTCCGTGATAATATTTGTCAGCAATTCCACGGCTTTTTCTCAGATACCCCAGTAGATCTCCACAGTGCAAGTACTCCATGATCAAAATTGGGTGTACTGTGTGGTAGAAATGGTCGTTCAACATTATGTGTTTATTACCGCAAGCTCGGCCTCATCAGAGGACAGCAACAACAACAACAACAACAACAACGAAATAATAATATTTAATAATAATAATAATAATAATAATAATAATAATAATAATAATAATGATAATAATAATAGGAGTCAATTTGTGTCACTAGGCCCTATAGATTCAGATTCAAAACAAATTTCATGTGGGGTGCCACAGGGATCTGTACTGGGGCCTTTGTTATTTTTGATATATGTAAAAGATCTTCATAAATGTTCCAATGTACTTGATTTCCACCTCTTTGCGGATGATACCAATATTTTTCTACAAGATCAAAATTTACAATCCCTTGACTTGAAATTAAATGAAGAACTAGATAAAGTTATCAATGGCTCCAGTTAAATAGGTTGTCTTTAAATATTGATAAAACAAATTTTGTAATCTTTTGTCCTCCACGAGGAAATCCTCAACCAATTTGCTTAAAATTTTCAGCCAGGCCTGTGGAGCAAACTGCATAAGTCAAATACCTAGGTCTTTTCATTGATTGTAATTTAAATTGGAAAAAAAAAACATACACATTGGCATTCTATCTAAGCTTAGATCAGACATTTTGTTACTATTGATATTCTCAATCAGTTATATTATTCCTTAGTGTATCCTTTCCTGACTTATGGTTTGATTGCCTGGGGAAACACATGGCAGAACTCTTAAACCTGCTGTAGTTTTGCATAAAAAGGCAGTACGAATAATAACATTTTCTAATCGAGATGCTCACTCTAGCCCTCTGTTTTCACAGCTAGGATTAATCAAATTAATCGATCTTGTGACTATTCATACTGCCCTTTTCGTGTTTCAGTATCATAGTATCATCATCATTTACTACATAAGGCGTTTGACAACTTCTTTTCACCTATATCATCTAAACACAATTATAATACTAGGCTAGCATCAAAACCAACTTATTATATCGATCAGGTTAGAACTAATTACGGTAAATTTAATTTACATTTCTCTGGTCCTTCTGTTTGGAATAATCTAGATGAAGTTTTAAAAAGTAGTTCTTTGCATTTATTTAGACAAGCAATGATGGAAAAATTCTTATCTACCTATGTTTAACGCTAGCTTGGTATTGTCAATTTATTCTTAGCTTATTACTGTTCAAACTCAAGAATTGATAATACTATTCTACTATTTGGTACCAGTTTTTTTGGCTTTCTTTTTCTTTTTGTTTGTTTGTTTGTTTTCTCTTTTTTTTTCGCTAAATGTATTTCCCTTAGATTAATTGAATTTATTTATTTCATTATTTCATTATTTATCCCCTTGTCTATTCTATTAGTTGTGTGTGTGTGTGTTAGAACCCAGAAAATGCACGCAATAATTTATTGAAACTACTCAGCTCGTTTAGTTTATAACTATTCTGAGTGGTTGTTTGCCTGATCAAATTAATTTACTCTGTTGTATAAAACTTTTTCCAATTTGGCAAATACATGGATGGTTGATGATAAGATCATTTAATACACTCAAAATAAAAAAAAATCAAATATATTCAGAAGTTAAGACGAAAAAAATGTAAATGTATACATGGCAATGAAGAAAGGCCTTCCAAATTGTTAACAATAGTTAACAATGGCTAACGTCCATTACGTGGATACGCATGAATTTTATGAAGAAAGCACTGTTACTCCCCTCATCTAAATAAACCAGTTATTTTGCCTTATTTCATATGAGGGAACTCTAAATCCCCTTGCTAAATAGATTACCTTAACATAGTTATTCTTAACTATTATTTCTACTTTTTGAATTTTGATTTTGTAGTTGTTTTTCACGGCGATCTTGTCCCTACCATAGAACGGAGTATCACGAGTCAGTTTTGGTGACGTGAAACATTGCTGTATTCTAAGCTTCTAGGTTGCCGCAAGACAATGGCCCATTTTAATGTTGTTTGCTCAGTGACCTGGCCTATGAATGGCTTCGAGGCTGCCGGTGACCTTGATACAGACCTCTCTGCTTTTATCATGCAAATTATGTTGTTCAGATTCTAATTAGTCTACATTAGCATTAGAAAATCACAAAGGTTTGTATCAAAACAGGGTCACAGGAAGCTTCGCTTCCATTCTCAGGCCAGTTCTTCCTGGCGTAGTTCCCGTTTCTCGAAAGTCGCGATAATGTTTGAGCATTCCGTCACAAGTCACAAAAACACTTCTCCTCACACCATCATTCTTTCATCCAATTCACAATTATATGTCATGCAGTTCACAATTATGTCTCTCCTCCAGGCCTGACGAGTTATCTAGTCAACAAGGCGCTATAATAAATGTACCGGGAGTCATTATTTCAAGTTAAAAAGCTCGACAGTGGTGAACTCAATTCATTTGAGTTCTCGGAATATTCTGTAAGGTCGAAGCATCCAAATCTCCGTGCTATTGTAATATACCGCCCGCCCTACTCGGATGATCATAAAGTGTTAACAGCTACATTCCTGAATAAATTTGCAAATTACATTGAAATTAAAGTGCTTTGCAGAGAAGAATTACTACTACTAGGCGATTATAACATCCGCGTCGACGCTGTAGATGACAACGATGCAACGAAATTTTCTGACCTGTTGGAATGTCTTGGACTTGTGCAGCATGTACAGTATGCTACAAATGTACACGGACACACCCTAGATTTAATTATTTCACGTAAATCGGACACTACCATTTATGGTGCGCCACGTATTGATCGCTTTCTGTCTGATCATGGTGCTGTTCACACTACCATCAAACCTAACAGGCCAGATATAACAGTGAATACAGTATCGTATAGGAAGTTGAAATCCATCGATATGAATCAGTGCGTTTCAATTAGCTATAGCCGATTCCGATTTATGTCTGGATCCACCTGATAATCCTGAAGATCTAGCGATGTGCTACAGCAATACATTAAAAAAGATCCTCGATGATCATGCACCGCTTGTAACACGCACAACTATTAATAGACCACGCGTCCCATGGATTACCGAAGGAATAAGAGCTTCAAAACGTGAAAGGAGAAGAGCGGAGAAAAAATGGAGAAGATCCAAGTCTGAAATAGACTTTGCTGAATTCAAAAAGAAAAGGAACTTAACAACAGCATTGATGGATATAGCACGAGAAGACTCCTATGCAGACTTTATTGCTGAAAAGAGTCACGATCAGGGTAAACTATTTCGTGCTACGTGTAGTCTCCTGAAGAAAGAAACTTCTGATAAATTGCCAGCATCTATTGATGCACAAAGTTTTGTTGATGACTTAGGATCCTTCTTTGTTCAAAAGATAGTCGATATTCGTGCTCGACTGGACATTGAAGAAACATCCGTCAGTTCAATCTCTAGTCCTGAAGTGTCTACACTTCCACCTGAGACCATGGAATAGTTCAAAGATCTTACAGAGGACGATGTTAAATCTCTCATACAACGTTCATCTTCAAAATCTTGCTCCTTAGATCCAATACCATCTAAGCTACTCCCTCAGTGTGATGTGTTATTACCCGTCATCACGTCTCTAATCAACATGTCTCTGAGGACGGGGGTTGTTCCTCGAGTATAGAAAGAAGCACTAATTACGCCATTACTGAAGAAGCCCGGGGCTGATATGCACGTTCCCCAGAACTTTAGACCAGTTAGTAACCTGTCAAAAATGTCAAAACTAACTGAGACAGTTGTTTGTCATCAAATACAAAATCATCTCCTCGAACATAACATCTACCCAGACCAACAATCAGCCTACAGAAAAGACTTCAGCACAGAAACTCTTCTACTGAAAGTAAAAAATGACCTCCTCATGAATATGAATAAACAACATGTGATTCTATTAGTACTATTAGATTTGAGTGCTGCATTCGACCCTATAGACCATAAAATGTTGATTGATCGCCTAAAAACTAGATATGGAATCACAAATGTACCTTTACGATGGTTTGAATCCTACCTAGAGAATAGATCTCAACGAGTCGTCGTTAATGGAGCTGAATTACGTTCTTTTGACTTACAGTTCGGTTTGGCACAAGGGACCTGTCTTGGTCCTCTGCTATTTACAATTTATACTGGAGAAATATCTGATATCATTAAACCCCACCTTCCATCTGTTATGTGCTATGCTGATGATACTCAACTTTATGTATCTTTTAGTCCCAAGGACAATTGTGAAGAGGATGAGGCCATAGCAGCTATGGAAAGATGCATCAAAGATATACAGAAATGGATGAAGGAGGCCAAACTACAGCTTAACACTGACAAGACGGAGCTGCTACTAATTGGCACGGTAAATACTGTCACATAACACCTTTACTGTTTAAACTTCATTGGCTGCCTATTCGTGAACTCATATTATTTAAGATTCTTTTAATTACGTATAAGGCTGTTCATGGGCACGCCCCTAATTATATCAAAGAGTTAATTAAATTTAAGAAGCCTGGAAAATACAACCTTAGGTCAAATAGTTACAATTTATTATTACAAATAGAAAAAGTGAAAACATATACTACTCTTGGAGACCGCGCATTTCAAGTCGCCGCTCCAAAACTATGGAATAACCTACCATTTAATGTTGGAAGTTCATTATTTTTACCATCTTTTAAGAAAGCACTTAAGACGTATCTTTTTAGAGAAGCATTTCCTTAAATATTTTAATTGTTTATACGACACATACAATTCTTCTTTAGATATTAAGGCCAGTTTTTATTTTTTGTTATTCATATAATTTTAATTAGTTACTAGTTAATTAGCTATTAGTTATTATTAGTTACTAGTTATATTATATATTTGTAATTAGTTTTTTAATGAATTTAGTTCTGCGCAGGTGAAAATGTAAATTGATACTTGCACGTTATAAGTAAATAAATTATTATTATTATTACTCAATCTGCAGTCTGTATAAATTTTTACATCCAATTCCCTGTCATATTTTCGCTCAGCAGAGTGACAGTTGTTCGAAACATGGTTAGCGCTTACTTGGGTTAAGCACCATGACAACCTATAGACTTAATAGGTCTCAACTAAGAGTTAGCACCCAACGTACTCTGAGAATCTCGACCATGCGGAATATAACGTTTTAAGGTAGCAGCAATATCGTGTACAATTTCGACAAGCGCTAATTTCTCTTCCGGGGCATTTTCCGCCGAGTTTGTCCTGCCTTACTGTTGGCAAAGAATTTCCTGGGAATGATATTGTGAACACAACTGATGAGCATGAACTGGGTCAGCAGGGATGGGCCATAGACTGGTTCTATATGGAGGGGTCCAAGGACCAAGTCCACAGGGGTGATACATGGACCTGGGGTCTACGTTTTGAATACGTCATTGTTATCAATGTTCTTTTGTTCCAGTGGTTGGCATATTATAAAAAGGTAGCAGCGAAGTCACTCCTGGTGATTTAGTCTGGAATACCAAAATGCCTTATCTTTCTTTGTCAAGAGACCCAATCAATGACTGCAGAAAATAGCACAGTTTTCGTGAGTTGACATTTGAGGTTAGTACTACTTGTAAGATATCAATAGAGCGTTTTCACTTACGTGACTAGAAGGTATGTTAATTTGATGAAACAAAAGAAACTATTTGCATAAAAATAGAATTCGATCCCCAGCAATATGGCCGCCCCTTCTTTGTTTTGGAACACCAATATGGCCGCCGTGACGTCACGTGAAAACACTCAATAATATTTATTCTTAGTCCTTAAAAACCGTGGTATTATCAATTATGGCCAAACCTGAGATCTGGGAAGAGAAAATTGTGAATAGAATAAGAAAATAAGTGCAAACACAAACAAAATGGCTCCTTACTCTGGGTGGTAACGCAGCCAATAAACTGTACGACATTTGGCAAGGGGCTGTCAGCGAGAGCTTTTCCTAACCCAATTTCTCTCATCAGCGCCTTTCGCCCTTCTTCCCCTGAAGTTGCTGCAATCATAAATTAGATCAACATACAATAAAAAAGGAAGCTCCCTAGATAGGTACACCCAGAAACCCATAAGGGTTGAAACGTGTAACGGCCCCTTGTGTGCTGGGAAACAAGCTTCTAAATATTCGATTTGCTAAGTACCATATTTGGAACAACAAGAGCGAGGGGTTTCCAAATATGGTACTTAGCACTGAAACATTCAACCAATCAGTCCGCACTGAATATTCGGAAGCTGTGAACGCGCGTTACACGTTTCAACCCTTATGGGTTTCTGGTACACCTTAATATTCAGCTGATTGGTTGATGTGTGATGTCGCGGTTGAACTGAAGCAAGCAAAGGCTAATGCACGAGAATAATTACAGCATCAAATTCTCTTCCTCATGCACATGTCTCCCTGAGAAGCTTGATTTAGTGCAGACTTAGGAAAACTGCCCTTGTTATGTTTCAACAAAATAACATTAGCTTTGTTTGCTAATTTTTATTGCATTCATCACCTATCACACTTCTGAGAAAAGAAGTGTATAAATAGACATACTTTTATCAAAAATATTTCCCTTACTGGAAATTAGGGGCCTCGTCCTATTTCGGTCACAGTTCATTGTAGTGTCCATCCATTCCCCTCGATTTATAAATGCTCAAGCTTTGTGTACTGAGGAAAACTACTTTAGGTGTCAAATGTTCGCTTCTGGGGCGTTACTAAACCACGAAACAGCGAAACAAACCAACATGTATGACCCAACCATACGTTGAGTACTAATCGACAGAAGTTGGATTTGAGAGTAAATATCGTTTAAGGCGTAATTGGGCCTAGCACGAGTTTGCTCCTAATCTAATCTCATCTCAATGTGAATCCTAATCTTAATCTCAATTGATTAGGAGCAAGAACGATATTGAAACTCGAAATCGAACCTTTGCCGGTTAGTATTGAATGTATGGTGGGGTCATACATGGTGTTTCGGTTTTTTGTTTCGCTGTTTTGGTGTTTCGCTGTTTGGTGGTTTAGCAATGTCCTCACTCCTTTTGAGTCAATATCCATCATAATTTATAACAATGGAATAGCTAAAGGACAGCCACACACATGCACATATATATGTATATAAATTCTCGAATTTGATTTGAATGTATTTCAGAGCGCGCTCAACTCTGAGAGGAGCATTGACAAAAATAATAATAATAATCTCGTTCAAGACTTCAGAGATAGTTCATCGTTTAATTGCTACAGCTCTGTTTCGTATGGCCAAAATATGACCCACAGTCATCAAATAATATCAACGATTGACCGTTAAGTTACAGAAACTTGCTATAAAAGCGGGATTACATTTTCTATGAGACATAAAAACAGTGTTATTGTATCATAAATCGTGTGATTGCTATTTATAATTTGGGAGATTATGTTACTTTATTATAAAGTTCTTGAGGAGGTATTTGTTTCTGTGGGGGCATGAACTTGCTAACTCATTTCTCTTGTTTAGACTGCAGAGATCCTTTTTGCAGATGATTGTAAATTTTTCAACAAGACAAATTACATTTCTTAGAAATGTTGTTGTAAGGTTTGCATTGTTTGATGATTTTCGACTTCAGGTTGAAAGGCATGTTGTTGTCTTTGAGTGTCCATATGTGCTTTGATAATTCAGTTTCGTGTCTCTTCTTTTGATGTCGGAAGGAAGATTTGTGATTTCTGTAACGTTCTTTGAAGTTTGTCGCGAGTCCTACGTATCACTGTCGATGTTTCAGTTGTGACTGTTGCTTGGTAGAATACCATTTCCTTCGAGGGGGCATTAATATTTTTTTTCGGCAGTTGCATTCATTGTCGGCTGCTTGTGTTGAATTTTGGGACTGGTTGCAATCTGATAGAAGTTTTTTGTTGTACATGTGTGACGAGATGATAGTTTTCATGTTTGGCATGCGGGACATCAAAGCAAGAGACACAAAACTGAGTTATCAAAGCACATATGGACACTCAAAGACAACAACAAGCCTTTCAACCTGAAGTGGAAAATGAATGCTTATTCAAAATTTGGGTGGACAAAGAAAGAGTATTATGGTATTTTCCGCTTCAGCTGATAGGTACTCCCGGTAACTTTTACAATGGAAGAAGCAGGCCAGGGAATCGAGCTCGAGTGAGGCACATTTCTCATCATTCTCAGAGCTGCTCAGCCAGGAAACGAGACACTTCTTAAGTTCTGTTTCATTCCTCAGAAACGAAATTTATCTACAGTATTTGAACTTCAGGATAAACTATTTAAGCGTGGTGTAGTGGCCAATCAAACAAGAGTTATTACATTTGATCCCACGTCTCAGCGGTATTAGTTTCAGAACGCGCCAAAACAAGGCTTTTGGGTCAAAACAAGAACTTGCTATTGAAGGACTGCATGATTTCTTGATTCTCGGCTGTACCTCGCAAGAAGACAGAGGAACACACAAGAACACTCAACCACACGACTTAAGGAATTCACGGTCATAAACTTCTATTTCCTGTTTCAAATTGGAGAGTTCAAGGTTTTTATTGCTACAGCAAGTTCCGAAATAAAATGTGCGTATTGAAATGTCAGCCTTTGTTCTATGACACCGACGCCATTGTAGGTTAATTAAATATTCTACTGTGGCTACCAGATAAATCTGCGCAAAGCCTACCAAAAGTACGCACAGAAGACTACGCTCAAAGACACTACTAAGCAGGGGAGTAACAGTACAGACTTTTCCCAACACAGAAAAAAAAAAGAAAAGAAAAAGAAAAAGAAAGCGGATTACTTTAACTCGTTTTCCGACTGGATTGCCATATGGCAACCCAGTAACAGGCCTGGTTCCTTGTGAAATAATTTTTTTTGTAGATTCCAAGATCAAAAGGAGCTGGCTGCCAGCTGGTAAGTATCAGTCCCACACCATTCATTGTGCCACATTGGGGCCGATCACCTCCTTACTAAAAATGCTAGGGTCAATTATCTCAAAGCTTATTGGAACCATTCAGATTTATTGTTGCATGTAAAATGCATGCTTTCCTGCAATATTGAAACGGACATGAACAGCATTTTCATTTAGAGGGATAATTTAAAATGTTAGGTACCATAAATTGAATGTCACATACTGTGCAGTGAAATTAATGAGTAATTTGGAATTCGAAGTTACTCACGTTTGAGGGACTTTGCTGCAACAAAACGTATGCCAGGTTTCCCATTTTTACGACTCAAAGTTGCTCTCCAAACTGTTCCAAATGCTCCTGAGCCGATGACCTCTTCAAGTCTTATTCGGTCACGAGATATCTCCCATTCATCCACTTCAACATCCATCAACTTCATCTCAAAATCTGTTGATCTTAAATCCAGAAATTCAGATTATTTTTCATATATTATTCAATGGTGGGTTGATTGTTCGTCACTAAATCCGGCACTAGATCCGGCTACATATTGAACAATGAAAGACATGAAACTAAGTCCTCTGAGATAATAACAACGGAAGGGTGGAGAAACGATAATTATTGCATTAGTCGTTCAAGTAGAATTGTGAGATTGTTGATCAAAATTGTGTTTGAACTACAAGTAAGACCTTGCTTTGACCAAAGCTCCAGTGATGCAACTCACTGAGTACCTATACTTATCCACATATACTAAATTTGCATTATTTGAATTACTTTATTTTTTAATTTATATTAAGGTGCTTGAAAGTTCAGAGAGAAGACAAAAAAAAGATGACACGATTTCACTTTTTTTTTTTTATGTTATGACATTAAACCTCATAAGAAGTCTTGGCAAGTAAAGGGGTATCATCATGTGACCACCGGATGTTAAAGTAAACATCCTTTAAAGGCATTTTTTGGCAATTTGGGTAACAACAACCAGGGACAACATAATTCAGCCTAACTCGTGTATTTGGCTTCTAAAAGATTCGACTTACCTAGCTCTGGCTTCTCAGCAAACCAATGAACACAATAGCATGTGAAAAAAGGGATAGACTTGGTCAGATTCACTAGTATGTGGAGATGGATTGACAGCAATGATTAAAGACAGACTCCCAATATTATTATATTCATCTGACTTCCATGTTGTGTTAATTGGCCACAATGTTAGTGCCAAAAACAATAGCCACCTGTATCTTTAAGCATAGCATTTTTTTTCTCGTAGACAGCAAGGGTTCTAATTCTGGTATGTGTCTCCAGAGATTGTTCTCACATGGTTGCAATTTGTCATGTGGTCGTAATTGTCAAGGTAACTGATAACTTTAATAATATCTCACACCAACATCTATAGAAAACAAGGGCTTTTTAACTTGGGGTTTTACTGTGTTCGATTGCTTATTATGTACCATAGCATGGGAGTCTGTTTTCTTTCCTTGTTGGATTTTATGTGTATTTAGTGTTGAATAGCCTAAAGGGAAAAACTATTGTCTTCCAACCAGCTAGTACAGTAGCCTAAAAGGAGGTACATGTATGTGTGCTGAAAAAGCCCAGCAACACACTCTTATTGTGGTAAAATACCGTTAAATTCCCCCTGGTTATAAGCCAATCTAAATCATCCGGTTATAAGCCCACCCGGATGTTAGCCCCCCTCTAGTTTTCCTTGTTTTCTTGATATTAAGTACTCTTGCGGAACCCTGTACTACTTCAAACACAAAATTAGGAAAGGTTGTGGAACATTAATAACTGAGATAATTAAATTAAGTGCAGCCTCGCCGCCGTGAACTAAACATTAAACTTTTTTAACAATGACAGCGAAGATGAACTCTGAGCTTCTGGTTTGCTGCGTTCTGGTTACGTTCACGTTGTATGTTGAGTTTTGATTTTGAAATTGAAATGCATTCGATTCATAATGAGGCTTGAAAGTTTAATTAAAAATTAGTAAATTAAAAACGTATTTCCATCAACATTTCTGGCTCATTTCGAAACTTTTTTTTTCTAATTCCGCTTATAAGATCCCCCCCCCCCCCGGTCCGGATATAAGCCCCTCCGTTTACAAGCCCACCCAAAACCCCTTACGAAGTTGCATAAGCCCAGGGCTTATAACCGGAACTCTACGGGTTTGTTCAATGCTGAAGGGATCTACTTATAAGTACAGTAAGACTCACGAAAACTCACAATAATCGGAGTGCTCTTAAAGTGGGACCCCTGTAACCTCCAGATTGGTCACAATCCGAGCTAATAGTGGAAGTTCATAAGTTCGAGTCCTGTTTTCGAGCACTTCGATATATATATATTTTTTGTATCAGTATCCCTGAGTCACTGGTAAGTAGATCTCTCACCCATGAACCAAAAATATATCAGAATGTACGTGTGCATCACCTGCAAGTACATGACTAATGCTATACGAAGTACATTCTCCGGAAACATGGGACATTGTATCTTCATAGACCTGTTGCTATTTATAACAGTATTTCCTTGTGTATGACGTTTTAAACTCCTTAAGAATTAAGAATAAAAATGGATGTATTCAGGCTTGTACATTTACCCCTTGTGCGTAGTTTGCAAAGGTACCAGGCGATGAATGCTGTTACTGCAACAGCAGATACTGGGCCGACAATATCGTACCACTCTACAGCTGTGAACATGAAAGTTCTTGATTTCAAGTTATGGTAAAACAAACGAAGAAAATTGACATGGTAAGAAAATTTTAAAAGTGGTTCTCTAGAAAGAGAATCCAGATTTAAAAAAGGCCAGCAATTTGTATTCCAGTTTTCCGTGAGATGGAACCTCCCACTGCCCTTAGGAGGGAAACTCCATTTTGCGGGCTACGGGTAAATAGTAAGAGGGGAGGGGAGGAGGGGGGGAAGAAGCCAAGGGCACATTGACTACTTCAAATAGCCCTCAGAACAAGAGTGCGAGCAGATTGAAAACGATTTGCCAGCACAACAACAATATTTATCCATGCAACTTCCCAAACGTTGTTTTTTGAGCCGGGAGATACACACCTGCGGAACTCATATTTTGCGGAACACCTCCTTTGGGGGTCCCTGAAAGGGAACAGACGAGTAGAAAACTTCAAAATAAAAGAGAAACATACATGTAAACATACCTGCTTGTGCAGCTGGCAAAGCTATGGTGTGAAGAATTGAGAAGAAAATTGAGGATAATTTTTACTGAAACAACAGATTTCACAGACACAACTTTCCTTGTAGTATTTTTATATCCGGTTTCACTTGTTAAATAATCCTATGGAATTTACCCTCATTCTCTTTTTTTTTCACACACTTTCAATTTAAATCAGTGTTGTAGATTTGTGTTGATCTCACAGTTGTTGACATGTTGCTTTTTTGCCAGCCATCATATATCATAACATAACGTGGATAAAACGCGCGTTATGATTGGCCAATTGGTCATTTACTATTTACCCATGGGCGCACGCTCGCTGACGACAGCCAACGTGCGATCTAACTTTCCGAGATTGTGGAAACAAGAAAATGCGCTCACTAGCGCATCAGTCCTAATTTTTCAAGAAATATTTGTCTCCTCGTAGAAAAGGGGTGAACCTCTAAGGAGCTCAAAATAGAATGATATAGCCCTAAAGAAATAATCAGCAATGGAAAAGGAGGATTGAAGATCTTAAAGGGACGAAAGAGCGTTTCGCGTTTGATTTCCAAAACAAAATCTGAACTCTGCTCAAATAATGAAGCCGAATCGCGGAATTGAAATGGATTTTATGAGACCAGGGAAGATGCTACAGGAAGGTAAATGGTGTTTTGGTATGTCGATTTTCTTTTTGAGATTTATTTCATCGGCCTTTTGAGCTGAAATGGTGTAACGTCGCTTTTTTGGCTTGAAAAAGTCGCGCTGTTTGCGATAGGTTGATCTCTTTCAACAGAGGCGAAGCATGTTGAAAGACAGCGTGTTTGTGTCGACGCTCGCAAGAAAATCGAAATATTTTCTCTCTAAGAGCAAATTATCGTTGATTCCAATAAATGTTTGACTGGGAAAGCTGTTTGTTGATCATTTTGTCTTGTTAAATTAATTAATTCATAGTTGTCTTTAGAAAGCAAAGTTGTGTTGACATCGACTATTGACCATTTGTTAATTAGACTTTTTGAACGGATGTATGTATAATAGGTTTTGACTTTTTGAACTGATGTATGGAAAGCGCATTTGGGCAATTTTGGAGAGTGCGCTATATCAATAATAAAGTATTATTATTATTATTATTATTATTATTATTATTATTATTATTATTAGTAGTAGTAGTAGTAGTAGTAGTAGTAGTAGTAGTAGTAGTAGTAGTAGTAGTAGTAGTAGTAGTAGTGGTAGTGGTAGTGGTAGTGGTAGTGGTAGTGGTAGTGGTAGTGGTAGTGGTAGTGGTAGTGGTAGTGGTAGTGGTAGTGGTAGTGGTAGTGGTAGTGGTAGTGGTAGTGTGGGAGTTTGCATGTAGCCTACTCTGCCTTCCCCTTCTCCACAGCTTGAATTTGTTCAAGGATCACCTTTTGCAAGAGGGATAGACCACAGAATCAAATTCTAACCCCTTTGACGCACAAAACAGCTACCAATCAAGCCAGGGTGAGGTAGAAGACTGAAAGAAAGCTTCACGAATGATAACGCATTTGTGGTCGCTTTTGTTAAGCTCCTTTTTTCACTTTTGAAAACTGTTGACTCCCTCCATTATCTGAGTAATTGTTGATCTTAAACAGGGACTTACTCATTGACTGTTGACTGCAAGGCACTTCTTGCAATGTCTTTCCACCGCAGAATTCATGATTGGCCACCACACGTTACTTCGGAGACGATCTTTTGTCTTTACAATCCCCTGATGCCCCTCATGTGCTAACTCTAGAACCCTCTCACGCAGGCTCAATGGCACAATGATCCGCATACCTCTCATAACCAATTTTACAATCACTGTAATTTCATCACGAAGCAACTTGTAGGGGTTTGGAGCAGTGGACCAGTTCCCTGTCTTCCAACACTCGCGGACGGTAGTGAGTTCCTCATCCTCAGCGGAAGCTCTCTCTATCTCTCTAGCTGTCATCGCACGTGGGGTTGCACTGATTGCCAGCATTCTCACATATTCTTCCTTTACGTTATTACACTGTGATGAAGTGGGTATCTTCGTCAAACGACTTAGACAGTCAGCAATGTTCTGGCCTGAGGGTACATGTCGAACGGTGTACTTGAAAGGCATTAGGCACAGTACCCATCTCTCACCCCTGGCCAATGGTTTTGACTTCGGGCCATAAATAACCTCCAAAGCTTTACAGTCAGTAACAAGCTGAAATGACTCTAGCCCTAACAGATAAAGACTGAACCTCTCACAACCCCAAACAACTGCCAATGCCTCTTTTTCGGTTTGGCTATAGCGACGCTCAACCTCGCTTAAGCTACGGCTGGCAAATGCAACTGCTCTCTTCACTCCCTGCTGCTCTTGTACAAGGATAGCGCCAAGTCCAACTGGGCTCGCGTCAGTGACCACCTCCGTCGGAGCATTTTGTCATAAAAAAGCCATCATTGATGCCTCCGCCAATTGCCCCTTCAATGCCTCAAACGCTTCGTTTTCCTCCTTGCCTCACTTCCATTTGGTGCCCTGTCGTGTCAACTTCCGTAGTGGTTCCGCTGTAGTTGCAAAATTTGGTAGGAACCTTGAGGTGAAACTGATAAGTCCCAGAAAACTTCTCAGCTCGGCAACCTTAGTGGGGGGCTCTGTTTCACGAACAGCTCTGACCTTTTCCTCTGTTGGTCCCACACCATGCCTATTTAAAAGCAGTCCCATGAAGACAATCTGACTCATTCCAATCTTGCACTTATCCTTGTTGAGGGTTAAGTTCCTCTCTTGCAAACAGTGTAGCAATGTGATAAGATTTCTGTCATGTTCCTCTGTGGTTTTTCCCGTGAACAACAGTGTCATCAGCTATATTGGTGGCCCCAGGGCAGCCAGCAATCGTCTGCCTTGCAATGTTCTGATACTGTTCAGGAGCACTGTTCACACC
>OX421456.1:5911469-5926469 GCA_949126865.1 Montipora capitata | reverse complement strand
GAGTTTTTCCCAGCATTAGATTTCTCAGCGGATCTGTTGCCAAAGCATATTCCTCATGAGTACAGTGAGCTCATGAAACAAAAATCTGACATCATCACTATGCCAGTTCTCATGAAGGAAGAGAAGAAGTATGCTGATTGTGTAGATGCCATGGATACATTAGAGACTTGGATTCATGACATCTACACAAAGGCTTAAGAATCTCCCATTGCCTGCACCTGCACCTCCTCCACCACAGATATTTGCACCAGCCAGGCCTGATCAACCAGCATCCCATTCTCCTCCAGAACAAAACCTTGAAGATCCACTTTGCGGGGTGAAGGTTCCTTGCATTGACGACCAATTAACTAGGATCAGATTTGCTGGTGCCAAAGACCTGAGGCCTGGAGGTCATACCAACAAAGATAGGTTAGACCATCTGTACCCCTTTCGGATTGCTGCTTGGCATACAAAGAGGAGTTTCTAAAGGTACCAATGATTGCAAGATATTTAATTTGTAGATGTCTACTCATCCCTGGTTGTTATCAAATAGTTTGTGCCAGAAGGGCTGACAAATGTTAAATCCCCTTCATCACCCTTTTTGAAGCAAATATAAAAACCATGTTCAGTTCAGTTGGCTGTCACCACCTTTTGTACATTGTCATTGGTAATTTCCTGTTTTGGTTATTAAAAGCCTGATTTAAAATCATATACTGGCCAGGGCAGTATAAATTAATATTTAAATGATTCTCACGTCTATATTAATTTATGGAGTAATTAAAAGTCATTTTGTTGAAGATTGAAATAGGCCTCTATGAGGTTTGTTTGTTTGTTTGTTTCTTACTTTGTTTTTGACAAATAACGTGTTCAATACAATTTGAAAATCATGTTATAGTATGGTTAATTTGGAATCTTTGTTAGTATCATTATCTCACTGTTGGTGTTCTTTTTCTTAACAAGACTGCATCTATTAGAGAGGAGGGGACACTTAAGTATTTTCGAGAGAAACTGAAAAGGAAGAAGGTCTCACTGGACGTAAAACATTACGAGGGGTGTGAACAGTTTTTTCGGAGTGTTGGCAAGTAAATAAAATATCATTACTGCTGCTCTCAGTTACTAACACTAACTTGCTTACATTTATTAAGTACTGTCAGCAAAAAATGCAATCAATGATTGTGCAGATATCAAAGATGTAAAAAATGCTTTTGAGCACTTTCGAGATTTGTTTTGCAAGGCAAAAATATATTTTCAATGTGATCAGATCATGTTTCTTAGTAATTAAAGTATTCATATTTTGTTACTGTCACATGCGGGGGAAAAAATGCATGATCGTGAAAGAGGTGGTTATAATAAATATCCCCACAACTAAGTTTGTGACATTGGAATTTGGTGATAGAAAATTGATTGCCCAGAAAGGAACAAATCATTTAAACATTCATTAATTTGTGTCTTTTTTTACCTTTGGTTTTTACTTCTTCTTTCATTATCCCTGCTCCCTCCCTCTCTCATTCTCTTTTTTGTTATATTGTAGAGGCAGGCATGGAGGTCTTTGGAATGAAAGAGATGAAAGACACCCCACAAAGAAAAGGCCAAACTATGCTTTCATTTCACAACAGGGGTACAAGAATAAGTACTACAATGAAACACTGGACAAATTCCTAGAGGAATACGTTACTGGAGATGATGACAACAATCAATTGCCACCCAACTGGAACTGAAAGTGGATCAAATGTTAATGAACAGCCACTTCAAGGTGAGAATGTACAGTAGGAACATTCTACAGTACTTCTTACTCTTGAAGCCGGATTATTGTGATGCTGTGAGGAAAGGGGATGGAAAGCGAATGCCTCAAATTCACAAAGACTTCCTACTGTTCTTCAAGACAGACTCATCCTTTAATGCCTATGGCCTTGAAATGATGGTTAATGTGGCTCAGAATGAGATTCTTCTTTCTGAAAGAGAAACACAACGTGCCATATGGAGCCAAACAGTGAACTGGAAAGGTGGACCAGGGAAAAACATGGAGGCAGATTTGATGCAGGAAAATAGAAACAATGACCACAAGGCAGCAATAGAAGCAATGGGTGCAAACAAAACAAAAAAAGGCAGTGAATAGAGCAACTAAAGCAGCTGGTGGACAAAGACAAATTGTAGAGATCTTTGATGAGCAAACAAGAGTCAGTGCACAATCTTCTTCACACACACACACACACACACACAGAAGCTCTGAAAGAGATGAGCAAATAATTCAACAGGACCTAAGAAGATTAAGACCATTTAAAATTGTTCCCAGTGGAATGCACCCTTCATTTCCAGATTGCTTGGCCCATCCACTTGAGAAGGTGGACTTTGCCGAACTTCACGCATGGCTTAAAGATCACACGCAAAAAAATGGCTGGGTAACTGTTGTGAATACTTGTACAACACAATTTAAATTGAGAGGGCACAAAGCCTTTAGCTATTTAACTTACAGTAAGACCTGAACTCCTGGTGAAATGAGTCATTTGAATTATTAATGTAAAATGTATACAGTGTGGTGTAATGACTACACCAATGACAAAAGTAAAGTTCACCCTGTAACACTTAAATGTTTCACACTAACTGAATAATGTTGACTACAATGTGATAACGTTTGGTACATTAAAGTTTTTGAAGGTTTCACCAAATTGAATGGACAACTCTATGGAAAACTGATTTTCATCATTACTGTATTCTGATCTCTATGGGTTAGCATAAAGATTGAGGCACTTGCTACTCCAAATAAAAGAAATGATTGTAAATGTTCACTGTGAAATTATTTTTATAATTACCTCAGCAATTACTTTTGAAAAAACTGGGAAATTAGCTATTAGATATGATACGGAAGTAATGTCCTTTCTTCTCCATACAATTTCTTGCAAAATGTCTCTGTTAAGACACTGACAGCCTGATCGCTTGGGCAAATTTTCTCTCCTTTTTAAGTGAAATGACACATAGTCCTAGATTTTCAGTTATCATGTCAGACTCATCATCACAGCAAGCTGCAGCTGCTGACATGATAGCACCAGAAAATGCAGTTTAGTCATAAGACATCAAATCACCTTTGCAATCGCTACAACTACAGTGAGATTTGCATACATCACAGCAATCATGAAGGCTACTGCAAGGCATTGGAGGAGGAGCATCTAAAACCTGCAGCAGTTGTTTCCGTAAACACACATCAGTATTCCTGCAGTACTGCCTCATGTGGTCTGTCATGCCTGGCTTGTTAGGGGCTATGTCGTGGTTGTTATAGTACAAAGTGGCCCATGACTTTTTGCTGTCCCTCCCGGCACGACCAGATTCCTGATAATATTCTTGCACTGATCTTGGAGGACCTATGTGGACTACCTGTCTTACACTCGGAATGCCCACACCCATTCCTATGGCAATGGTGGCAAAAACAACTCGACATTTGCTTTCTGGTTTGCAAAGTTGCTTTAAAATTGCTTCCTTCATTTTCTCTGTTTGAGGGGCATGGAATTGCCCAAATAAGCGATTTTCTGGGATGAATGTTCCTTCTACTGGATCATACTGCTTCTCATTTAAAATGCTTTCAAATAACCTGTAAGCCCTTCCACACCAAGGCAGGGATAGAGATAGATTAATGTTAATGGGTATTTGCTACCCTGTTCCAACAGAGCTTTAGCAATAGGCTCAAGAATGTTAGCATATGCTTCATTGTCACTTCCCTCTCGAAAGACTTTAGCATAAACAATGTTTGAGCGGTCGAGATTTCCAATGACCAGGTTAGGACTCCTGAGGCATAAAGTGCTACAAATCGTCTGTGTATCACTTTTAGTTGCTGTTGCTGTAAGGGCTGCTACAGGAGCATTTGAGAAAAGGGCAGCCAGGACACCTAATTTCCCATAGTCTGGTCTGAAGTCATCTCCCCTGTTTTAAAAATCTAAATATTTAATATGCAACTGAGGAAATTACTTCAGAGCAAGCAAATGCATCAATTGCACTTGTGTGTATTCATAATATAAATACTTTCTTAAAATATACGCTCAAATACATGAGTAGTCTTTGATAATTTTCTAAACAGCACTCACCTAAGGCTCATACAGTATTTTTTTTAAAACTTCAGAGCTACATTTCATTGCAATCTGACAGGAGATAATATGTTGTTTTATAATTTCTTCCTCCTAGGGATAAAAAATTCAAGTCCCGCTCACAAAGTAGAATCTTAGTACCTCATAGGAATTATTTTCAGCATTTCCAATGGGCATCCCGATCCTTTTTGTATGAAGTTCCCCCCGGGCAGCAGCGATGATCAATCATTGTTCATATCCACGAGAAAATAAATGTGGTAAATATAGCTCTGGGATGAACAACTAATTTTATTTTTTATGCTATGTGTCTTAAATTGACGAAAGAATAAAGCATTGAGGTTAATTTTAAATAAGCTTAAATTTAAACGAACGGCTGGCTATGGCAACATTTCATCTAGACTATCAACTTTAAAAACGTTACTGAAATTTGCTCACCATTCAAGGATGCAGTGAGCTCCATCTACTACGAATGCTTTGGCGGCTGACAAATAAACACTGCTTTGTAGAACTTAAGTCCATCTTTAAAAGACAAAAAAGCCCCTGGGTGACAAAAAACAATCTCGTATCCGGCCTGGGTGATACTTTCACCTGCTCCTTCCCACTGGGAAATAACCGGCGAATCAGCGTCGATTCCTTTCTTTACTCCTAGCACCGCTGCTTCCACACCTCTCGCTCTCAATTTAGAAATCTGATCATACATCAAGGCGTTCAAAGGTGAAACAACTAAAACTACGGACTTTGTTACCGACGTGGTTGAACGTGTTTCCTCTCTTTCCCTCAACAATCGAGGCAGAACTTGGAAAACTAAGGATTTCCCGTAGCCGGTAGGAAGAACAGCAACTAAATCTTTCTTTAAAAATATAAACTTTCCAGGCAAATGACTTGTTTCACTTTCAAAATTATATCGTCATAGCCAGCCGAAAGTAGCGGCTTCTGAACACATCTCAGAAACTCAAGCGCCATTTTGAAACCAACAATCGTTTAACTTCACCTTCCCCCGGATGGTATTTTATCGTCCTCTCGACCAAATGTACTTGAGTACCTACCCACCCTGCGGTTTTGGATGGACTGATGGTCACGTGACCAGCCGCAACCAGGGTCTCTCTTCCAACGACCAAGGGAGGCAGAGAAGAGAGACCTGGGAACGAGGTTGATAGTTCAGTTCTTTGTTCCCTTACTATGTTGTAAGACTGCATGAATGGGTAATTGTATGAATACATAGTTAAAATCTATGGATAAAATGATTAAAAACTACTACGAGCTTTCGACTGCCCGAACTGCAGTCTTCGACGGGTAAAATGAATGATAAGAAATCGATGAGAAAATTTAAATAAAAACGTACATTGCAAAATGATGAGAATGTAGAAAATTTATGAATATTGGTTAAAAAGAATGTTGTATTGTCCAGGTAAAGGGCACGAATTGTTATCTGCGTTGGGTGTCACTGTGGTATGCCACGCTTCTAATGTTTTCCTCGTTCTAAAAGTGCCTTTGTCAATAACTGACGCATTTTCGAAATCAATGGCGTGGTTGTTGGACCAAGCGTGATTAGCAATTCTAGAGCCTTTGGCCGCAGTTTTGGTGTTTCTTAAGTGTTCTTTTTTTCGCGTATTAAAAGCTCTGCCTTTTAGAACGAGGAAAACATTAGAAGCGTACGTGAACTTTTAGGTAGTTTTTCGTATTGGTCATCTTTTTTACAGATGTAATGGGTCTTAAAAGAGCCGTTTATGTTGAGCGGTTGGTCAGCGTTGTGGGTCGCTAGAAACTCCGTCAAGAAACAGAAACTTATTGCGATCTTCGATTGACACTTGTTCTACCGCCATTCAATTATGGCATTTAAATGCAGGAATTGCCTCGTTCCGGAGTATTTATCTGATCAGTTCATTAATTAATTAAGAGGCTCCGTAAAAGCGGTCCGATCGATCTGGTTTGAAAAAAAGATTTCGCTCATTTCTTGTGTGTTGCAAGACTTTCATGTGCTTATACTAAAACCACAATCCACTTGATTGGATCTTTTAAATTATTGGAGATTTGAGGGATTTTTGGTTCACCCGCTCGAACGCTTCTGGCGCCCTATATCGAGGCTTCAATTTCACCCAACTTTGAAGATCAATTTATCACGAACAAACGAAGCCTGTACAAAACAAAAAAGATGGCCAGTTACTTCATATCTTTTGAATACACAAAGGTGACTTTCATTAACATTGAGATTGAATGAAGCTACCAGCGAGACTTTAAAGGCACCCCTATCATAGAGCCTGATCAGACACGGGAACACCGATCAACTTCAAACTCTATTTATGAAAAAGTGAGACGGTCTTTTTCAATCAAACCAACGCAGCTGGAAAGTAAGTACCATACATAATGTCATTACGGAGAGAAACCTTGCGGCCCGTCCTTGATGGAATATTTATACCTCTCGGAACTTGCCTAATTTCGGCGATCTCCAAGTTTTGGTTGCACATTGAGAGACTCGTTAACAGGGAGGGTTGCACCAACCTCGCACGCAGATAGACCTAAAATAACCCTAAAGAAACGAAAAAGACATTTACATGCATTACAGATCAATTGAAAGGGGAAAAACCCTCTTTTAACGGCTTCAGCTTGGCTTACCCGCAACAGATAAATGCTTCAGTGTTCGAATTTCGCTACATGATTTTACAAAAAAAGGACGATCTCTGCTGCCCGAGCACTGGATCCCTGAAGGTGCAAATCAAGTTTAGGTATCGAAGTTGCTTTTTGTCTGCTATTATTATTCTTTGGTAGACGTTTTTCCTCCGAACAAAACGGTGAACATCACGGAAGATTGCAGCCATATTTACCTTTTTGGACAACCGCTGACCAAACTCAATAATAGCACTTTTGAGGTGCTGAGGAAAGGAGGGTGTCGGTGAGGATTTTAAATTTCATTGCAATAAGAGTTGTCAAAGGTAGAATTCCTCCACGCTAAACCTGCACACAATTGCAAAACATCTTGTAAGTATAAAACCCAGGAGCCCATGACTCAGCTAATGGGAAATGTAATGCCATCCTTGCATACGGCGAGAGCTACTGAAATTTAAACTGACCAATCAGAATTCAGCGAGCGGGAAAAACTGTGCTATCCGATGTCACGCCAATTGTTTACATTCTGATTGGTTAGATATGTGGACATTCGCTCAGCCTTCCCTTGTGACTCTCTTGACCGTCGCTTCTTTGAACTCAGGGAGACAGAAATGACGCATTGTTCTGACAATCAATTTGCCAATCCTCTTTATCCAGTCTATGGATTGGGCTAGCATGTGATTAACAACCAGGATCGCTTTTGAACTCTATTCTGTAGAAGAAGAAGACGTTGCTGAGTGAACATTTTACGACGAAATCCCTTGGTTTGTTCAGCACTTTGATGTCCGATAACTGAGCCGCTCTAACGAGTGTTGGGTCAATCACATTTGGTCGTCTGACCTTATGAAGTTCTTTCACCCCTTGTTTGTGTCCACCATGATCGAACTTCAGGTGAAGCGCTATGGACAGCGCTATTCTACTTTATGCCTACTTCGATGGCTTTTGATGAGCTTGCCTGCTGCCGAATTCGAAAACATTGTTGTTGTATTTGGGCAAGATTGGTGTTATCGGGTTGGAACTTAATAGTGAGGGGAACAATTTTTCGTTCATCTGCTGTGCCAAACAACGGACAATCCTGTTGGGTGTTCCACTTGCTTGGCGAGTCTTGCACGACCAACGTCTATCAGATCTGGAGTGGAGTTTTTTTTACAATGATTACAACTTGCGATCGTTCTGATAACAGCACTTTTTTAGTGACTCGAGGATCCTGTTCTGCTGTTTCAAAAGGAGTCGTGCATTCTTGAGCAGTTTGTTCTTCAGTGCTTGTATTTTTTCGTTTGTTCCTTGTGGCGCAAAGTAACTTTGATGATTTGAAAGGACTTGAATCTGTACTTGAATTTGCGATTTATGGCCAACAAGTGAATGGTACGCAAAATTAGGAGAAACTGTTGGTTGAATAGACAATACTTGTAGACATAATTATCTACCCAGTTTAAGTACTAAGCTAAACAATTTGTTTGGCTCCACAAGTTTCATTTTCAGGCCAGGTACCCGAATTCACCCAGGTACTGGTACACTACCATAGTGTTCTTTGGAAATTGAATAGCTCCTTGAACACTTGGTTGCTTGAGAAGCAACTTGATGTGTTTGTTCTCTACATTGGTGAATGCAGCCACTAACTGTCCATTGCGGATAAACTCCGGACCAACTCTCCTTTCAATTTATTCTTGGTTCTTTGCAGGGCATCATCAATGGTGTCCCGTGTAAAATGTTAGTTTAAAGGGTTTGATAGAGTTATTTCCCATTTCATAGGGCACTGTGGTTGCCAGATTGACTTTCAAACTTATCATGGAAACGTAAATCAATACCAGTGAATAGACACTGAAAAGTCAGTCCCTTGACTTATTGATAGAAAATTAATTTAAATGCATAGTGAAACATCAGTTGAGGAATTCTTTTTTTCATCCCCACTTTACGAACCTAAAATACATTGCTGCAGTTTGTTTATTGCTTGTTCATTCAATGTCTTCATCGCATAAAAATTATTTAATTTTTAGGTATTGTGTCAGATCTCCATAGACACACTATCTTTATCTAAAAACTTAAATGGTTGCTTTTTGGAGCCCTTTTGTGGCATATTTAGATAGGCAGGAAATGTTCCACATTTTATGGTAAATAGTTCTGCATAGTTTTAAGGAATATTGCAGCCAAATCTAATTGAATATGAGACATTTTGTGAATTTAAAGACTATTAATATTGTTTGCACTTGTTTTAAAAGACTTCACTGGAGAATTTGGACCATTTACAGACTTCATAAAATGTCTGTAAGTAATAAATTTACAGACTTTAACACTTAACCCCATAAATAAATTTACGGAAAAAAGTTTTTTGACAGAAAACAAAAGAAATCCAAAGTCTAGTCTTTAGAAGTCAAGTTCATCCACTGTTCATCAAACGTTAACTCACTATTCATTAATATTGAAACGGAAAATACTTTAATGTAATTCTAGCACTTTAATGTAATGAACGTCGTTTTTACCAACTTGGACATATGATTGATCTTTTTCTGGTATTTGTTGACAGGAATTTCTTAAACACAGTTTTGCCATAGATTTTTCTGCATTACAACAAGAATATGAGCGGAACGTTTGTAGCTTAGTACATGCAACTAGGCATAAAATTGGATGCAAAGATGGAAAACTGGCCACCAGAGGCAGCCTTTTTCAGATCTTCCCGCAGATAAGCCGCGCCCATTTCTAACAACTATATTTGCAATTGGGGTAACATAAGCCAGATTTTTATACTTATTTAATAATAATGAAATCCCTTGCATATATTTTATTCCTTATTTTGATGAATTTGTATGGGTTATCAAATAGTGATGAGTGAATTTAGGGAATAATTTCACACACGCTTTGTCCAAAATCAAATAATTTCATAAGCCTTAAGGCAAGAAAAATTATTTGATTTTGGACAAAACACAAGTGGAATTATTCCCAAGTTTCACGAGTATACATTGTACCATTTCATCAGCTATAAATCATGGTTGACAAATCGCAATCATAGGACGTGGGTTTTTTCGAAAGTGGACACCATTTTGGCACGGTAGAAAAAGTTGCCATGGTAACTCATGTTATTAATTGAATTATTTTATTGAACTTATTGCAAGAATTTTATTGTACACTTAGATTCTATTGAAAGTAATATAAACAAATGATTATTTTTAGATTTGAAAATAAAATTTTATGCATTCACAAACTCTAGAACTTGTTCTTTTTTCTACATAAATTCGACTAACCTTTCATCCATTTCACTTTTTATTAACATTTCCTGGCTTACGTCAGGTTTTAAATGCTATTATTTACAGAGATATTGTAAACATTTTGCTGAGATTTTGTGCACTAAAACACCAACATTTTAAAAACATTTCACATACTTTACCCCTCCAGTTTTACAGACATTTTATTGACATTTCCTGCCTTCTGTCAGGTTTTAAATACTTAATTTACAGAGATATTGTGAACATTTTGCTGAGATTTTGTGCACTAAAACACCAACATTTTAAAAACATTTCACATACTTTTCCCCTCCAGTTTTTTGAGGGTTTTTGTAGACATTTTATAGACATTTCATGCATTCTTCTCACTCACTTTTTACAGAGATAACACTGACATTTTATATGGATGGATTTACAGAGATTTTTTCTCGTGTAAATTTTACAGAGAAAGTAAAGATATTTTACAGACATTTTGTACTTATCGCATAAAATCTGTGTAAATTTTTCCTTCAATTTACATAGATTTTATTGAGATTTTATACACATTTTATGTCATCGTAAGGACGAAAATGTGTTAAATTTTACAGACTTTTTATGGAGTTACAAAATCTCTGTAAGTGTGCAAATTTACAGAGATTGTAATTTACAAAGAAAATGTGGACATTTAACAGAGATTTTACCAACTTTTTTGAAGTCTGTAAATGGTTCAAGTTTTCCAGTGCTTAGGGTTGGCACTCAAAAGTGTTCCTTCAATAATCTTATTCTTTAAAGATTGCCTTGGGAGAATTGGATTAAGGCTAGTTTTTTCTTCTAGCTTCTTTCCCCAGTGCCCTCTGAGAATGGAGTTGATTTGGTTTTGCCCAATGTTGAAAGATGAAACAATGCCTAAACCAGCTGCAAGGAATACCTCATGGTGCTTTTTTACAAACACGGGCACGAGGGTGCTCGTAAGCATCTGAGCATTGTTTCGCATGCTAAAGTGTTATTATAAATAATTTATTTCTCTAAGAGAGTCTTCTTTTCGTGTTGGTCATTCAAAAATTGTTGGAGCTGTTGGAGCTGTTGGATTAAAGAGGCAGAACATTTAATGAGGCCCTCCTTGGGGAGAGGGGTCTTTGTTCCCTTTAAATATTTGCTTGTGTTTCCTTGTTCCCCAAATTACTTTCAAACTTGTTCCCAGCTTTTTATCCCTAAAATTTAAATATTGGTTTTCTTCCCTTGTTCCCTAAAATATTTTGATATTGTTACTCTGTTCCCCAGTTCAAATAAGCCATGTTCTCTTCTTCCCCCAAACCCCTGGGAGTGCCTCTTTGATGTTGATTCTCGTATTGGCCTAATAGTAATTCACTGTAGAATTGCAAGACACAGCAAGTTCTTATTTGGGAGTGAGGAAAAGTTTTGAATAAATTTTCGCACAATACAAGAAACAAAATTTGACTGCACCTTCTAGATCTTACTCTTTTCGGAAATGAATCAGCTTGTTTGCACCTATCTGGCGACCTACGGGAGGGCAAGCTCTAGAAGCTCTTCCTTAGTGAGCCTTCCGCTGAAAAAACTTTCCAAGTCTGGCTTTCCGGTGTTAGGGGCCGAGGTTTTTGTGCAAAATTCATCAGAGGCTTCCTTACAGCTTATAAAGGAATCGAGTTCCTTCGAGTAATGGTCAGTAAAAGGTTTGTAGTGCTTATACAAATTTTTGCAACTTGAAAATGTATGTTCACACGAAACACATATCAGCTTGACAATTTTTCTTTCCCGATATCCCATTTAAAATTCTCGTGAACGCTATTAATAGAGGGCCAGAAAACCATTTAAAACATTTTGTGGCATTTTTTTTGTCAACAAACTCTGGTTGTCGGCGAGCAGAATTCGAACGTAAGCTGTTGTGCTTTGGCTGTTATTTGTGCTTTTTCTAACTATTCTAAGACGAATTCAGGCTGGCATTTTCGAATCAAGTGTAAGAAGACGGCAAAACCATATTGATAATGTATTTAGTTGTACTGACTTCGCGAATAAACACTTTGGTAGCGTCCTTTCGACGGGATAGATCGACTAAAACCGAAATGCCTTGTTTCCGGTGAAAGGGCAAATGATTGACAGAATAGCACGGTTTTGACTGCCGCGCGCACTGCGGGCGCGGGTTCCGTATGCAAGGATGCATTTAGAAGTTATTATGGTTCATGATTTTAGATTTACCTTAAAAGCAACCTCGGATTTCTAGAGTATTTTAAAATCTATTTTGCTTCTCAGTAAAACGTTCGGGAGCCGGATTTTATTTTTATTGATGTCATTTTAGTCTAGAAAGTACGACTATTTAGAATGCCTTTATTATTTTTTTCAGCAACCAATAAAGGACCGCTTGGTCTAAATGCATACCAAATGATACGGATTTATTACGTACTCTTTCTCTATTTCACAGGCAGTCTACATTTGCTTTAGTTTATTGGTTGTTACTGAGGGAATTATCATGAATAGGCTTTTACAGAAAACTTGAAATAATAACTGTAAGAGCATTCGAAGAACCCGCCGTTTCACTGTGTTGTACATTGACTACACTTTCTTTACCATAGGTTTCAATTTTAGGAAAGTAACGGAATTTATGAATCTTCATACGTAGAACGGTTTTCGAAACAATTTCGTTGCCACATGATGTCGAAGATATGCCATTTTGAGTCTGAGGCACCATATTGGAAGTTAAGGAGTCGTCTAATATTTACCAGTAACGTCAGCAAAGAAACGACATTTTATTTAAAAATTCATAAACGAAGACAAAAAAGGTGAGATAAGTTGAAACATGAAAGAAACGAGGAAAAACTGCCAAAATAGAAAAAATAAAAAGTGGTTCTCGTGAAAATGTCAACCATATATAAACAAAATTTTAGGAAATGTCACGAAATTTGCTGATCGTTTGCCCAACCGCTTCAGAGTTATGAATGCAAGAAGTCAGCATCCTTCCCACCCCTCCCCCCCAAGGAACAAGGACTAATTAGGGTAAAGCTAAGAACCATTCGGTAAGGTAATTTTGGGGCTTGCCAAAGCCTCTGAGAGATTGGCCCACGCCTATACGGAAAAGCAGTGCTGAACAACTCCTGGTACAACATATATTAAATAAACCTTTACTTTTGTTATCACGGAATCGTCAACTTAATTTTAGCCAATACCACAATCGTCTTTTGTGCCAGAGGAAAGGGGCCAGGCCCATAGGTAGGATACTGTTGAGTGGGTGCGTGTTAGCGCCGATGACGGGAAAGTTTAGTGGGTCGTAAGACGAGGTGCTCTTACGAGATGTTTTGCGATTGTGTGCAGGTTTAGCGTGGAGGAATTCTAAACTTGACATCTCTTATTGCAATAAAATTTAAATCCTCACCGACACACTCATCCCCATCCAACAATCAACTTTACCTCACAAGTGCTATAATTGAGTTTGGTCAGCGGTTGTCCAAAAAAGGAAATATTGCGGTGATCTTCACTGATGTTCACCGTTTTGCCGAGGAAAAACTTCGATGTAAGAATGATAATGGCAGAGAAAAGGCAACTTAGATACCTAAACTTGGTTTGCACCTTCAGGGATCCAGTGCTTGGGCAGCAGAGATCGTCCTTTTTTTGTAAAATCGTGGGGCGAAATTGGAACACTGAAGCATTTATCTGTTGCAGGTAAGCCAAGCTGAAGCCGTTAAAAGAGGGTTTATTCCCCCTTCAATTGATCTGTAATGCATTTAAATGTCTTTTTCGTTTATGTAGGGTTATTTTAGGTCTATCTGCGTGCGACGTTGGTGCAACCCTCCCTGTTAAAGAGTCTTTCAATGTGCAGCCAAAACTTGGAGATCGCCGAAATTAGGCAAGTTCAGAGGGGTGCCTTTAAAGTCTCGCTGGTAGCTTCATTCAATCTCAATGTTAATGGAAGTCACCTTTGTGTATTAAAAAGACATGAAGTAACTGGCCATCGTTTTTGTTTTGTACAGGCTTCGTTAGTTCGTGATAAATTGATCTTCAAAGTTGGGTGAAATTGAAGCCTCGATATAGGGCACCAGAAGCGTTCGAGCGGGTGAACCAAAAATCCCTCAAATCTCCAATAATTTAAAAGACCCGATCAAGTGGATTGTGGTTTTAGTATAAGCACATGAAAGTCTTGCAACACACAAGAAATGAGCGAAATCTATTTTTCAAACCAGATCGTCCGGACCGCCTTTACAGAGACAGCCTCTTAAGCGCTCATTTATATCAACCGTAGAACTAGAAGCTCACAGCTGTTAAATAGTCCTTTACTTAGAACTACAACTGGCCCAAGAACCTTTTATTATAGAGTCGTATCTCTTTGGGACGCTCTGCCGCAGAATATTGTAAGAGCATGCAAATATCGACCAGAGTGCCGAAAGGCTCAAAAAATCAAAATCTCTCTTCGTTTGCATACTGGTAGACTTAAGTAAGTGTACAAACGCCATGTAGTTTTTTCTTTTGTTTCCGAGAAAAACGTGGAAAACCGTTTCAATCCCCGCCGTCGATTTTGCAAGCCAAAAACAGGGTTGAAATTCACTATGATTCTTCTTGACTCGCGTTTCAAAACAACCGCGCAAGAATATTGCTAGAGTTTTAAGTATAACTCGTCGTTGACCAAAATATATAATAATTTCAGCATTACAACAGTCTGAGTAATGATAAAAAGCTAAAGCGCCGGCTATCTGCTGTTTACCCACGAGAGGTAGTTCAAAAAAGCGACGATTTTCATCACGTGCCTTTGATCAGAATTTTTTAAGATTGAAGGGGAAAGTACTAAGAGCATCAAAATTTCATGTTATGTAAAAATTATTTTGGGGAAATTACCTCGAGCTTCTCAGAAATCATTTGAAAATCGTGTTTCAGACAACATAAAATAACGCCATCCAAGAAATGAGTCACCACCAACATCTGACGTTAGGTTTTCGTTTACAACGCTAGCGCTGGTAGCCTTGATATGTAGAATATTTTTTTTTTAAAGCTAACCTTAACGCGTATCTGTTGTACTTCAAGCTCCAAGTTGTTTCATTTTGCCGTCTTGTCACCTTTGTTACCTTAATCGTGAAGTCCGCTGGAATGTGTGCGTGTGTGGAGGTGCGTGATAGCTTTCCAGTACTTTCTTCATCTCTCTGTTT
>OX421456.1:5896469-5898969 GCA_949126865.1 Montipora capitata | reverse complement strand
ATGATAAAAATGTTAAAGTGGTACTATGATCAAATTTTTACCCCTTGATTTTTTGAGTGTATCACATAGAATTCCATGAAAGAACAAAAACGCCATTTACCGTTTGCAAATATCTTCATTAGTTCCGGAGATATTTAAGTTTGAAAAATGGATAAAATATGCAAATGAGATGACTGATGACGTCGTACACTCAACCTAATATTACATTGAGTATATAAATAGAGCTACCTTGGCCAATTTACAGCGCAGACCATTGAAACTTAATAGTCTAATAGTTCTACAGGAAATACACCGATGGCTAAAAAAAATTATGTTCCCATGGCAACTCACTCTTTTCCAGTCCCCACCCACTTGATTTCAATATGTTAGTGATTTTCAGCTTGAAAAATGTTAAACAAGGCCACAAAGTCGTGCTAACATATTTATATGCTTGCTGGATCATGCATATATAGTGCTGTTAGCAAATATCAAAATGGAACGCCAAAGGTGGCCAGAAAAGCTCATAATATGGGGGAGGTCTGGAACCCAGTATGCCATGGTAACAGAACTGTTAAGCTCATATTGTGGAGAACATTTAGTAGAACCTTACTGCAAAAAATCAAAAATTTCTGATACAAATTGGCTGAGATATCTCTTCTCATCATATTTGAACAAAATTTGGTTGAATGTATGACGTCATCACTTGGCTAATTTGCATATTTTAAAAACTCGAATATCTCTGCAACAAAAAAACATATTTGAAAAAAGTAAACAGCATTTTTCTTCTCACGCAGACTACTTGTCTATGTTTCCAAATGGCTTAGACAGGAAAGATGCGATTTTCGTCATAGTACCACTTTAATAAAAAGAGGGGGAAACCGTGCTCGTTTCCATGGTACGACGCTGACGAATACAGCTATTTAAGTCACTTTAACAAGAGCCACGCAACCCCGATGATGGACAAATTTAGCTCGATTTTATAAATGTAATCCATGATATGACGCACAACCTAGCGTCGTTCAACGGTTAATTGTCGTACATACCTGAAAAATGTATCTGAATGCCTTTGTGAGTACTTAACACTCCAAAATAGATTTAACTTGAACGTGGGCTGTTCGACTCGTAATGGCTCCTTGCGTACAATTTTATACAATCGTCAAAAACTGGCCATAGATTTTGACTGATTTTTTACTACTCCATGAAGACATCATTCCCAGCAAAAATATGAAATAAAAATGTGTGTCACCGTACTCGGTCAGGAGACAATAGCCATTCTTTAAAGCACCCTTGGCGTCAATGAAAATCCGCCATTTTATCAATGCAAATGCGTTCGCCAATGACGCAAGAACTTCTGCGCAGTGGGGTTGCGCAGTGCAAAACCAGGGAATAGCCTTAAGTGAAAACGAAGACTTTTGAAATCGATGACGCAGAAAGCGTGGGGAATTCCAGTTGATTAGTTGTTTTCACCAGCTTCCAGCGTTTTAGGTTGGACCTGTGAAAACGATTCTAAAACGCTGATGTGGATGAAAAATATTTGCTTCGTTTTCACCAAGGTAAAAACAGAGAATTTTGAAATCGCAAAAGTGTAGATGGAAGTGAATCTTGCGGAATGTGTGTGTCAAGAAAGGACCAAAACAGACGTTTATTTTTAAGGTACTTACAGTCCATCCGATGTCAAGCGGTTCAGCCTTGCCGGGGATTCCCCTAAAGTTGTCAGGCCATTTGTCTGGAGCTATGAAAAAGGTAACATAAACAGATGATTGATATTTGGCTACAGAAAACAAATTGGGAATTGGTTGTATGCTCAGAGCATTTGCGCTTACTTTTCTTTTTTCTTGCGCTTGATTCCGCCATATTCGTGGTAGTTGTTTAAGAAGGCGCACGTGAATAGCAAGCCCAGTATACACGTGCAATAAGTTCGTGAATTAATTGAGACAGTTTTCTTTAACGTGTGCAGCCTAAAGCCATGTCCTGACTATACACGAAAAGAAAAGCCCAAACAATTGTCGTTTTGTCTCAGCAAAGGGTGGTAAGTAGCTCCGGATTCCGTAGTTCCTGACTATGTGCATGTTTCTCTTGCTTATGCCAGCGTCATTAATGACGACCAGGGCCTTTAAACATCCAGAGATTTTATAACGCGTTAACGGAAAACGACAGGATGAAACTCGATTTTGCCGAACATCAAAGAAACCTGTTTGATTTTTGGATAAATTCTTGAACTATAGATGTTTAACAGCTCCTCAAAGAAACACGACTTTTGGTCCTATTTTCGAAAAAAATGTTTCGTGTTTTCCGCACTGTAAGACTCGTCCTGATCCAGAGAGAGAGATTTCTGCGACCATATTCGCTCGCTTTCAGGGGCCTTTAAAATCGTTGGTCAAGCTAACGAGCACCCACCCTGCGAGCAGAGCCTCTCTAAAACTCACCAGAGGGCAAGCAAGAGAGGTCCTTTAGACGTAAAATTATTTATCCTGCCTCCTACCTAGATTAGCTTCTTAGTTATTTTCTAGGGGGCATTGTA
>OX421456.1:5888969-5891469 GCA_949126865.1 Montipora capitata | reverse complement strand
GGCGAGTGCTCTAATAACTGCGTTTTCCCTTCTCCTATGCTGAATTCTGCGCATCTGTCCTTTAGATTACATAGGCTTTCTAATCAAGTTGCAAGGGGCTGTACACTAAGTTAAGGATCGCATTTTTCTGGTTCATTTTATTGTTGATGTCAAGCACAAAGAACGCTGGAAAAAATTCGATCCGTAACTGATAATAGTGCGACCCAAGAAAACGAGCTTAGTAAGATTACATTACTTTTAAGGTTATTACTAAGGGCTCTTTCCTTTTGTCAGAACTGGCAGGCCACACCCGCCAGGTGAGAGAAAGTGCAACAATTTGAAAAAACACTTGCATGATAATCCCTTGCATTCTCCTGGAGAAGGATATACACGTATCATCCTCGAAGTGTGTTCATTTGAAGGCGTAATGTTGAGTTATTCCCTCCAAATGACCGGTCTGGCCGGTCAGTTCTGTCAAATGGAAAGTGCCCAGATCATAGAAAGATTATATTATGATAACAAAGAAATGGGTTATCGACTGAGTTGGTATGGTGAATTGACCACGGTAATTATAAAGAAATTTGAAAGCTGACGTTTCGAGTGAAGCCTTTCGTTCGAGAGAATTACAACATTACATCTCTAGATCTTAAGTGTTATCAAGCCAAATGAAAACAAAAAAAAAAAAAACACAAAACAAACGTGTACGTTTCAGTCAGCGATCGTTCGCAAGGTTAAATTAGGTCGGTCACTGAGACATTCAGAATTATTAACGTAACATTTAATTTTTATTGAACATAGAGGCACACTCTCGCAGCTTGCATGGTCTCATGGGAATGAAATCACGTGGCTTTCTAACAGCGATTTCAAGCCAAAACTATGCAGCGGGGGGGCACAAAACATAGGTCACAGGTCTCTGTTTTACCAACACAGAAACAAACCTGAACATTCAATTCATTAAAGCTATTTAAAAAAAATAAGACCAAAGGTTACCTTTAATGAATGTTAACTCTTTGACGTCCAAACTGGCTTAAACCGGCCAGACTTAGCATTTTACTCTGTCTAACGCCAGACAATTTTACTCGTCAATGGGGAACCCCTGGGAGTCAATGGGTTAAGGTTTCTTTCTGTATTGGTAAATTACAATGACCTGTGACTGGAAACCTGTGACCTGTGTTTTGGACTTGCCAGTATGCAGCAAACAAAAACTATCTTTACTGGTAAAAGTTCACAGTACGATGTACAAACTACATTTAACTCACCTAACACTTCAATATAAGTCGACGAGACTATCATGCCATGTTTGTTTTCAGCTACACATTGGTAAATGCCGGCCTCGTCCAATGTAAGATCACTGAAAAGTAGGTCAGTATTCACCTGTCGTACCTTTGAACTGTGAAAGGTACAAAAGATGGGGTTAATCATACATGGATTGGCAGAGACGATCACTTAAGTCCAGAAATCCAAGTTAATGGCCATCTGCCAATAAAGGTTGCACACTATTCACCTCATTTTCAAACTCAAGGTCACTCATGAAGATACAGTGCAAGGAGAAACTAATTTATCTCAAATTGACTTTAACTAACCTTGCCACTAATTCAACTCCATCTCTGAACCATTTAATTTGTGGTTCAGGCTCTGCATACACGTCACAGCTCAAGTTTGTATTTGATGCTATGGGAAATTTTTGCAATCTATGTGGTTCAACATTCCATCTTGGAGCAACTGGGAAAAAGCATTGTTGAAGGATAATAAAATAATTACTAAATAAATAATTCAATAAAATAATGATAATTACTAATACTGTTACAGTAACTGACGGGTTCCTGATGAGGACCAATAATTATTAATTAAATAAATTTACATTATATTACCATTTGTAACATGCCAGAGAGGAAAAAAAATTGAAGCCCTCTTACCGGTGAGAGACATAGAGAGACAATTTATGTTTAATTATTGAGAGAGAGCGTGATTTTAGTGTTGAAAGGTATTTGTAACAATCACGTCCCCCAATGTTTACAAACAGCGTGATTACCGGTAGCATGTCACGTAAGCCTTCTTGTCACCTGTCATGGAAATGACAGTGCAAAAGATATCTGTTTTCATGGCAATGCAGTTGTCATTTGCATAGAGCTGAAAGCGCTACAACAAGTTGCAAAAATAGTGGAGACACTTCACCTTCTTCAATGTACCTATTATCTCTCACACTGCAGCCCTCCTCCCCCCTTATCAATGTTGCTAGCAATACAAAAAAATGTTGAAAACTTAAACCATGGCTTCTGATAGGATGCGGAAAAAAATTAAAGATTACGCGGAAATTTTTGGCCATATTATGCGGAAACATGCGTTGATTATGCGGAAATTACACCGGGTTATGTGGAAATTTAAACAAGTTATAAAACTAATAATTAGGCCCGTCCAATGTATTTACATGCTTACGGTAAATCCGTAATCGAAATTGCAACCAATACAATCGCATTTGTGACCGAATTTATGCCCTTTGTGATTAAAATACATGGAGGAG
>OX421456.1:5863969-5873969 GCA_949126865.1 Montipora capitata | reverse complement strand
GGTTAAGTTTAATCGTTCTACTGTGTCCACCAGAGAAATCTACGCATTTCCCACTACCCTCTCGATCCTAAGAAAATACGCGCAGAAGGCTCTATGCACAAAGACACCACTTAGCAGGGGAGGGACAGGCAAGACTTTTACCGACACGGAAAAAAAAAAAAAAAAGAAAAACACCAAAAAAATGCTACCCTTTTTCCGACTGGGATTGCCATACTGGCAACCCAGTAAAAACATCGAAGTAACTTGTGTAATCATTCCATTTTACTACTTAGGTGATAAACATTCAATGAACGTGAAACAAATCATCTGTGTGGCTAAGATGTTCGGTATAGCCTCTCGAACTTGTGTTCTTTGCCCCCTCAGAAGTGTGTAGCTAATTTGCATGATAATAGCAAATCCAACATGGCGGCGATCGTGAATAACGTCTATTTGGACACGTGAGCCTGCAATACATGTGTCTAAAGAAACTACTGAAAATGGCGCATGATCAAGGGAATGGTGCTGTGCGCGTGACTCATCAATGGGGAGGGGGGGGGGGGGGCGTCCCAGGACATTTGAGGTGTGAGTAGGTTAATCTTAGCGTCAAAGTGGCAATTGTTAACCCTTCAGATATTTTTAGTTGCAAAGGGAAGAAATTCAGTCACAAATAACAAGTTGTATTGGTCACGATTTCGAGACCTGTAGGACCAACTCAAGTAAGAGGAATTGCCAGTCCGTTTTTCTTCCAAATATGCCCAAGTACCTAAATGTAATGATAAAAAAAGTATATAAAAATAGCAATACTGATTTATTCGTCCTGTTTTTATGTATCTTACCAGTTACTGCAACCCTTAGCTTCCGGCTAAATGTCTTGACACCAGTAACAGTATCTGTGACAAAACACTGGTAGGTTCCACTGTCCGATATGCTTAGGCCCTTGGCCGACAAGGTACCATCTTGACTAAGCTGCCAATCACTATCAAACTCAAATTTTCCTGGATCAATTTTGCTATCGTTGTGCCACCATTCCCATGACAACTTGTTTGATCCTGTGGCACGACATGGGAGATTAAGCTGCCAATTGGCGTTATTCCGAAACTTCACCTCATCTGGAGCTACCAAGTCGTTTTGTAAAAATTCAGTAATCTGGGGTGGGGCAGGTTTTGATCCTTGACCTGAAAAGAAAGAACTCAATCTCAACTCATCAAATTTGAGCTGGTTTTGACAACAACTTGATTAATCTTTTAGCGGAGCTCCGCGCGTTTGCGGAGCACCATAGTTAAGAAAATATGGTAACCCATTTCTGCGAAGATATTCGCTCGCTTTCTGGGGCCTTTAAAATCGGTGGTCAAGCTAACGAGCACCCACCCTGCGAGCAGAGCCTCTCTAAAACTCACCAGAGGGCAAGCAAGAGAGGTCCTTTAGACGTAAAATTAATTATCCTGCCTCCTACCAAGATTAGCTTCTTAGTTATTTTCTAGGGGGGCATTGTACCTTTCTTAAGTCCATTACTTATCTCGTGTATCCCTATTTACGTGTGGGACAAATAAACTTGTTGTAAACTTGCAGAAATCGTGTCAAGCTGTGGGCTAGACACTCCGGTTAAACCAGTTTAGGCAACGCGCGCATCATATTTTTGACAAGGCGAAGGTGCAATCGAGACTTGGCCCGGCTTTGAAACTGTCTCCAGGCAACGGCTTGCGCATACTCAACAGAGACTTCACACCATTTCTGCAGAGTCCATTTCTTTTTGTCGTCGAGTTAAAAAAGGGTCTGCTGGCAGTGTGACCGGCACCGTCACCCATATTATAAAATACCTGCAATACCTGCCCCTGATTCCTGCGAACAACAATAAATAAACAAATTAACTGAGGACAGTGACTACTATTGCTATTGCGCATACGTTCTGCGCATCTCGAGATACTTGGGCTTCCCTGTCGGTAATGCTTACTAATACAGGGGTATTTTTGCGCAGCTTAAAACTATGCAGAGGAAGTAGATCTTCGTTTAAGTACTCTTGGTATCCAAAAAGAAAATTGGGGATAACCACGGACAGATAATTAAGCTTCAATTTAATTAAGAACGCCATACATTGCTTTGTATTTTAAAGCCCTTTACAAATATTGTTCATGAATTATCTTTGAAAAATACGTGGTTACTCCAAATTTTCTTTTGGGATTTCAATAACACTTTTTAAGATCTACATTTCCTGTATAATCATAAATGGGGGCAAAAATACCTTTGATTTAGTAGGCACCGTCCTAGATATTTCATCAAAATTGCGCACAAATTTGCATACCTGCAGCGTCTGTTCCGCACACCGAGCTCGTGGGTTTACTCGGACGACTTGGTCCAAATCCATTGACAGCTCTAACACGGAAGGCCAGGTCCGCGTCTCCGGCCATTTTCACCAGCGCATATGAAGTGGCGTTAGGCTTGGTAACACTTGCAATGACTTGCCAGAAGTCGTCAGGGTGGGTCGATTTTCGCTCGACCAAAAAATGAGTAATCGGGGCTTGATTCGATTCGTCCGTTACCCAGGTCAGTGTTGTGTTTCGGTTTTGGCAGTCGGAAGATAATTTTAGATTGTATGGTGGATATGGGGCACCTAAAAGACAGAAGGAAAGAAAAATGGTGAAAGTTATCAAAGAAAATTACAACGCAGTGTACTTTAAAGCTCGACTTTATCTCTATTAAATCAGACGCGACGATAGGGTTTTTTTCAATTGAGTGTCGAAAGTAATTAGCGAATTTCTTTGGTTTTGCGTTGCTTCACTCAGAGATTGGTTCAAAGTTCTTGTGCCAATTTTTCAAGCAATCAGAAGTGAAACCAAAACCAGATTATCTTCAACGTCTTTTCACTCAGTATTACTCTAATTTCAACCCGAGAAACTCTGAGGAAAAACTGGCTTTGCCAAAAACGAGAACTAGTTATTTAACGCGAAGCTTCTCCGTGAACGTGGCTTGCGCGTGCACATTTTTCTGCGCTTGGTGTCGGCTACGTGTAATTATTTCGAGTTTTGATTGGTTTACTGGATTGTCTCCTTTCTTTTTGATTGGCCAAAGTAATTACTTTGGTTTTGGTTTTACGAGACTCGATTGAAACTCGCTCTAGTCTAGCTACGAACAGCTATAAATGACAAAAACACTTGTCCTATCCTGACGATTGCAGTTAATCAACTTAATACTACCAACAAAAACCAAGGGTTTCAATAAAATGTGAAGTCGGCGGGAATGGAGCCCGGTGTCACACTGGTGGGAGGCGAGTGCTCTCACCACTGCGCCATCCGTGCACCCTCAACTCGTGTCACAATATACTGCCTTTGGCGGAGGCGTTGCAGCATTAAAAGTGATGGTAAGAAGCCACACCGCAGAATAGTGAGAGTGGAAGAGCATTAACCGCCAAAATGCATCCTTCAGGCGCCATTTTGCCTGTTTACGTACTTATCGACCACGCAGCAGCTTCGAGAAAGGTAACCGCGCACCGGTAGTTCAGTTGGTTGTCACGCAGGAGGTCGTAAGTTCGACTCCAGCCAGACCAACACTCAGGGTCTTAAAATAACTGAGGAGAAAGTGCTGCCTTTGTAATTACATCCGCAAATGGTTAGACTTTCAAGTCTTCTCGGATAAGGACTGTAAACCGGAGGTCCCATCTCATAGCCCTTGTTACCCTGTTCCAGGCTACCAGATAGTCGGGAAAACGAAAACAACTGCGTGGGAAAAGCGAGTGGGGGCTTGGGCTTGGGTCGACCCAAGCCCCAACTCATTATTCGCACGCATTTTTTTTCCTTTCCCTACTATCTGGGAGCCTGGAACAGGCTAAGCCCTTTTTGTTTCCCATAAATAATATGGGACGTAAGATAAGACGATAACAGTAGGGTACGTAGTCCCCGGTGTTGTGCTCTGACCTAATCTGGACGGGGGCATCTTTCACTTCATAAAATTAACTGTAAACTGCGTAACAAGCAGTCTGGCTTAAGCCCCCCATAAAGCATTGTAAATTAGTCTTGCAAAGCCCCGGGGGGAGAGACTAATAACTTGACTTCACTAAACTTCACCCGCGACACCGGGGTGGTAAGATTGCATGTAAACCCGAGCTATTTTTTGACCCCATCTATGCGAGTTACCACACCTCCCGTCTCTTTTTCTATTTTAAAAAAATCTTACCTGCGATATCAATAGTAGCCGAGGCAGAGTCTTCAGATCTCTTTGGGTCTGGAGTATAGGCCAAACAGGTGTAAATCCCAGCGTCTTCGACTGTTAAGTCCGCAATGGTCAATACATTCCGTTCCCACGTGACCCTCTGGTTGTACTCGATAATAGGATCATCTCTTTTCCAAAGGTAATGCAATTCCAGCCTGTCGTCCACTTGAGCCTCACAGCGCAAGTCCACCCTGCTTCCTTCAGTAACATTCCTGTCTTTTGGTGCAAGTATTATCCGCGTCTTCTCTGAAACCAAAGGTTTTAAACTGTTGTTTTAAAGTTGCCGTTTTTCAGGTCGAGCTTTGCGTCCCAGAATTCCGAGAAACGCTGCGAATAATACGTTCATAATCGGGACGGAACGGGACGAAAAACGGACGAGCACATATCCTTGTAAAAACGTTTCGTTTTAGTTAGGTCGATTACGTGAGTACCACAAAATGAACTAAGTTCAATTGACACCGCTAAGGCAAAAAATTTGAAAGGTGCATTCGAGATCGGCATAATCGATGCAGCAAAGGAGACAATGAATTACCACCTCCTTCCGGCTCTCATAAAAAGCACGAAGCTGTCACCTTTCAAAAATATGAGCATGACTCCTTTACAGTACTCAATAATACCATTTAACAGGATCAATCCGGATTCAGATGTCTTCAAAGAATACACCCCGACTGTGGATACTTTAGTCTCCTTCGCAGCCGTTTTTTTGGATGTCACGCAACGCTCCGAGAGTCGCGTGACTCCCCAATAACGAACGAGACTATAGATACTTCGCACCCTCAACCTCATTCCCAGGGGCTCTCTTCTTCTCTTCAGAGCGACCCTGGCAACGAGGTTGACTTACTTCGCTTCATCCGACAATCTGCGTTTTCTTACCATAAACAATCGCAGTGCTTTCTGCCAAATCATTTCTCAGGAAATTCTCCGCATAGCAGGCGTATTTGCCCTGATCTCGGCTACGTTGAACGTTGCCAATCACCAAGGTGCCGTCGCTTTCGATCTGGTAAGTCACACCAGGTGTGATTTCCCTATCGTCCTTGTACCACTTGAATACGGTTGGTCTCGGAGCAGCTTCGGGGTCGCATTTCAATCGTCCTTCACTTTCTTGAAACAGGTAAAATGGACCAAACCCATTCTTTTGAAACGATGGTGCAATGGCTAAAAGTCATTCAAGGCCTGTTAGTCACAATTAGGTAAACCATAGTTACTCTTTCGTCAACTATTTATGGGAAAAAAAATTGCAATATTAGCCGGCGCAGATACCTGCCTTAAATTAACTTAAATAAAATCAACCGGTTTTTTTTTTAAGGAGAGGGGAAAACCGAATACACCTTATTCCAAAATGGCCGCCATTTAGGTATTCTTTTGTTTTTATTGAAATTAGACCTTGATGCCTCGTTCAAGGCAAAATATTCTTTTGAATTTTCAGCTTAAGAACGAGGCATCAAGGGCTAATTTGAATAAAAACAAAAGAATATTTAAATGACGGCCATTTTGGAATAAGGTCTATTAACCGGGGAGAAAAAACTCTCGGAGCGGAGTAGAGAACCAACAAACTCAACCCACATATGACGCCGAGTCTGGGAATCGAACCCAGGCCACATTGGTGGGAGGCGAGTGCTCTAATAACTGCGTTTTCCCTTCTCCTATGCTGAATTCTGCGCATCTGTCCTTTAGATTACATAGGCTTTCTAATCAAGTTGCAAGGGGCTGTACACTAAGTTAAGGATCGCATTTTTCTGGTTCATTTTATTGTTGATGTCAAGCACAAAGAACGCTGGAAAAAATTCGATTCGTAACTGATAATAGTGCGACCCAAGAAAACGAGCTTAGTAAGATTACATTACTTTTAAGGTTATTACTAAGGGCTCTTTCCTTTTGTCAGAATTGGCAGGCCACACCCGCCAGGTTGCAAAGAAAATGCAACAATTTGAAGAAACACTTGCATGATAATCCCTTGCATTCTCCTGGAGAAGGATATACACGTATCATCCTCGAAGTGTGTTCATTTGAAGGCGTAATGTTGAGTTGTTCCCTCCAAATGACCGGTCTGGCCGGTCAGTTCTGTCAAATGGAAAGTGCCCAGATCATAGAAAGATTATATTATCATAACAAAGAAATGGGTTATCGACTGAGTTGGTATGGTGAATTGACCACGGTAATTATAAAGAAATTTGAAAGCTGACGTTTGGAGTGAAGCCTTTCGTTCGAGAGAATTACAACATTACATCTCTAGATCTTAAGTGTTATCAAGCCAAAAGAAAACAAAAAAAAAACACAAAACAAACGTGTACGTTTCGGTCAGCGTTCGTTCGCAAGGTTAAATTAGGTCGGTCATTGAGACATTAAGAATTTATTAACGTAACATTTAATTTTTATTGAACATAGAGGCACACTGTCGCAGCTTGCATGGTCTCATGGGAATGAAATCACGTGGCTTTCTAACAGCGATTTCAAGCCAAAACTATGCAGCGGGGGGGCACAAAACATAAGTCACATTCAATTCATTAAAGCTATTAAAAAAAAAATAGACCAAAGGTTACCTTTAATGAATGTTAACCCTTTGACGTCCAAACTGGCTTAAACCGGCCAGACTTAGCATTTTACTCTGTCTAACGCCAGACAATTTTACTCGTCAATGGGGAACCCCTGGGAGTCAATGGGTTAAGGTTTCTTTCTGTATTGGTAAATTACAATGACCTGTAACTGGAAACCTGTGACCTGTGTTTTGGACTTGCCAGTATGCAGCAAACAAAAACTATCTTTACTAGTAAACGTTCACAGTACGATGTACAAACTACATTTAACTCACCTAACACTTCAACATAAGTCGACGAGACTATCATGCCATGTTTGTTTTCAGCTACACATTGGTAAATGCCGGCCTCGTTCAATGTAAGATCACTGAAAAGTAGGTCAGTATTCTCCTTTCGTACCTTTGAACTGTGAAAGGTACAAAAGATGGGGTTAATCATACATGAATTGGCAGAGACGAACACTTAAGTCCAGAAATCCAAGTTAATGGCCATCTGCCAATAAAGATTGCGCACTATTCACCACATTTTCAAACTCAAGGTCACTCATGAAGATACAGTGCGAGGAAAAACTAATTTATCTCAAATTGACTTTAACTAACCTTGCCACTAATATTTCTTCTCCATCTCTGAACCATTTAATTTGTGGTTCAGGCTCTGCATACACGTCACAGCTCAAGTTTGCATTTGATGCTATTCGAAATTTTTTCACTTTAGGTGGTTCAACATTCCATCTTGGAGCAACTGGGAAAAAGCATTGTTGAAGGATAATAAAATAATTACTAAATAAATAATTCAATAAAATAATGATAATTACTAATACTGTAACTGGCGGGTTCCTGATGAGGACCACTAATTATTAATTAAATAAATTTACATTATATTACCATAAGATTGTAACATGCCAGAGAAAAAAAAAATTGAAGCCCTCTTACCGGTGAGAGACAGAGAGACAATTTATGTTTAATTATTGAGAGAGAGCGTGATTTTAGTGTTGAAAGGTATTTGTAACAATCGCGTCCCCCAATGTTGACAAACAGCGTGATTAGCATGTCACATAAGCCTTCTTGTCACCTGTCATGGAGATGACAGTGCAAAAGATATCTGTTTTCATGGCAATGCAGTTGTCATTTGCATAGAGCATGGCAGCGCTATAACAAGTTTCAAAAAAAGTGGAGACACTTCACCTTCTTGGGGCGTTATCAATGTACCTATTATTCTTACTTAAGCAAACGTTTATCATCATATATCGAAATTAATCATATATTTACCCTTGTCTCCAGCAAAATTTTACTTTTTAATGTGCCTCACAAGGTATGTAAGAGAAAGATGCTAGTAATCGTAACTTGTCTCATGGCCGAGGCAGTGAGAGGCATGGGGCCTGTTCCTTTGATGATGTCATTAACTACTTTGCATTAAAGTTTTGAAAGAACTTTGGCAATGTAAATTTTTTTTAGTTCTTGACGTCACTGAAGGAATAGACCCATACCTCATACTAGCTCAGCCATGGGACAAATGAATGCCAGCTTTGTTACTCTCTCGTACTTAATTGGGCCTATTAAAAGTAAAATATAGTGGAGCAAAAGTAAAATGTGTGTTAGACATCTCACTTTTGCTAAAGAAAATACTTTATTTTATTTTTTTATTTAAACATATTTTATTGGCGAAGTTTGCCCTAAGAGAAAAAGAACTCATCAAGAGGGCTCTCTTCAAAATACTTTTAGGTATTAACTCTTTCACTCCCAAGAGTGCCACTTATATATTTTACTCTGTCTAACGCCAAACGATTTTACTCATCAATGGGGATCCCCACGGGGGTAAAAGGGTTAAGGTGCACTTTGAGAGCTTACCTTCCACCTGAAGGTTAATATTACGTTCTTTTGGACCAGTTGCTATGGTTTGATCATTGCTGGCTTGGCAGGTATAGATATCTTCGTGCATTTTCTCATCCACCTTTGTGATGTTCAGGAGCCGTTCTTCTAATTGACTTGGAATTTCAAAGAAATCTACCCCATCTTGAAGTTCCTTCCCATTCTTTTTCCAGGTTATTTTTGGGAATGGTCTGTGAAAGAAAGGATTTTGCTTCAAAATGTCTTAAAGACATTATTAATGGAGGAGTCAGGGTGGATGGGGGAACCTGCAGGGTGGCTGTAATGGTTATCGACCATGCTTTCCACCTCCTTTCCACTGAATAAAGCTGGTATTAATAATAATAATAATAATAATAATAATAATAATAATAATAATAATTGTTATTATTATTATTATTATTATTATTAATATTTGCTGAAACAAAATTAACCCTTTGACATCCAAACCGGTCTAAACCGGCCAGACTTTTACTCTGTCTAACGCCAGACGATTTTACTCGTCAATGGGGAACCCCTAGGAGTCCATGGGTTAAGGATAAAAAACAACATTTAGCTTACTGTAACATACAAGTAGTTAGGCAAAGGCAAGTGGGGGGGGGGGGACTGCAATATAAAGAGGGGAGGGATGGTCGTCGGAAATTTTAAATTAAACCCCTAAAGGAGACCAATCTGGGTGTGGCCCAGGCTTTTTTTGACCCCTAAAAGAGACCATTCTAAAACATGGATATAATTGTAAAAAATACAGTGACTTTAACGATGGCAAAGAAATTATCATCTAATACTTTCAACTACATGAAGAAATACAGAAGTGTAAATATACACTCTTACATTTCTTCGCGCACAACTCTAAAGGAGACCTTCACAGCTGTGGCGTGTCATGCGTGACACTGCTAGACTGCTAGACACCAGGTCCCCCCCCCCCAGATATGTAACCAGGCCCTCAGCCTCACACAATCGTGTGTCTCGTAGCTCGCTTCACTTTTATTAAAAGTTCAATTGTAAGTTCTGTTCTTTAGTCGAGCTGTGATAGTATTCCCCCAACGCGACAACTTATGATTGTGTTTTGCCCAGAACACCCTAAGTGAGACCAAAATCCAAAATTTACACCCCCAAGCTAGACGAGAACCCCTCCCCTATTTACATTGGACCTAGACCTCAGACCTAGACTGTAACATTTTGAACTTCAAAATGCTACACCTCACTTTTAAAGAAGCATTTCTTTTACATTGTAGACCACCATCAGCCCACCATCATTAAAGGTAAGTACACTTGCTTGTGATCCCTTACCTTGCAGTAGCTAGGCAATACAACACCTTACTTCTTCCCTCCACAGCTACTTCAGTAAAATTTGATGTTGCAGAAGTAAAAGATGGAATGCTAAATATGGCAGGATCTGGTACACCTTTGAAAAAAAGA
>OX421456.1:5856469-5858969 GCA_949126865.1 Montipora capitata | reverse complement strand
CTCTAATTGGTGATCAAAAGCAAACTATCATTGAAGCCTAGACTAGTCCAGGAAAAATTGCCAATTAAGGCATGCTACAGTGTAAAGTCTGACTTAACAAGGCCATAAACTCTAACTGCAGTTAAAGTGTCAAAGCAGCAACACCCCCAGCCCTGTGCTTTTGACACACAACTCACAGTTAGAACTGTCCCTGGGCTGTTTGGCAAAGCAGGCCTTGACGGCAAGCCCCCTCAATTTTGAGAGGCCACAATGGCTTGAACACGGGCTGCGCCCGTGCTCAAGCGAAAACTCCAGTAGCTACCTTTTAGCAAATTCGCTCAGATATCAAGGGCCAAACGCCTAAAATTCAGTCAAAAATCGGCTGATCACACTCGATTTACTCAGCCTGGCTCACAGAATGCCATTCTGGAGAGAAACGCACAAATAACTATAAATTTCTAACTGGATTTGTCAAAAGGTGCCTGCAGAAATTGTGAAAACAAGCCAAATTCTGCTACCGTCACAAACTTGAAGAAAAGCTACCCTCCCCACCAATGTGCTTTGGTCAGTCAAGCAACAATCACCTACCCACACCCCAGTGTGGGTTCACTCTAATTGGTGATCAAAAGCAAACTATCATTGAAGCCTACACTAGTCCAGGAAAAATTGCCAATGAAGGCATGCTACAGTGTAAAGTCTGACTTAACAAGGCCACAAATTCTAACTGCAGTTAAAGTCTCAAAGCAGCAACCCCCCAGCCCTGTGCTTTTGACACACAACTCACAGTTAGAACTGTCCCTGGGCTGTTTGGCAAAGCAGGCCTTGACGGCAAGCCCCCTCAATTTTGAGAGGCCACAATGGCTTGAACACGGGCTGTGCTCGTGCTCAAGCGAAAACTACAGTAGCTACCTTTTAGCAAATTCGCTCAGATATCAAGGGCCAAACGCCTAAAATTCAGTCAAAAATCGGCTGATCACACTCGATTTACTCAGCCTGGCTCACAGAATGCCATTCTGGAGAGAAACGCACAGATAACTATTATTGAAGCCTAGACTAGTCCAGGAAAAATTGCCAATGAAGGCATGCTACAGTGTAAAGTCTGACTTAACAAGGCCACAAACTCTAACTGCAGTTAAAGTCTCAAAGCAGCAACCCCCCAGCCCTGTGCTTTTGACACACAACTCACAGTTAGAACTGTCCCTGGGCTGTTTGGCAAAGCAGGCCTTGACGGCAAGCCCCCTCAATTTTGAGAGGCCACAATGGCTTGAACACGGGCTGCGCCCGTGCTCAAGCGAAAACTCCAGTAGCTACCTTTTAGCAAATTCGCTCAGATATCAAGGGCCAAACGCCTAAAATTCAGTCAAAAATCGGCTGATCACACTCGATTTACTCAGCCTGGCTCACAGAATGCCATTCTGCAGAGAAACGCACAAATAACTATAAATTTCTAACTGGATTTGTCAAAAGGTGCCTGCAGAAATTGTGAAAACAAGCCAAATTCTGCTACCGTCACAAACTTGAAGAAAAGCTACCCTCCCCACCCCTGTGCTTTGGTCAGACAAGCAACAATCACCTACCCACACCCCAGTGTGGGTTCACTCTAATTGGTGATCAAAAGCAAACTATCATTGAAGCCTAGACTAGTCCAGGAAAAATTGCCAAATAAGGCATGCTACAGTGTAAAGTCTGACTTAACAAGGCCATAAACTCTAACTGCAGTTAAAGTGTCAAATCAGCAACCCCCCCAGCCCTGTGCTTTTGACACACAACTCACAGTTAGAACTGTCCCTGGGCTGTTTGGCAAAGCAGGCCTTGACGGCAAGCCCCCTCAATTTTGAGAGGCCACAATGGCTTGAACACGGGCTGCGCCCGTGCTCAAGCGAAAACTCCAGTAGCTACCTTTTAGCAAATTCGCTCAGATATCAAGGGCCAAACGCCTAAAATTCAGTCAAAAATCGGCTGATCACGCTCGATTTACTCAGCCTGGCTCACAGAATGCCATTCTGGAGAGAAACGCACAAATAACTATAAATTTCTAACTGGATTTGTCAAAAGGTGCCTGCAGAATTTGTGAAAACAAGCCAAATTCTCCTACCGTCACAAACTTGAAGAAAAGCTACCCTCCCCACCAATATGCTTTGGTCAGACAAGCAACAATCACCTACCCACACCCCAGTGTGGGTTCACTCTAATTGGTGATCAAAAGCAAGCTATCATTGAAGCCTAGACTAGTCCAGGAAAAATTGCCAATTAAGGCATGCTACAGTGTAAAGTCTGACTTAACAAGGCCATAAACTCTAACTGCAGTTAAAGTGTCAAAGCAGCAACACCCCCAGCCCTGTGCTTTTGACACACAACTCACAGTTAGAACTGTCCCTGGGCTGTTTGGCAAAGCAGGCCTTGACGGCAAGCCCCCTCAATTTTGAGAGGCCACAATGGCTTGAACACGGGCTGTGCTCGTGCTCAAGCGAAAACTACAGTAGCTACCTTTTAGCAAATTCGCTCAGATATCAAGGGCCAA
>OX421456.1:5843969-5846469 GCA_949126865.1 Montipora capitata | reverse complement strand
ACCCAAAAATTAGAATAAAACATTGCAATTAACCCATTTACTCCTAGCAGTGAGACTTTAGTTAATAGATTTTACTTTGTCTAATGCCAGATGATTTTATTCATCAATGGGAGCAGTCCAAGAGTCAATGGGTTAACAACCTCTACTGTACACTCAGTCAAAAACTATGCCTGAGTCTCCTCTAAAGAACCCAATGCCCGGTGCTTTCAGTACGGTTTTGAAGTTCATGGCTGGGAAAGTATTTAAAGTAGACGGCTGTGGAAGCGAGCGCCAAAGGCTTGAGCCTCCAGGGGGGTCTGGGAGCATCCTCCCCAGAAAATGTTAAATCTACAAGCTTAGAAATGCCATTTCCCACGTGTATTCCCCTCTTACAGGGAACGAAAATTAGGCAATAAAACACCAAAATTCTAGTCATTTTTAACAGAAAGCATTGGCTGCAGGTAAGGCAAGTATAGCAATTTTATTTTCGTGCTAGGGAACGGCGGAAAAACGCTTACACAGTAAAACTTTCAAATTGTGCGAAGTAGGCAGCGGGACGGAACAATTTAAAGTACTCGGTGGTCTATCGCCAGTAGCCGCCTTCTATTGAAACCTCTGCTTGCCCACACTGTTCGTGAAGAGTAAGAAGGAGAACCTCAAGTCTACCTCTCTTAGTGAATTGTAAACCGTCAGATATGGTGATATGTCCAGTATATAAATTGAAACCTAATTTAAAATTCCACTTCTTATATATACTCAGCTACATGTATATATATTAGCTACATGTAAATAAGGCATCAAAACAGGCTAAAGGCCATCATGGGACAATGAAAAGTCGCAAGTTCGCAAATTTTATCCCCAAAATGTATTATTTGTAATAGCCCTTATTCACGACAGCCGCCATGTTGGTTTTCAAATTGTCATGCAAATTAGCCATGTGTTATGCTGGGGGGCAAACATTGGAATAAAGGCAAATTGCGGAAAATCGGCCCGTCGAAATATTAAATTAACATTGCTAAAAGTACATTTTAGAATTTAGAATTAAGTACCTTTTATAATAATTTTATATCTTTTGATCACCTCCGACATTTTGACTTTCTACTTCGTTATCTGCTCATTTTTTCACTAAAAATAGACCCTTCGTGAGGGTACACTGGGTTGCCTGTGGTACGTGCAGCGTTCCAGGCACTTTTTTTCAACTTGGGGGGTCATTAAGACCATTTATTATATGGCTTGTGTTTGTAGCCGATATAACGCGCGCTCTGATTGGCTAATTGTGACTGAACTGTAGGGCATTATTCTCCCGTAATGTCCACGGGCCGATTACGGGCTTGCAAAAACAAAGCAAAAGGTAATTAACAAAAACATATAATAAACTACTTACTAACCGAGCTAGCTCAAGCCGTACTGGGGAATTTTGGCCCTGTCACGACCTCGGGCCAATATTCCCCAGTACGGCCCTCGCGCTCGGTTAGTAAGAAGTTATTAAGGGGTCACCCAGAAGTCATACCAGCAGAGGCCCTTTGGCTCACAGGTCCTCACACATTCGTACGACGAAACAGATCCTTTTCTGAGGTTAAAAACCTGGCTACCGGCCTATTTACTCCTTTTCCTACTTTCCCAACCGCAAGAAAACCGCGGTAAATCAGCCATCGTCAAAAAATGTTTTTTTTCTCAAAAAATATTTAAAGTTAGGGGAAAAAAATACATATTTTAAAGTAAGTAAATAAGCTTTCCAACAGCATATAACTTATTTACAGACAACTGAAACATTTTATAAAAGCGAAAGTTGAACGAAAAAATTTACGAAAAATAACAGTAAAATATGTTTTCCAGGAAAAATTTGGTCATTTTAGCGTTGATTACGAATTTTTGGTTGCAAAACTAAAATTTTCTGCAATTTATCTGCTTTCTTGGACATCAATTCGACCGAAAACTGATGAGGCACGAATATTTTTAGATTTTTAGGAGTAATCGGATTAGCGATCAATGCCTAATGTTATAATGCGATAAAAGTGTCAAATTTGCGACCCGTTGTTAACGGCAACGGAAGCAATCGCATTACGAATAATCTCTGTTTGCCAAAAACCACCCAAATAACCGATTTTTCGACGGAAAATTCATCCCAGAGGATAAAACTATTCACTGGACATGTAATAAAGGTAAATATGTTCGAGCGAAAGCGAAAACAAGCGAATATTTTGAGGGAAAACACAATTATGTGAGATCAAAGGAACATGTGGTGAAGACACGCAATTGCATCGCTATGAAAATAATCTTAACTTTTCAGCGATTTTAACGCTTGAAATTCCATCCAATCCACCTGGTCTAGTCTTTGAATTCACTATTATCGCTGCCCTACGAATCTTCAGTGTTCTACATAACAGCACACTTGGTAAAAGACGGCTCGACGGGCGACAGATTGTTGTCGAAGTCCATTACTCGACGCTTTTAAGATTCCACCGTATTCATTTCAGTATTCATTTGCCTTGCCATTATTGAGCTTCATAAGGGTATATTT
>OX421456.1:5823969-5831469 GCA_949126865.1 Montipora capitata | reverse complement strand
TAAAAGATCAAAAACTTTGAAAACCATACACCAGTCGGCCGCCATGTTTACAAAGCTGTGCACAGGCCACCCGCGCCAAAGTTCAACATCATATTAGCCAATCAAAAGTATGATACGACAATTATTCACGAGTGAAAATAACGATATAGCCAATCAGAGCGTCGATACGTCGTTTTTCACTAGTGAAAAAAATCGTATGACCAATCAGCTGGCTTCTCTAGCGCAAAGAGACTATTTTTATCTCGATCCTTTTTGGAGTGTAAATCTCGGTACGTATATAATAAACTTTGATATCCGACGGCGAAAGATGCAATTGTTGCCGCATTCCATTATTCGTCGCTTTTAAGATTCCAGATATTCATTTTTCACCGCTTGTGTGGTTTATCGATGTGAGTTCCATTCTTAAGCTCCATAAGGGTATATATTTCGTTTAAAGATCCAATAAAACAAACGTTCGCGTTACATCGGGTTCGCCGCCATTGCTTGTACAGGAGTACCCAACGAGAAAAATTTCAAAAGTGATTGGATATTGCCTCCAGTAATATTTTAACAGTCATTAATTGTTTTTTTTTTTTTTGTTGATTATTAACTTCTGTGGCAAAATGATATCCGCTCCCCAAACCCAGCTAGAGCTACTCAGAGGAAGGTCCTGGGCCAGGTCAGGGGATTGAGCCAGTACAGTCTTTTGATGTTACAGATCTGAAAGAGTTAATTCATAATGAAAAGAACATATGTTTGGTGGTAGAGAAATAAATATATGTTCTTGGGTGTTCTGGTGTGTACTATCGATGCGTATTTTTAAAAGTTGTGCTTTATTTTGACGACGCGGAGCTCGCAAGGGGGGCGAGTACAAATACAAACGAGGAGAAATACTTACACACCAAATTCTTTGCACCTAAAGTCGGAAACAACCGACAGCGTGTGACAGATTTGTGCGTGACAAGCGCGGGGCAAATTTCAGCACCTAATCTAGTAAAACCGGTTCGCTACTGTGCAATAACCAAGTGTACAATAAGTAACCGTACAACATCGTGGAACATTCTACTCGTTTCGTGCGTTTTCTGTGCAATAAGCAATAGAGTTGGATAATAAACATTAGTTAGCCTGTTTTGCCAGCCATCTGTTTTTCAGATGTCTTTAATTAAGAGAAGGCAAACGTGGCGCATAAATTTGACAAAACTCCACAAATAGGAAACTTACTTGATAGCAATCATTTGACTTCAGAATGCAGAGACAGTTTATACAGTGAAAAAGTTAAGAGAGAAGCCACCTTTTTTGGTGCACGCGATTGACACATCAAACGATAAAACGGTGGTAGCTGTGAGTTTAAACTGACATAGACCCATTGCATAAATGGCGCTGAAATTTGAATAACAATATTGCTACATCCTAAGGTCCGTTTAAACGGTTTCAACATTTGCTGCAACGTGCATTCAACACTTTGTGGAACCAAATAGGTTTAAACTTTCATTCAACATCGATTCAACTTTTTCTTCGTTCTCGAAAATGTTGAATGGTGGTCAAGCCGTTTGAACACTCTGTTCAACAATTGTAGAACACACGCATGCTCACATCAGGCCGCAAAAGTCAATATGGCGTAGTTTATCTGGACGAGAGCGACTGGTTTCTAGTTCTTAGTTCCTCGCAATCAAATTTCGCGTAAGTGTTGGTTCTTTTGTTGGGACCGTTTGAACGGCCTCTGCATAACTTTGTTTTTGCGTCCAACATTTGCCAAACTTTCATTCAACTTTTGGTGAACGAATGTTGAAAACGTTTAAACTGGCATTTAAGCCTCACACCGAATATACGCAAGACATCCTTTGTTTTAAAAGCGTTAACGCGAGGGTTAAGATGTCTAAGTATTGTTATTCAAATTTTAGCGCCATTTATGCAATGGGTCTCATGCACAGAACATATGCGCAATAAGCATAGTAGGCACCGTCCTAAAGCAGCTTTGAGGGTTTTAAACTAGCCTCTAACAGTGAGAACAAACCGTTTTTGGAAGCTATATAATTAATAGGTAACAGGACTACATGCTTGTCCAATTTGGAAATAATTGGATTAAGAGAAATCCTCAGACTGCCAACTTGGCAGTCCAAATTGTCAAATGTCAGTCCTCAGAATTTTTCTCATCCAAGTATTTCCAAATTGGACAGCATGCAGTCCTATTATATATACGAAGTAGCCCCGATTCAAGAATAAAATCGTCTAGGGTTAGACCGAGTAAGATCTATTATCATATGGCCCATACGGCACCGCGCGCGCTTTCATTGCAAAACTATTGGGAAAATCCCCGTATGAGGGCCATACGCATTAGTGCCAGCAGGGCCGAAAAAACCGTACAGCCCTACTAGGAACACGTCTTCCTCCGTGCAATGCAATTTTAGGGGATTTCGTCGCTTTTAAACCTCCTAGTAATTTACAGCCAGAAAAGCAAATGCAAACCGGCAACATATTAGATTTTTGTTTTTTATTTTGTCCTAACTTCATCTTCTGGTTGCTCATAAATAGTGGAAAGAGCTCATATGATAAAATGCTTATTAACTGAGTTTAGGTCGGGTGGGACAGGAAAATATTTGGCCATGACCTCGGGCCAAATATTTTCCCGTCCGGCCCTCCCACTCAGTCAATAAGTAAATAATATCCAATCAGTGCCGTGTTTTTATTGACTGTGGCCTCGTAATCTTTTACAGCTTTGAGAACTTCCTGGGCATGAAAGAATTAGCTACCAGCAAGCGAATCCCTGTTCCCCATGATAATTACTTGAAATTTATTTTTAGATCGCATCTGTGTTGTGAAGGTTATTTATAAAATAATTAGGATAGTACGCGCACTCTCATTGGTCAATAGCTGTGTTTAGATGAGAGTATGTAAACACGGCTGTGACATCTCACGAATTTTGATTGGTATGTATTGTCAGACGCGAGTTTTGATTGGTTGGTAGGAAATATGAGCGTGTGTCAAGAAAATCTGTTTCAATCAAAAAGTGAAAATACCAGCATTTTCCTTCATATGTTGAATTATGTTTGAGAAATATTTTATAAAAGCAATAGAAAGCGTTTTTCCTGTGTTTGCATAGCCTGATATAAACACGGAAAACGTTTTCTATTGCTTAATTTTATCATGTCTTTGGGCCTCCCTATGCACTATAACCTTGAGCAACCTTTGCGCGTATCTTTCAGAACTAACCCATCAGCAGTAGACTCACATTTACATCCTTTACATCAATTTACTTCCATTGTTTTTGCTATTTTTGTCTTCGTCAGACAATAACTTTATTCTATTTGGCCATTCTAAACAGTGCGTGAAAGCTCAAGAACACGTGGCGTTCTAAAAATAGAAAGATACGCGCAAAGGTTAACTCGCAGGGCTTGTATGGGAGGGGCAAGCTCTTATTGATGGCCTCCTGCTTTTATCTGTGGTTACCTTGACCGTGCAGTCTCCTTTCACACCAACTGACTACGATGCCGTCTTTGAAATAACCACGCAATATGACACTGAATTCAAATAATTTTCATCGGGATATAGATATAGTCCGACGGGACTCATAAAGACTCTAAAAAAAGCGAGAAGCAGGCGTAAAATAACTTGGTGGCGACGATGGAACGGATGCGGCTTTCAGCATTCACGTCTGCACACACTTCGAGCAGAGGAATCGTGAATACGCGAGCCTCTGTGAGGGAAGGAGGTCTGAGCAGGACTGAGCTACAAAGCAAGACGGAAACGAGTTGTTGGGAGCTAAGTTGCTATTTCCCAGCAATTAATTAAAATGTACATGTATTAAGTATTATTCAAGTATGAATTCTTAGTTCCATTTTGCTAACCTTGGTCTCGTTCGTTTTGACGAAATTTGCTTATTTCTGTGCCTAAAATCCAGAGACACTCGTGGTTTTCCCTCACTGGATCAGTGATATTCAATCAAAACAAAACAAAAAATCTTTGTATAAGAATGCGCCGAAAGTATTTATGTCAGAGGCCGTGACGTCACCTCATCGTTTCTCAATTTCTGCCGTCACCAGTCCTACGTCAGTGTTGTAACAGAGGAATGGCGTCATTTTAGTTTCCTTAGGCCTGTTGCTCTAAGCGATGCTAATTGTCAAGCATTTGTGACGGTAAGACCTCGCTCTTTCACACAGAGATGATAAAGTGAACTCAATAGTGGCCCATTTCATTAAAAGTGAGAGGTGTTGGAACTAACCCGCGATTGGGCGCTCTTTTCTTTTTGGATGGACGCGGAAAAGATGCGCTCTCCCTGAAGAAAAGAACGCGTGATCGCAGATTATGTAAGAAGCAGAAAGTTAACGTTGGTTTTTGGCAAATTTAATTAAATCTGCTAGAAGCGTGTACACAAGTTTACATATATTACGGCTTTGCTTAAAGCAATTAGAATTTCAACATATTCCTGGTAATATTGATAATAATAGTGAAAAATACTGATAGAAAATAGCAAAGCACTTTAAAGCGCAGCAATTGGGGGCTTAGGTAAGGACAATGCCCACTAAAAGACAATTTAGAAGAAAGCTTTGCAAGATGGTAAGTCTTAACCGATTGTTTAATTACCTTCAAGTGGACCTCAAAGATGCTCATCTCACGTCGTTATCAAGGCGACAACGACCTAGAAACGTACCAAAATGTAAAACTCACGTGGAGGGCCTGCAGAGTCTTGTTCTTGTTCATTAAACCCATTGTTAGCTTTTATTTATTCTGTGGCGTCCTCGTTGCCGTCGCCGTACTGTATTAGCTTCCTACTATGGCTGCCTCGACTCCTCACGCAAATTCACTGGCTGAAGTTGGTCATTTGCAAAACTAAGCATTGGATGTTTTCGGATTTTCAAACCAAGCATCAGGGTGACTCATGTTGAGGTTTAGTTTTTAAGATCTGAAGAAGCAAATTCTTCCATAGGCTGCTACACCTTAGTCATGAGCATTCTATGCCTAACAGTTTTTTTAAATAAACAACGTCTAACAGTTTTTTTAAATGAACAACGTAATATCACGAAACAACAAGAGCTGTATATTCTATTTCTAGCAATTTCTGCAAAAGTCTCTTGGCATCTATCAATGCTAACCGAATAGCTAAATTTATAATTTTAGGAATTTTCTAAACCTTCAAAGCGTTTTATGCTAGAGTGATAAAACATCGTCTTTGGTTGTGAATCACTACGCTTACTGGTTGTTCAAAAACAACTCCCGCCACTTTTAAAACCAGTCACAAGGGAGACTGTCACTGATCGGTTCTTCTGGGAGTCGTGATTGGTCGAAATAAAGATTTGATCCTTAATTAAACAAAAATGAAAACGATGTTAATCTACCTTTTCCCTTGTTATCTTTACTTAATACAGGCTTTTTTAACTCAATTAAATCAAAAGAAACTGATTGCCTCTTCAGAACTTCAGACTTGACCATTTCTTCTTAGGGCGTGGCTGAACTGAAGCCGCGCACACGTCCTCGACCATTGAGTATTTTGTTCCATCGTACTTCGATTCGTCCAACAGTCCGAGGTACAACTGAAAAAATCACATAAAACAAGAACATCATTTTCTGATCTCTTTCGTGCTTGATTGTGCCCTCTTTCTGCTCGACAGCCTGTCTGACCGCCTAGCCTGGGTTTAAACACATTTCTTACAAATAATTCAATTCCGGTAAACACGACTCGATATTTTCTACCAGGACGGCATTAATAAATAATGGAGACAGTCACCATTGGGTCAAGACAACTATTCAAGTAAGACTTGGCGGGAATAGCTCTTCCTCTTCAGCTCTAGCTCTTCAGTTTACTGACGCTAGTCTCTGAAATGCACTGCTTGTAACTACTAAACAAATTACATCCTTGTATAGATTTCGAGGCCCTAAGTGCCATCGTGGCGCCAGGGGACCGGAGAAGGTGATAGATTTCGTAAAAAATATTAAGAGTGTAATGATTGATTGGTACATTAGTTTTCCTCCTTGATTCTTTTTCTCTAATGTTTATTATAACATAACTTGGATAAAACGCGCGTTCTGATTGGCCAATTGGTCATTTACCATTTGCCCATGGGCGCATGCTCGCTGACGACAGCTGACGTGCGATCTAACTTTCCGAGATTGTGGAAAGAAGAAAATGCCGTCACTAGCACATCAGTCCTAATTTTCCAAGACATAGGGTGCTTACCATTTAGCGAAATAATCCGGATGGAATGATCGTTGCATAAAGCTAAGCTATTTTCCGAATTTAATGACCAACCGGATGAGAATGGCGCTTACCATTTACTACACAGCATTCCATCCCGCATATTTTACTCGATCTTGTGAGAAAGGGCCTGGAAACGGAAGGATTCTCGCAACTCGTAATGGAATCAGTTAATCTTGAATATTTAGTTCCAAAAAAATATAAACGACAACTCGAAGTCTTTTGAAACATTGTTTGTAGAAAAAAAGACGAATACATAAAATGAAAATCTTTACCTGTCAAATTTTGCGAGTTTCGATGAAGTAGTTTTGTGAGTCAACGAGAATTTATGGAGAAAATTGCGGTAAGGAGACAGTTATGAACGATCTATAACCATGAAACCTAATTTTTCTTTGTTTGATTTAACGGAAAATGGTTTGGGGGTTCTTTTAATTGCACAAACAACTTGTTACGTAGAAGAAAAACGCCAAAGCTTGAACATGCGCAAAACCGTGAAACTGTCCCTTTAAAGACCCTATTTAAAATGAAGACCTTAGACAGCAATGACCAGAACCAGGTTGCTGACCAGCGGTTTTCGTTAAAACAATGGTTTGCTGGGGGTCCTCAGTCTCGCGGGCTCAGAAAACCTTGATTATGGTCATTGTTATTTAAGGTTTTTCTTTTGAAAACGGCAAACGTGGCGCTTAAATTTGACATAACTCCAAAACAATGAAACTTACTTGACAGCAAACAAGTATTTAAATCTCTTTATTAAACATTGGGAAAAATGAAAAGCGGTGAAAAGATTACTAACGCTGCGTCATTTGACTTCAGAATCCAGAGACAGTTTTTACAATGAAGAAGTCAACAGAGAAGCCTTTTTTTGTGCACGCCATTAAAACATCAAACGATGGAACGGTCTTCGACATAAGTTTAAACTGACATATGGCAGTTTATTTACCTTAACCACTGAAAAAAGCTTTGCCTCTCATGGTGTAAGGGATTTGAAACAACTTGAAAGTTTTTAAGCTTGGTACAAACAGCAAGCAACACGGCTTTGTCGTAAAAAGAAAGACAATCAAACAATTATTTAGATGCTTTTGTATTTCTAATTGCAAAAATGCTCTACTTCCTCCAGCTTGCGTCAGCAATGTGTGTTTTTCATATGATGTCAACGAGATTTCATGACAGTGAGAAGAGTCATGCAATTCACAAAACGCTTTGCTCCACCGTAAGACGTGACAACGCCATTTATGGTCTGCGAGACCTCGCCTTTTGTTATTTTCCGTGTTAGCCTCGCTCTAATTTATTTTTACAACACTTTAAAAAGGTACGGTCAACAAATAACTTGG
>OX421456.1:5808969-5816469 GCA_949126865.1 Montipora capitata | reverse complement strand
CTTCGAGTTCTGGCTTCTCAGGCTTGGCAGGAGCTATAGAAGTAAAAAGGAAGAATCGGTTTAAAGCGGTTTTCAATTGAGTGTCGAAAGTAATTAGCGAATTGCTTTGGTTTTGCATTTCTTCACTCAGTGATTGGCTCAAAGTTCTCGCGCCACTTTTCCGAACAATCAAGAGTGAAACCAAAACCAATCGTGGCTCGCGCGTGCACATTTTCCCGTGCTTTGTGTCGGCTACGTGTAATTGCTTCGAGTTTTGATTGGTTTACTGGAGTGTCTCCGTCCTTTTTGATTGGCCAAAGTAATTACTTTGGTTTTGGTTTTACGACACTCGATTGAAACTCGCTCTACCATGCAAGTTATTTAAAGCCATGTGTATATTTTAGAATTTGAAGGGAGAGTAAAAGACGAAATGTACAAGTGACCTTAGCACTTAACTGGACAATTTCAGCAATTGCCCCTTATAGTAGACATCTGAAGAATTCAGGCGAAATCAATGGGATATGAACCCGTGAAAGTACTCGATGAATCAACTGAGTTGATATGATAATTGACCACCGTGAAGAAATTCGAAAGCAGACGTTTCGAGCGTCAGCCCTTCGCTCGAAACATCACTTTTAGAATACTCCTCGGTGGTTGTTTTTTCATACAAACTCAGTTGACTAACCCACTTCTGCCGGAGTTTCTCTCCCCTTCGACGCAGCACCACTGCTTCTTTAGCAAGTTAACTCCCTCATCCATTCTATTTCTCCTAAGATTTATACTTTTTTTTCCATTGTTTTCTTTCGGCTTTAATGTCAGGCCAAAGTTCATGTCATAGATGACGTAAACTTATAGCAAAAGTATTTCTACCAACTGCTACCGAATTGGGGGAAATCATGCTGGTTTCGATCCTGAGGATGCCATCTTCCTTAAGCCACCCAGGCAGGCGTGAATTTAGACGGCAAAATTGCTTTTCAGAACTTTGACACATCATGAGTCAGTGACCTTTGTACAGGCCATGGCCAAAACCGGGGATGCGGTCAGAGGAAAGGCTACTTGAAGCCTCTTGTTTCTTCAAAAATTCAATCCTTATGGGTGGAAGCTTGAGGATCTTACCTGACCACGGCACAGTTCTTTTGGTCTTTCTCACGCCCTCTCCCCATCCTATGGCTGTCATAGCCTGTATTTCTATGACATTGTTCGTTTCCGGTTCCATATTTCCCAGTAATTTCTCACGCACATCAGCTTTAGTTTCCTGCATATTCGTTATCTCGACGTCGTTGTGCTGAGATCCTGTGAACGTGTTGGAGCCTACACGATACTTAGTGATAATGCCATTGGGTTCCAAGGGAGGCTCCCACCTGACCAAGATGTACTTTGCAAAAGCATAGATCTTGACATTCGACGGTGGTCCAGGTTCTAAACCAAAGACAAAATAGACAAAACTGGCTGAAAAAGCTTTAATCGCAGCAACTGCAACAACAATGACAACGACCACAACAACATCAACAACGACAACGACAACGACGACAACAAAAACAACAACAACGACAACAACAACGACAACGACAACGACAACGACAACAGCGGCAACAACAACAACGACGACAACAAAAACAACAACTACAACAACGACGATAACATCAAAATCAACAACGACAACGACAACGACAACAACAAAAACAACAACAACGACGACGACAACAAAAACAACAACGACGACAAAAACAACAACGACAACGACGACGGCGGCAACAACAACGACAACGACGACAACAAAAACAACAACTACAACAACGACGATAACAACAACATCAACAACGACAACGACAACGACAACGACAACGACAACGACAACGACAACGACAACAACAACAACGAAGACAACAAAAACAACAACGACGACAACAACATCAACAACAACAACGACAACGATGACAGCGGCAAAAACAACAACAACAACGACGACGACAACAACGACAACGACAACAACAACGACAACGACGACAGCGGCAACAGCAACAACAACGACGACAACAACAACAACGACAATGACAACGACGACAGCGGCAACAACAACAACACGACAACAAAAAAAAAAACAACAACAACAACAACGACAACGACGACAACAGCAACAACAACAACAACAACGACGACAGCAACAAAAACAACAACAATGACAACAACAACGACAACGACGGCAGCGGCAACAACAACAACAACGACGACAACAAAAACAATAACAACAACAACAACAACAACTACAACGCAAAAAACGACAACACCACCACCAACAACAACAACAACAGTAAAACTAACTTTACATTTTGCCTCCACTAGTCAACCAGACACTTAAGCTAAATGATATATGGGGGCATCGGCCAGCCAAGCTACTGTGCTGTTTATTGAAGCATTGGAATAGGTACAATTATATTTACACATCAACTCAAAAATAAAGTGAATGCAGGTAGATGCGCAAACTCCGCAAAAATTAAACCCCGCAAAATAAAAGTGCTACACGGTATTGCAATTCAAAGATAACACTCACAATGTAAATGAACGCTATCATATGCCCTCTTCCCAAGGGGGGTGGCAAGTCGTATATAAGCACCATCGCTTAAGCTTCACGCCGGCGTAAAATTAAACGAGAACACCACGAAATGGTGCCTAATTAGAAAAACAACGCCCATTTTGAAATTTTGAAGATTAAAAGAATTTCCATCCTGTTCTCGAACGAAAAAATCTCACGTTCTGAGACCTTAGCTATGCAAAGACAAGGTGTTCTTAGTTATTATAGAACTGCTAATTACGTGACATGAGACGAGTAGTCGAACCTTCGACTCCGGTATCCGATCTCTTGATCGGGTGCCCTTCCAATGAGCCACAGGCTAGAGACGATGCTCATGAAGATAACAACAAACAAACAAAAAAACAAAAAACAAAAGGAAACTATCTGAAAGGAATGTACTAGTTCTCCTTAAACATGAGAACAACCTTACCGGCTTCTAACGTATTAGCTTTAACTTCTGCGCTCTCCGGCCCATCGCCTCCGCTGTTGTAGGCAGTGACTGCTATGGTGTAACGCGTGTACGGTTTCAACCCGGTCACATTATAACTCTGCGTACCTCCTCCCGTTACATTTGTGGATAACGCAAAAGTTGGAATAGCACGTCGTCTCTTCGCAGGAACAAGGCTTTCTCCCCAGCAATAAATCTGGCGCATTAATGAAACACAAAAGAGCATGAGTGTGCAGATGGCGCAGCGATGACAGCACTCGAAGCAACCCGTCTTTTGTGGATACTCAGTAATCAACAAAACTTTAGAGCGTTCCCCTGCTATGCTATTTACTCATAACTCCTCTGACAGCCCCTACCACCCTACGTTAGCGACCTCCTAGCAACGCTGTTGTTATATTCCCCATAAGAAAAGGCTCTCCACATACCCTGTATCCATCCACACTTCCTCTGGTAACAGTAACAGGTTTCCAAGACAATTCCACACTGCGTGCCATCTCGGTTCCCACAGTGACATCTTCTGGTCTCCCAGCGGGTGGGTCCTGGCCTGAAAATGCCTTAACAAATGGACTTTTGGGTCCAGGTGCAATATCGTTAATAGCTTGGATCCGGAACTCCCACTGAACGTAATACCCAGCATTGGGAATGTTAAATCTTTCTGTTTTAGGATCGTCAAGTTGAATTTCCACCAAACTGTTTGCGGGACCTACTCGCTTATACCACAGCTTGTAGGACAGGCCTGGACCATTCCACTCCACCATTCGCATGGCCTGCAAAGACGAATTTTACCACAATTGCTTTTAATCTCGAAATCGGATTGGCTAATTTGGCGTTGTCGATAAGAGTCTAGACAACGCTGCTCGCGTCATGCTTACGTCAACCTGCCACGCAATTGTAATAGCATATCCGAAACGTTCATTTGGGAAATAAACCAATCAGATATTGAGAAAGTTATAGACAACGTTTGCTCTTTCTTTGTGTCACGATCCTGGTCACGTTCTGAAATAAACATTTTCTTTGAAAGTAGAACCGCTTTCAACTTCTGCAACGGTCACAACGATAGCAGTGGTGCCAAACACAAGAGTTTCACTGTGTAACACCACTTCATGAAACTGGTCTCGCTCGGTTTTGTTTCGCTACGCCGCGTAAGCCAATCAGAAAGCGCAACTTACGCGCCAAGGTCATAGAACTAGTATCAACTTGCTTTGCGGGAATCTGGTAACAACATTTCGAGACCAGTTTCACACGTTACAACGCCTGCCGAAACTCGTTTTGCAGCGCCGTTGCACATAAGTTTCAGCTAAGAGGTTCAACGTGTAAAAGCGGCTTAAGGTGATTCCCTATAAATAGACCGTGTCATAGATTTCCGATGAAACTTCGCACACTGTTCTAATATGTCAAGGAGGTGATAAAAATGTAATTAAAAAGGGGGGTAACCGTGCTTGTTTCCATGGTACGACGCTGACGAATAGGGCTATTTAAGTCACTTTGACAACAGACCATTTTCGAATTCTCACAGCTGGACTGGATCTAGCATGGAATGGAGGCTATTGCGGGCAAATCTTTTCAAATGCAAATTAATTTGCCCGCATTAGCCTCCATTTCATGCTAGATCCAGTCCAACCGTTAGAATACGAAACTGGCCTATTGCCACGCATCACCGATGATAGACACATTTAGCTCGATTTTTTTAAATGTAATGCTTGATATGACGCACAGCCTAGAGTCGTTCAACGGTTAATTGTCGTACATACCTGAAAAATGTATCTGAATGCCTTTGTGAGTACTTAACACTCCAAAATAGATTTAACTTGAGCGTGGGCTGTTCGACTCGTAATCGCTCCTTGCGTAAAATTTTATACAAGCGTCAAAAAACTGGCCATAGATATTTACTGATTTTCTACTATCCCATGAAGACATCATTCCCAGCAAAAAAATGAAATAAAAATGTGTGTTACCGTACTCGCTCAGGAGACAATAGCCATTCTTTGGAGTAACCTTGGCGTCAATGAAAATCCGCCATTTTATCAATGCAAATGCGTTCGCCAATAACGCAAGAACTTCTGCACAGTGGGGTTGCGCAATGCAAAACCAGGGAATAACCTTAGATGAAAACGAAGACTTTCGAAATCGACGACGCAGAAAGCGTGGGGAATTCCAGTTAATTAGTTGTTTTCACCAGCTTCCAGCGTTTTAGGTTGGACCTGTGAAAACGATTCTAAAACGCTGCTGTAGATGAAAAATATTTGCTTTGTTTTCACCAAGGTAAAAACAGAGAATTTTGACATCGCACAAGTATAGATGGGAAGTGACTCTTGCGGAATGTGTGTGTCAAGGAAGGGCCAGAACAAACGTTTATTTTTGAGGTACTTACAGTCCATCCGATGTCAAGCTGTTCAGCCTTGCCGGGGATTCCCCTAAAGTTGTCAGGCCATTTGTCGGGAGCTATGAAAAAGGTAACAAACAGATGATTGATATGTGGCAAATTGGCAATTGGTTCTATGCTCAGAGCATTTGCGCTTATTTTTCCTCTTCCTTGCGCTTGGTTCCGCCATATTCGTAGTAGTTGTTTAAGAAGGCGCACGTGAATAGCAAGCCCAGTACACACGTGCAATAAGTACGTGAATTAATTGAGTCAGTTTTTTTAACGAGCGCAGCCAAAAGCCATGTCCTGACTATACACGAAAAGAAAAGCCCAAACGATTGTCGTTACTAATTAGTGTTTTGTCTCAGCAAAGGGTGGTAAGTAGCTCTTGACTATGTGCATGTTTTTCTTGCTTATGCCAGCGTCATTAATGAAGACCAGGGCGTAAACGGAAAACGACAGGATGAAACTCGATTTCGCCGAACATCAAAGAAACCTGTTTGATTTTTGATAAATTCTTGAATTGTAGATCTTTACCAGCTTCTCAAAGAGACAAGACTTTTGGTCCTATTTTCGAAAAAATTGTCTCGTGCTTTCCGCACTGTAAGACTCGTCCTGATCCAGAAGGAAAGATTTCTGCGACCATATTTGCGCGCTTTCTGGGGCCTTTAAAATCGTTGGTCAAGCTAACGAGCACCCACCCTGCGAGCAGAGCCTCTCTAAAACTCACCAGAGGGCAAGCAAGAGAGGTCCTTTAGACGTAAAATTATTTATCCTGCCTCCTAGCTAGATTAGCTTCTTACTTACTTTCTAGGGAGCATTGTACCTTTCTTAAGTCCATTACTTACTTCGTGTATCCCTATTTACGTGTGGTACAAATAAACTTGTTGTAAACTTGCAGAAATCGTGTCAAGTTCTGGGCTAGACACTCCGGTTAAACCAGTTTAGGCATCGCGCGCATCATACTTTTGACAAGGCGAAGATCAATATCGAGCCTTCAGTACGAAAATCAATATGGCGTCTAAGAGTGCGATCGAGACTTGGCCTGGGTTTGAAACTGTCTCCAGGCAACGGCTTTGCATACTCAACAAAGACTTCACACCATTTCTGCAGAGTCCATTTTGTTTTGTCGTCGAGCTAAGACAGGGTCGGCTGACAGTGTGACCGGCACCGTCACCCATATCATAAAAAAAACTAGCAGTAATCTTGGATCATTGAACGGCATTCGTCGGTCGCTTGGGGAACACAGAGGGAGGTACAGGACCCAGGCCCCGCGCAATACCTGCCCCTGCTCCCTGCGAACAACTATAAATAAACAAATTAATTAAGGACAGTGCCTACTATTGCTATTGCGCATACGTTCTGCGCATCTCGAGATACTTGGGCTTCCTATCGGTAATGCTTACTAATACAAGGGGTATTTTTGCGCGGCTTACAACTATGCAGAGGACGTAGATCTTAGTTTAAGTACTCTTGGTATCCAAAAAGAAAAATGGGGGTAACCATGGAGAGATAATTAAGCTTCAATTAAAGAAAGAACGGCATAAATTGCTTTGTATTTTAAAGCCTTTTACAAATATTGCTCATGAATTATCTTTGAAAATTGCGTGGTTACTCCAAATTTTCTTTTGGGATTTCAATAACACTTTTTAAGATCTACATTTCCTGTATAATCATAAATCGGGGCAAAAATACCTTTGATTTAGTAGGCACCGTCCTAGATATTTCATTACAATTGCGCACAAATTTGCATACCTGCAGCGTCTGTTCGGCACACCGAGCTCGTGGGTTTACTCGAACGACTTGGTCCAAAGCCATTGACGGCTCTAACCCGGAAGGCCAGGTCCGCGTTTCCGGCCATTTTCACCAGCGCATATGAATTGGCGTTAGGCTTGGTAACATTTGCAATGACTTGCCAGAAGTCGTCAGCGTAGGTCGATTTTCGCTCGACCAAAAAATAAGTAATCGGGGCTTGATTCGCTCCGCCCGTTACCCAGGTCAATGTTGTGTTTCGGTTTTGGCAGTCGGAACATAATTTTAGATTGTATGGTGGATATGGGGCACCTAAAAAACAGAAGGAAAGAAAAATTATGAAAGTTATCAAAGAAAATTACAACGCAGTGTACTTTAAAGCTCGAC
>OX421456.1:5793969-5803969 GCA_949126865.1 Montipora capitata | reverse complement strand
CAGCTCTTTCGTCCAAAGCTCTTTGAGAATAAACATCGGTCCTCTGACAGCTCTTCCATACAGCAACTCAAACGGCGAAAAACCAGTAGACTCCTGGGGAACTTCACGATATGCAAACAGCAACGGGTTAATATAGCGATGCCACTGTCTTGGCTGTTCGCTGCACAATCTCTTTAACATGCTCTTCATTGTTCCATTAAACTTTTCCGTCAGGCCATTACACATAGGATGATATGGAGTCGTGGTGAGCTGTTTAATGCTCAAAAGTCGCGTCACTTCCTTCATACACTCAGAGACGAACTGCGTACCAAGGTCACTCAAGATCTCTTCAGGCACTCCCAAACGACTAAAGATATCCACCAACGCTTCTGCGACAGTCTCAGTATCAATGTTCTTCAACGGGACAGCTTCAGGATAACGAGTTGCGAAGTCGACCAATGTCAATATATATCTATGACCGTCCTCACTCGGGGGAACAATAGGTCCAACCAGGTCGATTGCTACTCTCTTAAACGGCTTGTCAATTAATGGCATCTTCTCTAGGGGAACCTTCGGTACGGAACCCTTGTTAACTGTCTTCTGACATACATCGCAGGACTTGCAATAACGAGTCACGTCCCCTTGAATGCCTGGCCAATAGAAGGCGCTTTGAATCTTATCAGTCGTTTTCTTTATTCCCATGTGACCTCCCATGATCGATCCGTGCGCTAGTTCCATTATTCGACTTCTCAGCTGCACAGGAACCATAACCTGCTTCAGGGGTTTACCTCCGTTCACATAAGGGTGCTTGTAGACGCGGTACAGAACTCCACCTTTCACTTCAAATGAAGTCTCAGCCTGACCTCTCGCAACTACGTCATTTTTCTCCCAAAATTTCTGTAGGCTCTCGTCGTCACGCTGCATCTGCTTGAGCTTTTGTTTATCAACTACAGGACTTTCTTTGGTATCCGGTACCTTCAACGGAATATGTTCTCCAGCTTTCTTAGCTTGACTTCTCGTGGTTACAGCACAAGTTTCTTGTACGGGAACTTGCCAGCTTGGGTCTGGGTCGTCAGCGGCTCTTGCGCCTGGTACATTACCAATAATTAAATCATAAACAGCATCGGGAAGACACTGCGCTTCCACTTGGCCCTTAAGATAAGGTGTATCAACATCAATCTTTGCGATGGGAACTTTCCTTGCCGTATTGTCAATGAGCAACATAACATTAAATTCGCCAGTAAACTGATCCTCAGGCACAAGGTCCCTCTTTACTACAATTCCACTACAACCAGTATCTCTCAGGACATCAACAGGCTTCTCTCCAACTATACCTTTCACGACAGGCATTTTACTTCTCACTCCAGTCAACGGTTCAACACAAGCACTACTTAACAATGGAATCTTCTTACCACAGGTTAACAGCAACTTATCATCTTTAATACAGGCCTTAATTTCTTCATCAGTAGGTTTATCCTCAGGTGGCTGAACTAGACAACTGGCACTCACTTGACCACGCTGCAAAGGGTTACCATCCCTACTTTGTCCTCCTGATCTGCGTCCACCTGATCGACAGTTTCTAGCTTCATGCCCCTGCTTGCCACACAGAAAACACTTTCTTGTTAGGGTTAGGCAGTTGACGGCTTTATGACCTCGGGTGTTGCACTTAAAGCAATGCAGAGCTGGTGGATTAATCTGCATGTTCTTGGCTTCGTCCCTCTCAGGCTGCACTGTTGGCTTTCTGCTCACTGAGCTGAACAAGTGTTTACCATGAGCCTCCAAGTACTGGTCAGCGATCTTCGCAATCTTTGCTAGAGTCTCAGGTGCCCTTTCTCGCAAGTGAATTGCCAAATCCTTAGGGCAAGAGTCAATAAATTGTTCTTTCACGATCAAGTCCTTAAGACCATCAAAGGATTGCGCAGTATCCGAAAGCTCTAGCCAACGTAACAGGTATCTGTCCAGTCGCGCAATAAACTGCTCCGGACTTTCGTCAACTTCTGGTTTGGATGCTCTAAATTTTCGACAATAGCCGTCTTCGGTAAGGTCATATCTCTTCATTAACGCGATCTTTACCCTGTCATAATCCTTAGCTGCGTCCTCCGATAGACGTGAATACACTTCTAGTGCCCGTCCAGACAACAGAGCACTGAGCTTCGATGCCCATCCATCTTTTTTCCACTTAGCTGTCTCAGCAAATCTCTCGAACCTCTGCAAATACGCGTCCAAATCGTCTTTACCATCAACAAACGAGTGGAGTTTAGGTGCCTTAGCCCGATCCTCTCTCACTTCAGGACGTCCGTCAGCACTCTCCACAGTCAAACGTGCAATTTCCAGCTCATGTTCTCTTTTTGCCGGTTCAATAGCCTCTTTCTGTTTCAACAGCTCGGCTTCCATTTCCAATTTTCTTAGTTCGCGTTCTTGTCGCCTAGTTTCTCTCTCTTCGTCTTCTCTTCTGCGCTTTTCCTCTTTCTCTTCCTCTTCCTTTCGTTTATCCTCCTCAAGCATTCGACGTCTCTCTTCTCTTTCTTCTTGTTCCTTTCTTCGTTCTTCTTCAAACTGTCTACGCTTTTCTTCTCTTTCCTCTTCCAATTGTCTGCGTTTTTCTTCTTTTTCTTCTTGTTCACGCACGAATTCAAGCAGCTTTTCTCCCTTCAATCCGAACTTTTCTCCAATGTGTATAAACTTATCCATTTCCATGGCACTATTTCACGGAAAAAACACAATATACTCTCTCGTACAGTTCTTCTTACTTTTTCTGTAACTTCTTCTTGAATTGTCCTTTCCTGGTTTCTGTAGTCAGCAAACAAATGAATTCCTCTCCCGGGCAGGCCCCCAATGTTACGAGTTCGTATGTTTGAGGAAAGTTAGCTTGCAGACTAAACTGAACGCAGGGTTGTCGGAACAACAACAAGAAGATTTATTCCAAAAATGAACGTAGTTTCCACGAAGTAAAACTCTTAACAGCACGTACTCGATAAACTTACACGGCCTCCGCCAATTTGAATAAACACAGCTTCTGTCACACTTGACTAAACACGGCCAACGCCAACTCTCTTCGCTTGTGAAAAACTAGTTAGAAAAACACTCCGCTTGGACTCGTCTACTTATATACTCTGACAATAAATTTCTAGAACTTTCTAAATTAGTAATGAATCTAATTATAAAAAGATTACAAAACACACCGATTTAAAAACGCTTACGTACAAACCTAAATATAAACAAACTACGAACTCTCGCGAAGCTTTATAGACAGTAACGCTTGTCACGCAATACTATTTTTCGTAACAGTCATCCAACAATCTGCGTTTTCTTACCATAAACAATCGCAGTGCTTTCTGCCAAATCACTTCCCAGGAAATTCTCCGCATAGCAGGCGTATTTGCCCTGATCTCGCCTACGTTGAACGTTGCTAATCACCAAGGTGCCGTCGTTTTCGATCTGGTAAGTCACACCAGGCGTGATATTGACATCGTCCTTGTACCACGTGAATACGGTTGGTCTCGGAGCAGCTTCGGGGTCGCATTTCAATCGTCCTTCACTTTCTTGAAACAGGTAAAATGGACCAAATCCATTCTTTTGAAACGATGGTGCAATGGCTAAAAGTCATTCAAGATCTGTTAGTCACAAGTTAAATCATAGTTGGCTAAACTAAAATAATCATAAGTTTATTATAATGAATCAGGATAATAGACTTTATTTAAGCGACAATTCTTATAGCGCTTGGGCACTAATAATACAGGACACTGTATGTGGAGATGATACTCTTTCATCAACTATAAGATTATGGAAAAAAAAGTGCAATATTAGCCGGCGCAGATACCTACCTTAAATTATCTTAAATAAAATCAAATGTTTTTTTTTTTTTAAGGAGAGGGGAAAACCGAATTACCCGGGGAGAAAAAACTCTCGGAGCAGAGTAGAGAACCAACAAACTCTTACTCAACCCTCATACGATGCCGAGTCTGAGAATCGAACCCGGGCCACATTGGTGGGAGGCGAGTGCTCTAACAACTGCGCTTAATCCCTTCTCCCAGCTGAATTCTGTGCATCTATATCCTTAAGAGTACATAGGCTTTCTAATCAAGTTGCAAGGGGCTGTACACTAAGTTACATGTAAGGCTCACATTTTTCTGGTTCATGTTATTGTTGATGTCAAGCGCAAAGAACGCTGGAAAAAAATCGATCCGTAACTTATAATAGTGCGACCCAAGAAAACGAGCTCAGTAAGATCACATTACTATTAAGGTTATTACTAAGGGCTCTTTCCTTTTGTCAGAACTGGCAGGCCACACGCGCCAGTTTGCAAAGAAAATGCAACAATTTGAAGAAACACTTGCATGATAATCCCTTGCATTCTCCTGGAGAAGGATATATCATCCTCGAAATGTATTCATTTGAAGGCGTAATGTTGAGTTACTCCTTCCAAATGACCGGTCTGGCCCGTCAGTTCTGTCAAATGGAAAGTGCCCAGAATATAGCAAGATTACATATATCATAACACAGAAATGGGTTATCAACTGACTCTGGGTGACCACCGTAATTATATAGAAATTTGAAAGCGGACGTTTCGAGTGAAGCCCTTCGTTTGAGAGAATTACAATATTACATCTCTAGATCTTAACTGTGATCAAGCCAGAAGAAAATAAAATAAAAAACAAAACAAACGTGTACATTTCAGTCAGCGATTGTTCGGAAGGTTAAATTAGATTGGTCACTGAGACATTCAGAATTTATTAAACACAACCTTTTTATTTAACATAGAGGCACACTCTCACAGCTTGGATGGTCTCATGGGAATGAAATCACGTGGGTTACTAACAGTGATTTCAAGCCAGTAGTATGCAGTGGGCGGGCACAAAACCCAAGTCACCGGTCTCTATTTTACCAACACAGAAACAAACTTCAACATTCATTAAAGCTATTTTAAAAAGTTAGGCCAAAGGTCAGATTCAATGAATGTTAAGGTTTCTTTCAGTATTGGTAAATTGCAATGACCTGTGACTGGCAACCTGTGACCTGTGACAAAAACTTTCTCTACTAGTAAAATAATGTTCACAATACGATGTACAAACTACATTTAACTCACCTAACACTTCAACATAAGTTGACGAGACTATCATGCCATGTTTGTTTTCAGCTACACATTGGTAAATGCCGGCCTCGTTCAATGTAAGATCACTGAAAAGTAAGTCAGTATTCTCCTGTCGTACCTTTGAACTGTGAAAGGTACAAAAGATGGGGTTAATCATACATGAATTAGCAGAGACGAACACTTAAGTCCAGAAATCCAAGTTAATGGCCATCTACCAATAAAGATTGCACTATTCACCACATTTTCAAACTCAAGGTCACTCATGAAGATACAGTGCAAGGAGAAACTAATTAATCTCAAATTGACTTTAACTAACCTTGGCACTAATTCAACTCCATCTCTGAACCATTTAATTTGTGGTTCAGGCTCTGCGTACACGTCACAGCTCAAGTTTGCACTTGATGCTATGGGAAATTTTTTCACTTTAGGTGGTTCAACATTCCATCTTGGAGCAACTGGGAAAAAGCATTGTTGAAGGATAATAAAATGATTACTAAATAAATAATTCAATAAAATAATGATAATTACTAATACTGTAACCGGTTGGTTCCTGATGAGGACCAGTAATTATTAATTAAATAATTTACATTATATTACCATAAGATTGTAACATGCCAGAGAGGAAAAAAATTGAAGCCTCTTACCAATGAGAGACATAGAGAGGAAATTTATTTTTAATTATTGAGAGAGAGCGTGATTTTAGTGTTGAAAGGTATTTGTAACAATCAAGCCCCCCAATGTTGACAAACAGCGTGATTAGCATGTCACATAAGCCTTGTTGTCACCTGTCATGGAGATGACAGTGCAAAAGATATCTGATTTCATGGCAACGCAGTTGTCATTTGCAGAGAGCTGACAGTGCTACAATAAGTTGCAAAAATAGTGAAGACACTTCACCTTCTTGGGGCGTTATCAATGTACCTAGTATCTCTCACACTGCAGCCCCCCTCCTCCCCTCCCTTATCAGTGTTGCTAGCAAGACAAAAAAATGTTGAAAACTTAAACAGTCAACATTCAAAGGGGGAGAGGGGAGAGGAAGTGGGAGAGATTTAAATTCTAGATACGGCGATCAGTCTTGGAAGCTAGAAAAATTGATTTATAATGAAAGCGTCTCAACAATTTTGCAACTTGTCGTAGCAACGCAGTTTTGATTTGAGTAGAGCTGATGGTGCAAAAAAATAATATTTAGTGTGCCCGCAATCAATGATCGTGTGACATTTTACTTAATCATCATACAAATGTATATCAAAATTAATCATATATTTACCCTTGTCTCCAGCAAAATTTTACCTTTTAATGTGCCTCACAAGGTACGTAAGAGAAAGATGCTAGTAATTGTAACTTGTCTCATGGCCAAGGCAGTGAGAGGCATGGGGCCTATTCCTTTGATGATGGCAGTAAATACTTTGCATTTGAAAGAATTTCGGCAATGTAATTTTTCTTAGTTCTTGACGTCACTGAAGGAATAGACCCATACCTCTAACTAGTTCGACCATGGAACAAATGAATACCAGCGTTGTTACTCTCTCGTACCTAATTGGGCCTATTAAAAGTAAAATCTAGTGGAGCAAAAGTAAAATGTGTCTTAGACATCTCACTTTTGCAAAAGAAAATACTTTATTTTATTATTTTTATTTTAACATTATTTTATTGGCGAAGTTTGCCCTAAGGGAAAAAGAACTCATCAAGAGGGCTCACTTCAAAATACTTTTAGGTATTAAGGTGCACTTTAAGAGCTTACCTTCCACCCGAAGGTTAATATTACGTTCTTGTGGACCAATTTCTGTGGCTTGATTGTTGCTGGCTTGGCAGGTATAAATATCTTCGTGCATATTCTCATCCACCTTTGTGATGTTCAGGAGCCGTCCTTTCAATTGACTTGGAATTTCAAAGAAATCTACCCCATGTCGAAGTTCCTTTCCATTTTTTTTCCAGGTTATTGTTGGGAATGGTCTGTGAAAGAAAGGATTTTGCATCAAAACGTCTTAAAGACGTTATTAATGGAGGAGTCAGGGTGGATGGGGGGACCAGGGTGGCTTAATGGTTCGACCATGCTTTCCACCTTCTTTCCACTGAATAAAGTTGGTATTAATAATGATAATAATAATAATAATAATAATAATTATTATTATTATTATTATTATTATTATTATTATTATTACTATTATTATTATTATTATTATTATTATTATTTGCAGTATCAAAACGTATAGATGCAAAAAATCTATGGCATATATAGGGCGCCCAGCATAACCTATACAACCTAAAAGGAAATCAAACTAGTTACACAACCATACATTTAAGCAAATGATCCTATAAAATAACAGTTTTTAAAAATGTTGAAAAAAGTATACAATATGTACAATAAATTAAAAGTAATAATAAAAGGTTAATAGCTCATTATCAAAAAAGAAAATGTTCCAAATTATAAAACAGCTGGTTTGAAATAACGAGCTATATGCAACGAGTATGAAATGGTGGCTTTCTGCATCTTCTCTAAACCACACTTTGATCGGGCACCAACAAGCTTCTTCATAGTTTCTTCTACGTCCTTCGACCATCCTCCCAATGCGTCAATGATGATGTTACATTGCTGTACCTTGTAACCAGGATGCTGTTGTTTCAATTCTAAAAGTAGTGGACCATACTTTATTGCCTTCTCTTCAACTTTCTTTGCACGATTATCAATCCAAGGGCAGCTCATTTCTACTGCCCAGACTTGCTTTGCCTTGTGGTCCACGAAACGAGCATCGATTCTATTAGCTCTAACATATGTGTGTTCTGCATATACCGCCACATCCCAAAAAGCTTTCCCTTCTTCCGACTCATAGATAGGTTTTGGTTTCACAGGTGAATACCAAGGAGGAACACCTTCCACCAGCTTGAGATCTTTGCACTTCTCGAAGAATAATATCTTCAGAGCAGCATTGTGTCGGTCCAAATACTTTGATTGAGCAAGTGTAGGACATCCTGACAAAATGTGTGGAAGTGTCTCTGCTTCTTTACCGCACAGCCTACAGCTTACGTCTCCCTGGGTTGTTTTGGTCTTTTGTGTTGTATACACTTTGGTTGGCAAGAGTTGTTCATAGAGTTCGATCATACCAGCAACTGTATAGGTGGGTGCCGATGACCAATCCTTCATCCATGCAAAGCACGCATCTTGACTAAGTTCTTCATCTTTCCAACGCGATGTGAGCAACCGCCCATGCCAATTCTTTGCCTTTATGGTCTCCTGTAGCTTATCTATCATTGCACGCTTCAAGAGTTCTTTGATCTTCGTTCCCTCAACTTCTACCTCTGGTCTTCTAGCTAAAGTAACTGAAGGATTTGGGTATCTAAGAGATAAACTTATCTCCAGTTCCTCTGCATATTTGTGTGCTTCAGTTAGTAGTGATGAACGGCCTTTCTCCACTGCTCTTTCCTCAAACATCTGGACAGTTCTTATCGTAGGGTCTGCATTCTGATAGAGCTTTACAGCAGCTTTGATCTTTGTAAGCTTGTATTCTTGTTCAACGGATCTCAGGCCACGCCCTCCTAGGTGTCTGGGTAGATATATAACAGCTGTCGAGCTCAATGGGTGTTTTCCTCCGTTCTCGTGAATAATCTTTCTTGCTTCTCTATCAACTACTCTCAGTTCGGTGATAGGCCAGTGTTGGGTCCACATCAAATAGCTGAGCACGGGAAGTGCGAATTGATTATAGTTGCTCTTACTCGGTTAACATCGGAAAGAGGGCTAGACCAGATTACAGACAAGCGTTGAAGGTAGACCTTTGCTGCACTCACGAGAGTTAACTTCTCGTCCTGTTTCACATACTCCAAGGAACTTATAGCTTGAACCTTCTTTGATACTCTGAACCACTGACGTCTGATGGAGTTTAAGACCTGCTGCATCATGCACTAGAACACCTCTCTTGACATGAATAGTATTGCACTTCTTCGGGTTCCACTGTAATCCAATATCATTCATTGCTGCACATGTGGATCTTGGGACTGTATTAAGCTTTGTTTGCGACGATGAGAAAACTTTAAGATCATCTATGTACAGTAGATGAATTATCTTCATACCAATTGGTTTGGATAGCTTATAACCCTCTGTTGAATTAAGTAGCCGCGCTACTGAATTTAAGCAGAGCGTAAACAGACGTGGACATAGCACATCGCCCTGAGGTAGTCCTCTCATAAATCGAATAGTACGGGAGGTCTCGGTTCCACACTTTGTTCTAACAATGATCTTAGTGTTCCAGCTCTTTAGTAGTTGCCTTTTTACTCTGCACAGCCAATAGGGGAAACAGTGTACATCCATACTTTTAGATAACCATTTATGATCGACGGTGTCATAAGCTTTTTTCACGTCTACCCACGCCATACTGAGATTTCGATGCCCTCTATGGCAATCCAACGTAACCATTCGATCTATCATAAGGTTGTCCGACGTTCCACTGCATTTCGCCTTTGCACCTCTTTGTTCATTCTCCATCAGTTCATTCTCAGTCAAGTGACTGTCTATAGGATCTTGCAGACACGAGGTAAACCATTTGTACATGTTATTTAAACACGTAATTGGACGCTGGTTTTCACTTGTGATCTCTCCGGACTTCGGTATAAGTCTAGTCTTTCCTTCAGAGAACCAATCAGGATAATCCTCCGTTCTCTCAGAAATAGACACAAAGGCCTTAGCCACACCCTCATGAAGTACCTGTGCACGTTTCCACCTAATAGTTAACGAGTTTATCTGGACCCGGAGCACTCCAGTTTCGTTTCTTCGATAAGATCTTTACAGCCTGTATAGTATGAAGGCCCCACGACTCATCAGAGGGTGGGAGTACCTTTTTGGCAATCGCCTCTCTTATGGGTTGCAACCATTTTACATCTTCGTTACCAGTCCCACTCTTCTCCCATAAATCCATGCAGAAGCTAAATGCTTGATCA
>OX421456.1:5766469-5773969 GCA_949126865.1 Montipora capitata | reverse complement strand
GAGTGCGTATTCCAGATAGATAAAATGAGGATCACCGATTCAACCTAGGTAAAAATGGATTTAACCTGAGAACGGATTTACGGGTGACATATGTAAACCGCTAAAAAGCCAATGGAGCGTCCTTAATATTAAACGACTGGAATAGTGAAATTAAACTCCTGTGGAAACTGGTGACAATTTCTAGGCATGTCCATTTCATGGAGGTTTAAATAAAGCGAGACAGACAGGAAAGTTTCAAACACCCTCTTCGTCTTCGTGCAATGTTCAATTTTTGTCGTCCTTTGTTTCTCAGCAACGGATTCATGACATATCGTGTAAAGAATACAAATGTAGGAGTAAAAGTGAAAAATTATAGAGGAAACTTACCAAGGGCACGCTGGACTGTAAGGGCTACTATCAGAAAGGCTATCAGACAGATCACTCGATTCATTTGTAACCTGTCGAACAACCAAAATGAAAAAGAAACATTAGTAAACTTAGGTCAGTTTTGTTTTCACACGGACTAAAGTAGTTATTAATTAATACTGTTCATTCTGTGTGTGTGATGTTTTAATACTTTTAACGTTTATAGTCCAGCAAAAGAATATGAGGAAAAAATATGAGTCCCTAATATTAGGCCTATATTCCAATGAAAATGATGTGAAATCTATTGTTGGTTTTCACTCACGTGATCAACAGCCATGTTTTTCAACGAAAACAAAAGAAAACGTTTGCATAATAATAGAGTTCAATTTCCAGAGGATTGGGTCGGGACACAAATATGGCCGCCATTTCTTTGTTTAGGGGCACAAACATGGCGGCTTTGACGTCATGTGAAAACCGGGAATAATTAGTCATACTACGTTGTTAGTTCAATGCTGACTCTTGTTAACATGGCCGCGCGGTCATGGGAACAATAGATAAAAATAATCTTTACATCATCGGCGTGATCTAAATATTAAATGAAGTTCAAATAATCAACATGGGTCACAAGAATTCTCTCTCGTATATTCTCTTGTTTCAATCTATACTTTTTAGCCTCGTTCTAAAGCTCAAATTCAAAAGATGAAAGCATTGCACTTTTCAACTTTTACCGTTATGTCATTTGTGTTTTTTTATATTATTGTTGGTTAGTTTGAATGTGACGAACATTTTATCTACAAAGAATCGCTGTATTGATATTTATACATATATACGGATCATCTTGTAAAAATTTTACTGTTACAGCCATAATTATTATACTCACTATGGCTGATAAAGGTGTTTGAAACATCGAACCACGTTCCGTAAAACTCAAATGTGTGGTTGTATTTTTACAAATAATAGTAAGACTTGTGCGATCAAGACCATTTGGAAAATTTGTTAATTTGAATAATTATAGAATTATTTGTTAATTGTTAAGTTATTAATTTGGAGATGAACTAGTTTCAAGGTTCAGGGTGGAATGTTCTTAGGATAACGAACTTTCCATGAGTCTTTATCAAGGGGCATATTTCGTTGCGTTATGAAACATCTTTAACTTATTCTTGGACCTTTACCTTACATTTTAACGAATTCACTTTTCAAAAGACGTACTTTACTCAGGTTTGAATTTTGATATTCAAAATAATATTTGATCATATTTGTTATTAAAGAAGCACAGAAACAGTTCCAGATGAATAGTCCAAAAGAATGAAATTCGAATCCAAAAAATAAATGTTTCCAACTGTCGTGCGGCATATGCAAATAAACGAAATTAGCGACTGGAAGAGTCTTTCCAATGTCACCTCACCTTAGCTTGCCAGCTGTTTTAACGAACAAACTTTTTATCATCAAAACCTGCTTGCGAAGCATCGATTCCTCATGGGACATTAATCTAAGCATGCACGTGAACGTATTACAATGCACCCTCGTAGCTTTGAAGCTACCGTGGAGCGCTCGTCCTAGGTATGATCCGATGGCAGTTTCAAACAAAGAGTTATGGAGGAGGAAAATAAGCGGCAATAAGTAGATTTTTCTAGAGGTAAATAATAATAGTTTTTGGAATAATGGACTCATGTTTAAAGAGGAATAATGAGAAAGTAGGCACTCAATAATTATTCCTCTTCAGTCCACGATAATTTTTTGTCGTCTGATCCATCTATAAAACTCTTCAGGCGGATTCCGAGTTGAATCCCTCCTCCCCCCATCGCTTCCATCTTTCTCCTACCTAACTACAATAGTTCCTATCGATTACTCTGTGTTACGATTGTAAATGATGTTATCAAACCGTGTAAAAATATGCCTTTTTGTGTAGCTGGGAAAATATCAGAAAACCTCATGGAACTTTCATATCATTCTCAAACGGCCTTGCAGGGTTGTAGGCTAGAAAAAAAAACTAGTTTAATAACGCGACGTTTTAATTATGGTTACAGAAGAAAACATCAAATTCGACATCTTTCAAGAATCAGAACTTACTCGGTTGATTTCTTGATAATATTGGGGTTTTGAGGTTAAATGATAAAAAAATTGCGCTAAAACCGACATTAAATTGCCAATTTGTCCAAGTGAAAAGTTACAAAGTGCTTTCTTATTAACAATTTATTTTTAGCGCATGGGAGGACGTAGTTCTTGCATTTTAAGAAATGATTTAATTTTCAACATACCTTTTCAAGGAACGAGGACTAAAAGCAAGAAAAACGTCTGGAGGATTGTTTCTGTCCGAGAAGCAACAACTGTCACCACCTGCTTTTGAAAGCCACGTGAGACGGGATCAGTTCGTCACTCTGAGTTTTATAAATATTCAGTTCCCGTTTTATTAATTAGCAGAAATCATTACTAGTTTATATACATATTTAGGCAAGCCTAAAAGCGGAGCTTTTCAATTATCATATGTTTCTGTTTAAGTAATTCGCTGGCCATGCAACTCTCCGAAAAAAGAGCCCAAACGCGATATCAGCTCACGCAACTTCCCACCAAAGTAGCGCGACATTTCGAGTATCGGCTTACATGAAAAGTTGAACGTCATAGCCAATATTTCTCGGGGTTTGCATGATCGCCTTCGACCTTCGTCGCGCAGATCGCCTTTAATGATCGTAACGCTAAAAATTTCACTTATTCCACTCAAACTCATTCATTCCAATCGTGATGGTGAATGGTTTTCATATAATACAAGAACAAGCAAAACGTCCGCACGACTTCATCTTTCAATAAGGGAAATATTATTCCACTATTGCGTCATTTTCTAGTATTTTTGGTTTCCTCCTGTATTTACTGAGAATCGTACGGACTGCATAATAGTTATGAGACCCGTGTGAATGACGAAAGCAACACAGAGGAAACCATTCAAATGTCCTTTGTTTGCTTGAATAAACAAAATGACGAGTGACAAGCCATGACAAGCTAAATTCTCGGGCTTTGCATCGTGTTGGAAACACTTTCTTTTGTTGAAAAACTCTCGTTCCGTCCGTATTTGATCTGTTCTAAACCGGTCAAACCGGGACACTACAGTATATTAAGGCCCAGGAAACAGCTTCAACATTTGCTTCAGCCTAGCATAGCGTTTCTTTTTTTTTTTTTTTTTTTTTATATTTTTTTTTTTTTATATTTTTTTTTTCTTTTACTTTACAAAAAACGTAGAAAAAGATACAAACAGGGCTTACAATACTTGCACAAGTTACTTTAATTGCCAACTACAACGAAACAATGCTACACTATACTACACTACTCTACACTACATTACACTACATTACAACCAAGAATTACTTAACAAATTTAAATAAAATAGACATATTAATGACTTTCTCTAGGGATCTGCAGGGGCAGCCAACGAACATCATTTCCATAATGCATAATAATAGGCGAAAACGTACAGGAACACGCTGAGAAAACTTTTTTTTTGAGGGAGGTTTCAAAATTTTGCTGGGGAAAAAAGGTGTTCCGCACTTCCAGGATGGTTATTAGAACTTTGTGTCACTGTTTCCCAACCAGCAAAGAACCTCGTCAATCTAAACCGCCTACAAAACCGATTAGAACAGGTTTTTACTTTTTCTCAACATGCGATAATGCGCCAATCAAATCAAACTTTAATGCCCGGGCATTTGACTATTTTCTGTGCTCGGGGGTGGGGAACTTGACCTTTGCGTTAGTAGGGTGAGGAAAATTGAACCGGAAGTGTTAGGTTTTAAATGTCTTTTTTTTTTTCGGGCGCCGAAGTCGCTAACAGCTTTAAACACCTGTTTGGACGAGATGGAAGAGTTTAAAGGAAGAGATATGGCATTTGTGAGTGATTGGCTTACAAAAAAGGTCTTCAAATGTGTCTTCAAGGGAAGGTCTTCAAAGGAATTTTGGCTGCTTAATTCGCCCTTTTCATACTATAGCGTGAATACAATATATTACGTTTTCACACCCCCATTTCATTGTTAAAGCCTCACGTTTCTGTTAGAGGTAATCAACGGACAATGAGCAATTTAAAATACATGCAGTCGTAAACGCTCTAGGCTTTGTTGTTGATAGTATATAGTACCCTCGTTAGCCTTTGCCACGTTTCGGGGCTAGAGCAACTTGGAAAAAGATTTATTTCTTGGTCATCTTCAACCTCCTAGAGATGAAAATTCAGAACTTTGCGATTTGATGACGTCACTGTGAAATCATCTGTAGCTTCTTGTTTGTAAATTATTGTTTCGTAAATTAATTTTGGGCAAGAACGTAAAAATTCACCTAAATGCGCAGTAGATAAGCTTAAAGAAATATTGTTAGCTGCCCAAGTTAACTTCATTTTACACCAGAATGACTAAACAGCAAAAATTTCTATCATCGCTATGAAAACTGCTCCTATATCAAATTTCAACCCAAGCATGCAAATTAGTTAATATTTACATATCAAAATTTTAGCTATTAGAAGAAAATAATAATAATCTTCCTATTTCATTCCGTGCGCGCAGGCGAGCAACCATGTCCGTGTCCAAAAAGACAACGCAACTAAATAAATTTCTCACCGGAGTTCCGGACCAATCCCTTTCCTGAAGAACCTCTTCGTTTAATAATGAAGCAACAAGCTCTTTTTCAAATACTACTTGACTAACAAGAATTTGTCAAATTTCCAATTTTTTTTACCTGAAGACTGTGCAGAGTTGAGTACAAATAATCAAAATTATAAATAGCCAGACAACAGAGATCTGACTATCCACTCAAGGTATTCGACTCCTTCACAGAGTATGTTAACTAATATCCAACCAGAAAAAGTTACAAGAGAATTTGCCATTTGGTTTCAGTGTGGTACATAACACGGTTAGAAAATATTAGCAATACAGTTCACTTGGATATCCGAATTCTATTATTCGTCGCTTTTAAGATTCCAGATATTCATTTTTCACCGCTTGTGTGGTTTATCGATGTGAGTTCCATTCTTAAGCTCCATAAGGGTATATATTTTGTTTAAAGATCCAATAAAACAAACGTTCGCGTTACATCGGGTTCGCCGCCATTGCTTGTACAGGAGTACCCAACGAGAAAAATTTCAAAAGTGATTGGATATTGCCTCCAGTAATATTTTAACAGTCACTATTTTTTTTGGTTGATTATTAACTTCTGTGGCAAAATGATATCCGCTCCCCAAAGCCAGCTAGAGCTAGATTTAAAAAAATACAATTTCCAGCCGGGATCTTTACTTTAAGAGCTTTTCCCAGCCAGGATATTTACCAAAAAGGTATTTCCCCAGCCAGGAATGTCTCTTTCTCCCCTTTTTTGCCAGCAAAAAAATAACCAACATTCAGCTAGCCAGGAAAATAAATTGAGCCATTTTATCCAGGTGACACACAAAAAAAATAACTCAACGAAAGCTTGGTGGTGTTTGAAATATTTTATTTGCTTATGACTGGTGCACATTAACGCCGGATAAAAATGTCATTTCTATTCTCTTACTGGTCTGTGGAAAATATAAGTCGTCTTCACTTCACTCTAAATGAGAGCAAGGTTGTGAGACCGGAAAAAATAAATTTAGAGTTGGTTTACTTGATTTGAACGCAAACTAAAGACTAACACCAGGAGCCACTAACAACCACTGGTAACCAAATTGGATTCATTAAGAGAATGTCTAGAGAACACATTCGCCAAACGTTTAACGCGTACTTACTCTTCTTCTTCCCACCCTCCCCCCCCCCCCCCCCTCCAAAAGCTTATAATTCCAAATTTTATCCAAAATTATGCGTTTTGCTGTCACTAGAAAGCAACGAAAATTTCGATGAACATTGTGCAACAACTCACCATCCAGTACAGACAAAATCAAGTGACCGCAAGGCGCATTCCAGTATCCAAAACAATGCCGGATATTGTTTAAGCCAATACAGAAATGAAATAGAACAAAAGCATTGTCTATCCAGCGCCAATCAGATGTCTCGAAGACACACCCTCTCAGTAGCAGTAGAAACTCCATGTCAGGAATGCAAAGTCTATTACATATAATACATAAATATAATTTTATGTACAGGAAATCATATACGGAAAAAGCAAGGAACCTCTATCCTTTATGATGAAGAACAATAAGCGGTGCAAACGGAAACAAATGCGAGAAAGACACAGTCTATCGTTCATGATGAACTGAGAACAACTATGCGGTGCTTACGGACTAAAATGCCAGGAAGTCACAGTCTTTCCTTGAAGATGAAGAATTATGCGGTGCAGAAGAAATGAAATCCTGGAAAGTCACAGTCTACACTTGATGACGAAGAACCAATATGCAGAAGAAATCAAATAGGGAAAAGGCACAGTCTTTACTTGATGATGAAAACCAATTAAACGGTGCAGAAGAAATCAAATGCCGGGCAGGCAAAGTCTATCATTGCCGATAATGAACAGTTTTGCAATGCTGACCAAATGAAATGACAAGAGGGCACAGTCTATCCTTGACGGTGAATAACAGTTCTGCGATGCAGACGGAACCTAATTGCGAGAAGGCAGAGCCTTTCCTAGCGACAAAAAACAATTATGCGGTGCTGAAGATATCATGTGTTATTAAAGCACAGCCTACAGATAACGATGAAGAATAGTTATGCGGTGCAGCAGAAATCAAATACCAGGAAGTCATGGTCTACGAATCCTTGACGAAGAAAAATATTTATGTTGTGCTGTAGATATCATTTCACGGGAAAGCACAGCATATAGAAAGAAAAAATGCGTTCAATCGCCGGCATACCTGTCACTTTCGTTTTCTGCATACCGACTCCTCTTCATATTCAGATGGGGCTCCATGTAGTCTTTGTTATACCTTTTTATATCTAAAAGTACAACCGTAGATTACTACATTATTATAACTACAAAAATTATTACCAGCCAGCTCGGATTTACTATGCAGCCAAAGACCGTAATCGCTCAAAATTGACAATCGCTGCAAAAGCTTCAAAGGATAAAAGACAACTGTTCAGAGCAAAAGCCATAACTAGCAATCACCGCAAAAGCTTTGCTAAACCTGTAAAGACGATTTCAGCAAAAGTCCTTTTCTAAGTCCAACCCCACACTTAAATCTTACATAGCCGAGTGTGACCTCATTTGAAATATCGATTATTC
>OX421456.1:5726469-5753969 GCA_949126865.1 Montipora capitata | reverse complement strand
CGAAACTGATATTTCCAGACGAAGAAACAATAAACAGGTTAAAATCAGAGCTCGTGAAATCTGGATCCGTTTCGCATCCAGATGACCAGCATTTGTTGATTTATGCCATTGTGCGGGAAATCCCCGAATGCAGCTCAATGAGTGTGCAAGAAAAGTTTAACGTAGATCTCACGAATTTGCTCCAAAGCCTCATCGTAACAAAATCGCAAATTTTTCTTTTTGACGAAGACCGTGTGCATTGGCCGCTGCCCTTGTTTGCGCGGGCGCCACCGTCCACGCCACAATGGGTCGTTACTAAGTCACAACGAATCAGTAAAATCATTGTTTGAACTCACAGGTGAAGTTTTCGAGTTCTTCGGTGTTTATGGGTTATCCTTGATTTTCGTGCAAGAAGAATCCGACACGGCTGCTGAGCAGAACAGCTGGAATTTGATTTTCCGAGCCTCGGAGGAACACACTCAACTTCAGCGGTCACTCTCGCAAGTCTGGAAGGACCGTTTCCAAGCGGATCTCAAAATCACATACTCAAAGCCCAAGTCGCACCCTGTGGTCAGGGACGTTAATGATTCCAAAAGCTTTCTCGAATCGTCGTCTTCGACTGGCGTTCAGAAGTCCCCAATGGGTACCCCTGTGGAACTTACAAGGACCCACCGGAGGGTAGGGTCGGACAATTTGCCATTTTTGAAGCACTCTGTACTACATGGCCTAGAGAGCCTAGTCGCGTTGGAGCGCGAAACGCTGGATAAGTTTTTTCGAAAATGTATCTCACAGAAAAATCAAGACGAAGAAGAAACACTCCTTCACGTTTTATGGACGGGTTGTACACCATATGTCTTCCCGTCGCAGGAATTCCAAGTCTGTGTTTTGCTCAGCAACTTGTATGTGTACATTTTAGCGGATAAAGAACACAAAAGCTCCATCAACAAGAGAAAAGGAGTAAAATTGAGATTTTCCCGAAGTCCTGACGACTTGAAACCCACTTACTGCTTTAACTTCATTCCCCTGTGCAATCTGCGTCAAGTTTGTGTGGGCCTGTTTGATCAAACTGTGAGACTCGAGACTGAATTGAAAGAAGAAACATTTACTTTTATCACGCGAGACTTTCACCGCACCAACACTTTTCTAGAATGCTTAAACGGTATCTTGTCGAAACAGACCGGAACGACACATCCGAGAGCAGAAACTCTTACGTCGAGTATTTACGACTCGCAATCGATCATCGATTCCGATCCGAGTACTTTCACGAAGACCGACTATCAACATACAAACAGTGGGGTTAAGTTCGTCTATCCCAATGATGATACGTTGGAAATTTTGAAGGACGCTATTGCTGACTTTAGTCGCCGTTCAGTGGACTGTGAGCAGCTTCTCGATGTGGTCATCCTGGTGTATTTGCTGGTGTTTCACGAAACGGAGCCGAAAACCGAAGAACCACGAACACTTGTGATTATGGACAAGTCTTTATGCTTGTGCATTGAGGATCATGTCAATTACCCGTTACCGCTATTCGCCACAGGACTTCCCGAGAACCCGCAGTACAACGTGCAGGATTTGCGTGACATCAAATCGTTGTCTCGAGTAGAGTTCAGTGACTTCAACTCGTGCGACTTCAAAATGGTCTTTTCTCCGACTCAGCATCAAGACGAGGATGTCCCCGACGGGTTTGACTCCGCCAGTTTGGGTGATCTGTGCGTCATTACTCATCATATGGAGAATTCAGAAAAATCGGATATTTGGTGGCGGATTGTGGCACAAACTTACAAGGAGAAAGAAAAGGCCTTGGGGCTCATCTGCAAGCTTTGGGCAGATATTCATGGTGGAGCACTTCCTGTTATGAAAGCAAAGAGTTAGAGTCTTAAAAGAGTTCTCTGGGCTTCTGGCATAGAGTGGTTTTCATTATGGGTGTGTGAAAGCAAAAGAAAAAATACGCGTAACCCGTTCAAAGCGCGAGAAACTCTCTTTCCTTCCTCGCTGGTCCGGCGGACATCCGGTGAGGTGAACAAAGAAACCAGCCCATCTTTCCTTTTGTTTCTGTTAAAATCATGATCGATGATTGCCTGAACAATCGAAGGACCCTGTTTTTCAACTCGTGAATGCAAATATGTTAATTAAGGCATATCAAAATTAAGGGCCTTGATATAACGGATTTCATTGGAAGTTACCTTAAGAGAAGAAGAGAATTAAGGTATGGGTTTTTTGTTTTTAATGATCAGTCCCCAGTTGTTCCAAAGGTGGATAACGCTATCCACCGGATAAATCACTATCCATTGGATAGCGCAATTGGTTTCGCTAATACTTATCCACTGGATAGTGATTAATCCGGCGGATAGCGCTAAGTATCCATCGTTTGAACAACTGGGGCCAGAAATATTTTATTGTCCATGGAGCATGCCAATGTTTTTTTTAGAAATGCCCGTGTTGAAACCAAAGGCAACGTACGTATTCCTCTCTTTTAAGCTGTAATTTACCTCGTTTCCAGACCATTTTTACACACGATGGATCAATGGAGTGACTTTCAGCCTCCAACAGCCGCTATAACGTGTTAAAAACGAGTCATTAGGTTTGATGAATTATTTTGCATTGTCCCAAAAGGCTCTTTTGCCCTCAAACTTCTTCTCATTCAACATGGCGGCGGTGACGTCACTCACGTGATCTGCGGTCATGATTGTGCAAAAATATTGCCGTATGGTTAATCTTAGTAGTATATTTATAAGGATTTAGAAGGTGGATTTGTCAGGATTTGCATATACTTAGTATAACCAGTGGACACGAATCATGTAATGTCTCTCCGTTTTTTAAAGTAAGAAACAAATAACATCTTAGTCTAGCAATAATCGTCTATTTTCAAGAGATATTAGGGAAATTTAGTATCAATTTGCGTTTTCCCAAAACCCAAGAAACTTGTTGGTGTCTGGCTAATTTATGAGGATATTTATAAGATGTATGCGAAAATCTATGCTTTTTTAGCACAAACGAACGCTGGCCTATCGGACTACGGCTTTTAATTGACAGTTGAGAATATATTAATGCCACACTCGAGTTATGCGTATTTCAAAGCCTGATTGAAAAGATTTTTAGATTCATACGCCACTATGTTATATTTTAGCGGAAATGACATTTTGTATGCAATAGTATTACAGTATGGTTAACTTAGTTGCATATTTTTACGGATTTAGAACTTGGACTTGTATGTATTTATATATAGTACCGGGAGTAACCAGGGATTGGTCTGAGCGAGTTTTTATCGAGTGTCGTAAAACCAAAACCAAAGTAATTACTTTGGCCAATCAAAAACGACGGAGACAATCCAGTAAACCAATCAAAATTCGAAGTAATTACACGAAGCCCGTTTTGGTTTCACTTCTGATTGGTTTGAAAAATGGCGCGAGAACTTTAAACTAATCACTGATAAACCAAAGCAATTCGCTAATTACTTTCGACACTCAATTAAAAACCGCTCTAGTGCGTTCGAATCGCTGCAACATGTCCCTCGGAGATGTACCCGCCATATTTTCATGTGTGCACATTTTGCGATTTTGTCCCTGCTACAAGTCCCCGCTACACGACCCATGCTACATATCGCCCCAGTTTACTCTACACAAGTTTTTGTCGCTGCAACTTATCTCTGCCACATGACCCCTCGTGTCTGCTCACCTTAACTCCGGGAAATTTGAATTGGATACAGCATTGAGTTAGCTGATTTGGTCTATGCATAGTTAATAGATGTAGGCTGGTTATAAAACTCGACAAGTTTCTTTGTTTCATGTTTTTGTTGGTTTTTTTGGGCTCGGACCCTGCCCAAAACCCGTAAAAAACACGCTTTTTTCGGCAGGATAACCGATCAAAAGCTTCGACTAATTTATTCGAAATTAACTTGCGAACCAAAAACAAAAGATTGTGCAGGGTCACGGTCGGTTCAACATCTAATTGCGACTGTATTGTTCCTGCTTTTGAAATTCCCAGGGTTTCATAACCAGTCCCTAGATTAACTACGGTCTATGGCGATACTTCTTGTTTAGAAACATTGTCGTCACATTTCTTTTGATATTAAATTTGCCAATCACGAAACATTTTATTCTTTTGACAGCCAATTAGCTTCTGGTTGGCATATATTAATAACAATGGGTGACATTTAGAGAAATATCGCTGTTAGAGAAATTAAATGTAACCAAAAAATCAATTGTTATTTTTCTATGGGTTTCAAAACTATGTTAACTAAACACTAAGCGACCAAAGTTTGAAGCATTGATTTAACTGGAATCGAATCCTTTGATACCCAAACCAGCCCAAACTGGTCAGACTTAGTATTTTACTCTGTCTAACCGGCCGGACGATTTTACTCGTCAATGGGGAACCCCCGGGAGTCAATGCGTTAATGGTCCGCGAATAGTAACTTTGAGATCTTGAGAAAGCTGGATCGAGGAGAAAATGACGTCAAAGGCTCTCTACTTTAAGAATGCAATGCGTGTGTGCGCCCCGTAAGGACCTTTTTTTATTTCGAAAGTGAAGTTTAGATGGACGTCAATCAAAAGTTTCCATGACGATACTCCTGTTCTCTTGGCGGCAGTTGAATTCGTCATGGCACATTTGATTGACGTCCACCTAACTTTTATTTTCGGATATGAAAAACTGTCGTTAAGTGGCACGTGTTACTGATAACCGCTGTAATATACAGCAAGGGAGTTTTGGGCTTTCAGATTTTTAAGCTCGCGTTTTGCATACATAATAAACGGTGTTTACACGCTGAAATTTAAAGCTACTGAGTCAATGACGTCATTTTTCCCTGGATCCAACCCTCTGAGGTCCAGTCGGTCAGTTTTGAACGTGAGTTATGGCGGACAGTGAAGTCTAAAACTTACACTCGAAGTAAACGGCCTTTGGATAAAAATCAAAGCTCAAAATTTTGCCAGTCAGGTGTTAAGCAAACACACTTTCAAAATCTGAAGGAAAAAAGGAAGTGATTTTATAAATCGCACTTTAAGATGGAAGGATTTAGCTTTTATTTACTGCTGACTGTGAAGGGAACGGTGAAACGGCAGGTTACTGTTTTATGAATTAAAAACCGTGCATGTCGAGCAAACGCCGGGTTGTGGACACACGGTATTTGTCACCTCACCTAGACCTCCCTCCTGTTTATGGCGCACTAAAATGGTCTCGTGACCCATAATTAAATCAAACAATTTCTCTTGATAAGCCTGAGCTGATGGTAGAACTTCTCCTGATGCTGCACCAACAACTTATGTCCCTTTAGAGACCAGGAAATAAAATGCCTTATTATATACTCAACAAACTAATGGGTTTCTGATTGGTCAATGACGAGTTTTCATTTTATTTTTTATTGATTATACAACTAACCAAAAAGAAAATACATGAGTATATGGTTAAACTAGAAGAAATATATGGAACGAAAAAACAACAAATACAAGTGCGTTACAAGCAGTGCCCGCAAATCAAAAAATAAATAAGTAAATAAATAAATAAACCTAATATACACAAATTAGCTACTATTAATTTATGCTTCTTTTACCTTCATAAATTACAGAATAGCTGGAGTAAAATTACTTGAAATAAGGCAATTCCATTTATTACTATAAAACTTGCCAGTTTTGTTTTTGACTGCAATATACCTTTCGGTCGTCAAAGTTTCGTTAAGTTGCAGTATGAAAAGCGAAAAGAGAAACGATTCTTCAACTAGATTGCTTTTGTAGATAAAGACGTTTTGCTTCTAACAAGACCAAACTTAAAACTTCCTGGTGCTTTCGGGGCTTGACAAGTCCTTAAAGAAGGGTTAAGTCATTCAAATGAGTATTTTCTTTGGTGTTGTAGTGGCACCATGCCCTAAGTTTATTCCAGAAAAAGACATGAAGAAAAAGACTACATGGACGCACTTTAAAAACACGCGTTTGGTTGTATGCTCTTCATTTTTACAGGGGTGGCATATATCATCATTTAGCCTTCTTAAGTTTGTCTTTGGTGTAGATGATGGCATGATTTATCTTGAATTGGAACATTGTTAGCTTTGTGTCTTTGGTAATTTTAAAAGGCCAGTTAAAAATTTTTATGCATATCAGGTCGAGCTGTACCAAGGCTGGTTATTTCATTTTCACTGATGGGTGGTTGGAATTTATTTTCAACAATAATCTTGTGAAGAGCAGCAGTGGAGATATTTTCTGCATGTGTTTGTGTTGTGAGATATGTGATTATGTTTCCATTTATGTGTTTGTGTTGTGGGTTTTGTGATTCTGTTTTGCAAAATGTTTCTTTGTGTTTTGAGATTCATTAATGCTTTTGTGTTTTAAGTTTTGAGATTTGTGTTTTACCTTAGTAAACAGCAAAAGAGAATGGCACAATAAGTCAAAAAGACCCCTCTTAACTTGGCTAAAAAAGAAGATTATGCTAGCCGCATACTTAAAAAAGATGACATTCTTGGAATAGTTTTAATCGAAGTCGGTCGATCAAAGTGAACACTCGTTACGAATTTCCGTTTATTCCCTATTAAAATTCTCTAATTATACTTTCTTAATGTGTCTGTCCTGCATTTGGGGAAGCGCATTTCGACAATTTCCGATAATGAGACCCAAGTATTTCAGGGAATACTACAAATGCTTCCAATTAATCGGTAAGTACAAAAATTGTCCAATGGTGTTAGGTTAAGTCCCCGAGAACCTGCAATGGAACCATCTCCACACAAACACAACCAAGAAGTTGAAAAAAATAAAAGTACTTGCAGATTATCCATGGAACGTTCAAGGCAACTTTTTATTTTCGTGGTGTATGTTTCAATTAACTGCACACCGTCAGATATTAGAGATTGTCAGGGTTTCGAATTCTCTAGATCCCATTTGAAATTCAAAACGAATCCTGTGAGCTTACTTGAGCATGGACAAGATACAGGTACGGATTTCCTTGGTATATGTCACCAGAGATCCCTGCCTCCCTTTATAGGAGGCAGTGTGGCCCAGTGGTTAGGGCGCTTGCCTTGAGATCCGGAGATCCCGGGTTCAAGACCCGCTCTGACCGCTCAATGAATTTGTTCCTGGTAGTCCCTGGTTCAACTTCCCAGCTGCACTTGTAAATAGCCAACTGGTTTGCCTCCGGCCAGTTGGGATTCTTAACAGTTGTTGTAGTTGTTTCGTTTATTGTTTCATTGACCCTGAAAAGCCTCTATGGGGAGCGGTCAATTAAGTATGTATTGTATTGTATTGTATTGAATGCAAGTTTTCGATGGCAGAGGGAGTGATATGCACTCGATCGCCACTCTCCACCCCTCCAAGTTTTCAACAACAACAACAAGTTTTCGATCTTAAATTATAGTTTTCTCTTAACTGGGTCAATAGTTTGCCTTAAAAAGAAAACGGGAGCTTGACTGACGCCATTGGCTATCGATTGGTGATAAATTACGTGATTCTCACCAGGAGTGTACACGCGTACATCAGTTAAGACATCTGAAAATTGTAAGCCGTGGTTAGCACTGCATGCAGACAGATGGATGGTTACACGCGAAGTTTAGAAGTAAAGTTTCTTCAACTGATTTAACAATTTGTCTGTCGATTTTATATAAGTGAAAACCCGAACTTAACAACTGTATACCTTACGATTCGATTCGATTGGTGTTTTGCTTGATAAAAGGTTATGATCAAAAAAGGATACCGAAATAGTAGTCAAAGGGGCAAATAGGATCTTAGAATTAATAATAATAATAATAATAATAATAATAATAATAATAATAATAATAATAATAATAATAATAATAAGACAGTATTTTTGGTTTTGTGATGAGAATGTAAAAACTATCAGTACTCTGTATAAAAAAGAGGAAATTGAAGACATTCATGAAGAAGGAAATGTTTTATTGTTTGTGACATAATGGACTGGCAAACTGTAAATAGTCTGTCCTTAAAATTAGTTCACCATGTCACTGAAAGTTGCCCTTGGTAGACCGGTAGTGCATATCTTAACATAAACTAAGTCACCTATGCTTACCTTCTGAAATAAGATATCAATCCATTTGTTTTTTGGGGGTTCTTGTTCAGAGAAATGCTGCTTATCTTGTGAAGATAGCCCCCTGATAGTCAAATTGCTCACATGACAGTACTTTCAGCAGTAGTGAAATTTCAGGAGATAAAAATGTACTGTACACGTTGGTGTTTTAAGGTATTGGTGGTGCCCACGACAAGCCAAGACAGGAATTTTTGAAAATGGCACAGAGAAAAATAAAAGCAAACTATCAGGTTCAAGTGCAGCTGAGAGCAGAGCCAACTAATGGAAAGGACAAAAATGCCATAGCCATTGACTTGAACCATGATAATGGATGGTTTCATTGGTTACATTGCCAGAGAATTCACAGGTTTATTGCATACACTAATTGAAAATGAGAAATTTTTGACGTACAGGTAACTGTCCACCACATCATTGTTTTTTTTTTTTTTTTTTTTTTTTGCGAAAATTGGATATAACCCTTTCAATACTACCAAAGGAAAAGTGGGAAAAGTATGTTATTACAAGGTACCACAGTGCTCGGTGAAATAATATTAAGAATTGCTTAAGAATGTCTTACAACTACTGTCTATTTGTATCTGTAACAATAATGTTGATTTTGTTTAATTTACTGGTATTAATTATTCATAAGTATAAAATCTATGAACAATTTTTTTATTGTACATGTATCTTAAAATACTTTGCTGAGTCTCATAGAAACTTAACTTTCCGTGGTTGTGCACTGTCACAGGCACTACACACTATGTCATCAGGTTATTAGAGTGTAAAAACTGTATATCATTCAATATTTATTTATTTTTGTATCAATATTTCTTTTCCATAAGGGAGGCTAACAAAATCTGCACCTTGCTTGGTTTGCATTTTTTGCGCATTAAAATAGAACTTTTGGTCCTTTTTTTCTCACAGAGAGTTGTATATTTTGAGCTCACCCATTCAAATACTAACCCTGCCGGACAGGGCTTAACTGCAGTGAGATTTTGTCTTGGAAAGGTATCAGGCTTTTGGTGATATAGAAATTTCAAGGAACTTGAAAATGGTCAACATGTCAGCCTCAAATCAATGTTTCTCCATTCTCTTTTATTTTCTTCAATCTTTCTGGGTTTAGTATTATACTAGTAACCACATGTCTTTTCAGGGGGGCTATTTACATAAGACATCTACCATGGCACTACAATGATACACGGTACCAAAACAATATCGTGTATTGTTAGGGCTACATATTAGGCAAAGACAAGTTGAATCTCCTGAAAAACAAAATGCAGCTCAGTTGACAGTTATGGAATAAAGCACTGTGTTACTGCACTCAGTCTGAGGTCGCTCGTTTTCACTCCTTCCTCTCCCCATCTGATGTACCTCACTGGAAAGCTTGTTCTTTATGCCATTGCAACTGAGAAGCCCTTAATAACATGCATAAGTGGACTATGGAAAGAAAAACATGCGGGTTTTCCTCTGCAAGAACTTATAGCGGTACCGATGTTTGGAGTATTAATTTTGCAAGATTTTTGGGGAAGATTTGCAAAAAGAAATATTGTCCCAAAATTGAGAGCATGTTGTCTGCTCTCAGAACTCTGGAAAACAAATTATGGGCAGGAATTTCCTGAAACACTGTCGTTTATATCAAGCACAGGTTGAGTTAAGATAATTCAAAATCAGTAAAGACAACTTTATATGCACTGACCAACATATTTTGATCATCTGTAACATCTGGTTCAGCAGCTCAATTCAATGAAGCCGTGTACTAATAATAGTTCCCTAACGAAGCTTCAATCATTATGGTCTCACTTTGATTGAAAATTTTAAGGATCAAAAGAGATTATGATTGTCTTTTATTTTTCTTGTTGCTGTAGCCGTTACAGCCATAAATGGCACATTCTTGGAAACCACGGACTGCAGCATTATGGTATTATATGAAACGATAGTGATCTTATAGCTAAGCATAGTAACATTTCTTAGCACTGGCCAAAAAGTGAGCAGCAAACCAAGATGAACGTTTCTGTTTAGGTAATTTGCTCATCACCAATACAAATTGGGTTTGCTGAGTTCGTTTTTTTTGTTTTTTAGTTATAAGTACCTGAAGATAAAATATAGGCAATTGATTCCTTCATGCTATCACAATGGCAGCACAAATATAATTTTGGTGTTTCACGTACATGTATACATGTATGGAAGCATGATACAGTATTGTTGTAATGACCCATCAACTAATCATGTCGATTTAAAGTGTCAATACTGTTTCGAGCCTTTTTGAACCCACATCAGCAGTTGTAATTTGGCGCCATATCACAAATTTTAACAGAAATCTTATTTAATGAGTGAGTTCTGAATGTTAAAAGAAGAAGAAAAACCTGAAATAATCGAAAACTTCTTCTATCATGAACCACTCTCTCTTATCTCTTGTGGGGACAATTGACTGATCAACAAGAATACTTCATACACAGCAATGGTTCTCCGGTTTTAGAGTGAAACTGGTTTTCCTCGAGCTTGAACTGACTCTTGGTGCTTGGGAGCTTCCCTTGCGTATCATCAGATGATATGTGCTGCCTCCTTGAGCTTCCATACATTTTCAGCAGCATTTAGCTCAGCAAAACATGAAAGATAGATTTTTATCTGGCCACATTTTCCCCGTGCACTCTTCGAAAGGAGTTAACATTCCGCGCAATTATGTCATGCGAACACAACAAATCTTGCAATCCTTTTTGCTGTATTTCGACTACAATAACTCAAAATCCGTTGCGGGGGCAAGGGGGGGGGGGGGGGGGGGGGCGACCTATAAAATAGAAAACCCATTTGCCATGCTATATAGTGTTACATAATTGAAGACTTCAAAGTGAACACAAAGCGAGAAATCGATTTCTAAAAAGGGCACACTCGTCTTGGCAACGCGACCTGAGCAGTTTTGACGTCGTGCCGAAAACGTGAGTATTTCGCTTTGTGTTATAACGCAAAACAGCCTATTTTTGTCATTTTATCATCTGTTATTTGAACTTTATTCCCTTTTTGAAGGCAAGGCATAATTCTTTAAGCAAAAAGAATCGATGTTGACTAATTTAAAACGTTTTGTTCTTACCACGTCATCTAGCCCAAGCAGATCGATCGAAGTGATGGCGGCGGCAGCAGCTTCGAGCAAACCTTCAAAGTAAGTACCCTGGAATCGTTCGTTTTATTGACTCTTGCTAAGGAAAAAACTATTACTATTGCCATATATTTTCATGAATGATACAATTTACAACGTTGCAAGGCGTTTAAATTCGTATGTTATTTTCATTTCAGCTTTCAGTTGTCAATGAATCTTATCTTTTTTATCTGTACTTCGATCTTTCTTTTGTTTGGATAATTTATAAATCCGACTTGCTCGGCATTGAATCAGAAAAAAAATCTTCTTATGCGGAACAAACTAATTTGGCTCAGGGGATTTTTCGTAATGAGTCTTGAGCCATGGTCGATAATTCCTGAGTTCTCAAAAATGAATTTACCATGATGTAAGTTCAACTCCATACCTTTTGGTATTTACTAAAAGAAACAGAACGTTTTCATCAATACCGAATATTGTAATGAGGAATATTTTAAGTCTTTAAAAAGATTTAGAAATGGAAAAAGTCATTTCGTTAGATTTTGCATTTTCAGATCTGTTATTTTGGTTTTTCATTTAATTTATTTTGTGGAAATAGTTACAGATAAGTCATGCTTTAATTTAAACTGGAAAAGCACTTCGGAAAAGTGAAACTGACCAAGAAAAATTATGTGAATATTCTCATTTATAAGGCCTTGAAAGGGAAATCCAGACTTCTTTTACACTCTCCTTGAAAGAGAGGAATTGTGAATGAGGATTTTGTTTAACATAACAACTCATCTGTGAACTATTGACATTGTTATATGAAATCTCGCTAACTTAAACTTGCAAAAGAATTGAAATTTGCAAAGATAACTGAGCTAATTTACGTTGAAAATTACGTGTTACAACAGGGTTTGGTTTCAGAAGAAGAGGAGTTTTGTACTGTACTTGATTGCTTTCTCTTTTATTTGTTCCTCACATAGCAATGTGATGTACTGGACAGAGGAGCATAACATTATACTTTGCAGAGACGTTTTATTTGAAAATCCCTATAAATACAAAAAGGGGTCTCCCCAGCGGAGTGAAACCTGGAGGAAAATTGTAGATATTCTGAACAAATGTGCTACTCCCCAGTTTAATTTTGACCACAGGGCCATCCGGGACCACATCAACGTCTTGGTAAACAAGCATAAGAAAAAAATTAGAGCTGAAGAAAAGGCATCAGGAATATCCCCAGATGAGCCGAGTGAATTAGATGAGCTGATACAGCAAATTATTGCTCTAGAAGAGAGTGCTCCTACAGATACATGCAGTAAGGATAAAGCTGAAAAAGATGACAGAGCTAAAGCAGAAGATGTAAGAATGAAAGCTATGGAGAAGCTTTCCCAGACCAAAAAAAGGGAATTAAAAGAAGATGGTGAGGACAAACCAAAACGAAGAAGAAGAACAACTGGAGATGCCATGGAGTATCTAAAGGAAAGGGCACAAAAGAATGCCGAAATGAGGGAAAAGGAACTTCATCTGGAAAAAGAAAGGCAGCAACAACAAGCTGACATGCTGAAGGTTATGCACCAGCAACAAATGCAATTCCAGCAGCAACAGCAGCAGTTTCAGCAACAACAAATGCTCATGATGCAGCAGTTCATGGGCATCATGAATAGAATGCTTGAAAAATAGACATTAGTTTGTTTGTGTGTATGTTGTTTTTCAACTATGTTCAAGGCTGACAAACTGGTTAATCAGTGCTAATTAATTCTCATTAATGAGCTTTTAAAGTTAAATGTAAAACTCTGAGGATCATTTGCCACCCCTTTCTTTAAACTTGCTATTTTGGAAGTTACCTTAGACAACAAAACTGTTCAATTGGATGCAAGGTTTAATGTAAAGATATTGAAAGTGTTTCTGTTAAAAGGCTAGCTTTTTTTAGCTGAAGTAATCAGCCAGTGACGGTGGCTCGAGTCCAAAGTAATCAGCAGTTGTATTTGAGTAAAGGCAAGTCAAAGCATTTTGCAGAAGTGCACAAACAGTGTACATTTTTCCTACATGGCTAAGGCCTATTTTGAGATTTTTTTTGTAGTCAATAAACTTAAAATAGTTGATGATATCTCCAAACAACCATTCCACACTCGTACGCACTGAACTCATAGATGTATTAAACTCTTCCATTTGTCTGGTTAGGACTCCATGTCTGAAGGGGCATTGTAGATGGATACGCAGGGGGTATGCAGGATCCCCATAGATGCACATCTCTTGTCCAGTAGGGGAAAAGGCAAATTGTGTCAGGTCAGCATAGAGGCCAGACATATCTAGCATTCTTGCATCATGCCTTCGTCCCTCTAAATAAAAGCAACCAAACAAAAATCAGTCAACAAATAAGCATGCAGAAAATTTTCAGAAAGAGAGCATTGATCTTAGCTCAATTAAGATGGCTAGATGAACATAGGATTTGCTGTTCTTGCAGTCAAGGCACTTATGACCTATAGATACGTTAAATATTGCAAAACAATCATGATGGCCAGAATAAGAGTATTTCAACGAGTGTTAAATAATCCTCATACAGTAAAAATCTTTTGATTTTGAGCTTCTGTTGTTTTGTTTTCGTTTCCCGAAAACAAAAACAGCTATGGTAGAATACTACTATGGATAATGCATATATTAAATAAATCTCACCCACTGGTCCAAACAGATGGCCGATCAGCCCATTTGGTAATGCCACAGATTGGAATTTAAGAGCGTGAACTCGTTTGTGGCCGTTGTAAACAGCTCTCTGATTGACTCCTGGTTTTGATATGGGGCGAACTGTTCCATCAACAAAGCCGAAACAGCTGTCCAAGGCCGCACCTTTGTCATGAATTGCTTCAGAATAAGTTTGCAGTTGGTCTGGAGACATGATAAAATGATTCCACTTAGATATCCTATGGCCATGAACATTGTACATCCACTCGGTGACTTCATTGCTTATCATACTAAGCTCAGGTACTGATCTTCCAAAAATTGGAATCATATCAGACAGTCTGCATGGATAGGCAAAGCGCTTTAGCATAACACAAACTCCTTCTGTTGCATCCCAAATGGTGCCATTCGGACATATGAAGGTATCAGGCATGTGTAAAGCATCGACCAACAAAGGGATGTCTGTCTTTTCAAATCTGAAGTCCGCCTTACACTCGGCTGAGTCTTTGTTTCGGAGGGAAAATCTTTCGTAATCCCAGTGGCGAAATGGAAGGTTTTGTGGAGTGTATTGATCATAAAGCGCAGCAAATTCTTCGATGTCTATTACTTCTTCTTGAAAAGAAAATAGTAGTGCTTCCTGTGCAGTCTTAAACGAGTTTTGAGTCATTCTGTTGACGAATTTCAAGTGTTCTCACTGTTTTGCAGACCGCGTTTCATGAAAAGTTGTGTTGTTGAACTTAACTACAAATTTCCCGCGCTTGGAACGCGGTGCTCTCCCCAGTCCACCCTAGGTCCTCACGTTTTTCCGGACCACCGCGTCCTCGTTTCTTAAAGTCCGTAATGTTGTCGAACGGGAACGCTTGCAACGCAGGCTAGAGCGAGCCATGCGAGTCATCATGCGAGTCACACAGTTATTGACAGCTGACTGTTTTAAAGGGTGCTTATACTTAAATGCTGTTTATCTGTGCTATTTGAAATGGGTGCTCAGACTTAAACGCGAGACTCACAATGCTCGCAAATCGTCCGCCCATCAAAAGAAGACACCGTTGAAAGTGTTTACATTACTGTGGTCGCTTGGAAGTATCTTCATTAGCTTACCGGGATTGGAGTTTTTTCGCCGGTTAGACCACTAATTAACGGTTGAGAACATAAATGTTGAGTTGAATCGACTTTGATGATGTCTCGAAACGACAACAATTTGTATCGAATCAACTTGTATCGAAACGACTTTGTATCGAAACGACCGTAAACCAATGTGGGACTTCGTAAACTACTATAAAAATGTACGATTAAAATTCGTCTTACCTTTAAATTGCCTTCATAGCAATGAAAAACAACTCCAATATGTTTAATCTGGCGCATTTATGGTGAATTATCAATAAGCCAAAGCGAAAAAATGCCGAATTAACCGAGGGCTTCTGAGTTTCTCCAAGGAACTTTTCGTCCGACATGAACATCTGCATGAACGCTGTTCATTGGTCGAAATTTATCACGTGACAGCTGTCCTAGAATGCCTAAATATTTGACAATCAACAAGTGGGAAATAGCGCGTAGCGACTGTCCGTTTCCACGTACAGGATAAATCCGCGGAAACGGCAGTAGGTCACATGTACATATGTATAAGCGACCTGGCAAGATCAAAGTCCATGCGTCGTCGACCAATGAATGAGACTGTTGACGACATTCATGTCAATCATGCCGACAGGGAATATAAAAACGGCCCGTTTTCTGATACAGGTAAAACCTCCTGGGCTTCAGTACAGCGAGGAGCGCTCTTGTCGTGGAGGCCCTCAGAGCTGAAAAGTGAACTATCTGTCTGAACTATCTTCAAACAATCAAGACGTTCAACCGATTCGTAAAATTAACAACATTCGAAGAAATTTCGTGGGGATAATATGGCCAGCTTGTATAGGTATAGTAGGAGTTTTAATTCTTTGGTACTTGCCCGTACTTCCTATTTTACAGAACTTCTGTGGATCACATTGCAACAGTTTTGTCAAACTGTAGGAACCAAACTGTATGTATGTGTCTAATACTAGTTGTGTTGTGTTGTGTTGTGTTGATGTTTGCTCAATCCAGAGGCCCGAGGTTTTCGGGTCGAAAAAAACATATCGTTTTCCCGAGATATTTTACGTGTGCTCGCGAGCTCCCGGGAAAGTGTGAATAACAATGGTTGGCGTTGGAGGGAGCACTTCTAACACCAAGTCATGAGAAAAAAAATTACAGACAAGGAACAGTATTGACTGAAATGAGAAGATGCGAGGTAATTGAACGTTACAGATTGTCACCTGAAAGAACTGAGTGCGTTATTTCCAAGTTTGAAGGACCACATTGAGGCGCAACACCAGGTGAAATTTATTCTTTTCCGCTAGATCCGGCGAAGGTTCAGGTGGGTAATTTTCCCTTTTTCTATGTTCTGACCACTGTCACTTTCAAAATCTTTGTGGATTAAGAGGCCCCTTTTGAGTCTGGTCAGGGATTCAACTGTTTTCAATCGGTTTTAGGTCCAGATAGCCAGTACTTTGCAAGTGGAAGTGTCTTGTAAAGTATTAAAGTATTAAACTCGACTAGTATACTAGTATACTAGTAATGCACACCATCATTAGAGAGCATTCCATTTTCATTTATACTATCTATTTCGTGTTTGTAATTTAGACCTAAATTTAAACGTTTTTTCCATTCGGGTAGGAATATTCCCAAAAAACAGGGGTAAAAAGAACACATAACAGTATACGAGTCTTCCTAAATGCTGTTCTCTCTGCGGTCCGCATCGCGTGGTTAGTCTGTCATATGAATTGACACAATAAACAGTGATGTTCGAATATGATTAAAGAGTATGTTCCAAAAATGTTGATTCATATTCTGATACACACATTTAACTGCTAATCACTTCAAGTTTTAAGTTTTAAGTTGGGTCCGCCGCCTTAACTACTGTGATCTTTTATAGGAAACTATGACTAAATTTCAGACTGTTGGAGCTTTCCCTTGGGGGCGATCGACGGCACGCTTATCCCAATCGGCGCACCAGCAAAAGAGGTATACCTTTACGTTTGTCACAAGGTGTTTCATGCCATCGATCAACGAGATGGCAGTCTGCGATGAGTAAATGCGATTCACAAACCTTGTGGCCAAGTGGCATGGCTCGATCAGTCTATGACTCAGCCATATGCAGATTCACATGAAAAAGAAACAGCAGGAAGGATGGTTTCTTGGGGAAAGAGGTACACCCTACAGAGATACCTTACAAAGTGTCGAGTGCAGTGGAAGAAAATTATCAAAGGAGCCACACTAGAACAAGGAATATGAAAAAAAAAGATACTTTGCTTTCGGTGTCTTGCTATCTCTTGGGGACGATGCAGTTCTCCCCACGTCGCTGTTGCGACAGTGGTACTGCATATCAATTAAGATGTGCATCCTAGACAATATCCAGCTTCCAGATTGGCTCCATGTTATGCAGCTTAATGGCAGTGATGACAGGCCCATGTCTTGATCTGCACATCCCTGTGAGTTAGGTGTTGCCAAAAGTCAAAAACTTATCCAATAACTGTTTTTTTTTTTAAATGTAAATGCTAATGCCCATTCACTCACTTTAATACTTTAACTTCCACGAAACAAACAAGAAATAAATAGTTTTATATTTTACAATTTATTTCTCATTTAGCATGGTTTTCAGTTCTTTTATGTAACTAAGGAGGTTCCAAACAGTTTCAACCACAAAATAAACTCCTATCACCTGTTTGCAAGGTTAGACACCACACTTCTTCATGTAACAACGGTATTTGGGTCCCATGTAAAACACCATTTATTGCTCAACAAGATGCGTTCATTATTATTAAATTATTATTATTATTATTATTATTATTATTATTATTATTATTATTATTATTATTATTATTGTTATTGACACTTATTGACAAAAAGCAACAACACTATATAAGAAAAAAAAAAGATAAATCTAGCCATTAGAGATTTGGATAGCCCAGACTTAATAAAACTTGACTTTATTTTTTTTTTGTTCGATTCACTTCAATTTCAAGTAGCCAGTTGTTAATTGCCTATATGTAGAGAGATTTACAACTGTACCCAAAGACAAATAAAGTTCCCATAATAATAATAATAATAATAATAATAATAATAATTATTATTATTATTATTATTATTATTATTATTATTATTATTATTATTATTATTAATTTAATCTTGGGTAACTGGTTACTGACCACTGGAAAGCCTCCCTCCTTCAATCACTTACAATCAATTGATCAGCATAAACTCAACTGCCCTATACAGAGATAATAATAAATATGACATGACGAATGCTTCAAATGTTATGATATGGTATTGCACTGAGTCACAACTTCACTTTTGAAAAGCATGGAAAGGTTTTTAGCGACGTCAACATAAATATTTGACTGTACCAATGAACAATATATTGCACAGCATAACTGAGATGCTCAAGTCAAAATGCCACACTTTCTTTACCAAATGCAGAATTATTGTTGGGAGGAAATAAAAAAATATCACAAAAACAGGTGGCAATTATCAGGGAAAAGCCATGATTAAATTACAATGATTATCATTATTACCTCTTTGTTCTCTGCCATTCAGATCCTCAATTTCAAGTTCCAGTTGTTTTCTTTTCATTCTATAGTAACTGGTTGCCACCTCAAAGTGCTGAAAGTGCTAAGCCTAATATCTGATTGAAAAACATGGCCACTTCTGTGGAATAAATTTACCAATACCTCCAACTAAACATCTGAAAGATTTTTCTTTCTCTGTTTGTTGGATGGGACATGTCATACAATGTGCAAAATAAAACAAGAAAGTAAATCAGCCACTATTCAAAATTATGTTGTATGAGCCCTGCACAGTCTACTAGTGCATGTCTACATGTTCAATGAACAAAAATTTACCCACCACAAAAAATAATTGACGGTTTTACAAGTAGCAAAGTTTTAAAAATGTAATAGGTCAGTTAGCACCATCTTTTATTAATTAATCTCATAACTTATAAACAATGTAAAGTCCAATGACAAAAGAATATTGTGCAAAAGTACATGCACCTTTCACTGTTACAGTTGACTAAATTCAAGGATATTAAACTCTGTGACAGGGAAAAATATTATACAAGGGGGTCATTTCTTGAAAGTTCCGAAACTTTTGAGACATTTTTCAGACCACACTGAATGTCGAACTGATCAACCCCTTTTAAACAGGCATGAAACTTAGCAATTGTGCTGTGTTGCCCTGTTGAAAGACCTGCCCTCAGAAATGAGCCCCTGTAGAGAGAAAACATGCCTTAAATATATTTGTTTTCAAGATACCTGTAAATCCTCTCCCTAGAAAGAAGGATCTTTGCATGGCACAGATGAAGTGTTGCTGCCATCATTTTCCTTCTGAATAATGAGGGAATGGGAAATGGTACACTGTAATAGTGACCATGATCGAACTAGGGAAGAAGACTTTCAAGGAAAGGTTAACATATTTTTGTCTTTACAAGAGTATAAAAAGCATGACAGTGGCAGTATAAGTCACTTAAGCAACAAAATTAAACAAAGAAAAATTAATAATTCACACAAAAATTAAATAGCAGTACATTTTGTTCCTATTGAATGTTGGTTCATTAACTGTGAGACCTTTCTCCAATATTTTCAATGCCGTTAAACATATGATTTTTTGGTTTATTATCAGCATTTGAATGCAGTTGATTTAAACAACTTTTCAATGCAAAACAGCAATGCAATATGCAATAACAAACTAAAGCATAATAGGGAGCTTAAGCACGCACGTTTTTGAGCCACGGACAGCAACCAGAAGTGAGCTATTTTCACTTTTAACTTGTCCTCACACAACCACATTCACATTTCTGAGTATCTTAGTTTTCTCCACTAGAGATGAGTAGTATAAAAAGCTGGGAGACAACACTGTCCGGGCACACAAAATGTTCTCTTCCGGTTGCCGTCCACGTCTCAAAAACACGCATGCTTAAGCTCCCCAATATACAATTACCTCAATCATGACACAGTCTTGGCTACAGCTGGCCATCACATGTCATCACATGTCTCTATCCATACAGTTTCTGTTAAACACAAAAAAGCAAGGTGCCATTACATTACTGTTCTACAACCTCTCCTCAGTCCTGCCACAAACAGGCTGAAGAAAAAAATGGTGTTGTGATCTACAACATTGCTGATTCAAGCATAATTGAACAAGGAAGAGAAAAATGAAGTCAAAATAATATATACATGAAATCCAGATATGTATCAATCATATCAACATGGTTATAAGTGTATACAGTCATTAATTTCAATGGTAATTCTTAGGCATCTCTATTTTAATTACATTATTAATACTGCTAACATTAATTAATAATTTTATTTTAAATTAGTTTGTATATTTGTATGCTTGATTCTATTATTGTCACAAAAATCCTATTAAGAAATTGCAATATTACCAAGAGTGTCAGTTCCACAAGTTAATTGCCCATATTGCATGCTTGGGTGCCTGGAGGACAATTAAGTACATGTAACTTGCTTCTCTAAAAATCTCGTTGACAGTATTGCAGCAGTGGGGTTTTTGAGACCTTCACTGAATTCCTGCAATGTAAAGTTATTTTACATTGTTTTTAATCAAACAATAGAAAAGATGTATCACAAAAACACAACTACTGATCATTGATTGTTTTGTTGCTCTTACCTGAGCTTCATCTGGTAATTAGCTCCCATTACCAGTGACTTATTTATTTATTTATTTATTAAATATTACAATTTAATGGAAACAACTATATACGTGTATTAAATATCAAATATTAAACAAGAAAAAAAAATAATTTTAAGAAAAATTGTAAGAAGCCATAGGGATAATCTGTAAAAGAGTAATCAACACTCCATATTAGACAGATCACCGAGAAGCTGAGCAAAAAGTTTTTAACCACATGTTTAAAAGTTGCCAGAGAAGGGGCTAATCTAACCTCTAATGGCAAAGAATTCCATTTAAGACTCACCTACAATTCTATTACAATAGCCGTGTTTAAATAAATTTGGTGACCTTGCAAAGTTCGACTTTCAAACTTGTCTTTCCCTGGCGGGTCTGCCTTTCCTTTAGTCCTTCCTTTTCACAGAGGCGGTCAGATTTTCCTGACGTTTCTTCACGTGCATTTTTTTTTCCAAATTACCAAACCTGGCCCCAGTTGTTCAAAAGGTGGATAACGCTATCCACCGAATAAATCACTATCCATTGGATAACGCAATTGGTTTTGCTAGCCCCAGTTGTTCAAACGATAGACAGCACTATCCACCGGATAAACACTAGCAAAACCAATTGAGTTATCCAATGGATAGTGATTTATGCGGTGGATAGCGCTACAATTTATCTTCAGTGGATGGGGTGATAGTCACCTTGACTGCATTGTGTGACTTGCGTCATTTCCGCTTCTAATCCATTCTAATTTGTTCCCAGGATCTCTCTTCTCTGCCTCCTTTCTCAACCACAAAGAGACCCTGGGAACGAGGTTGAATGTTTCTTTGTTTTGAGGGTCCGGTGGTTTCCTGTTTTCTGTGTTGGTTGTGTTGCCTCGGAAGTTGATAGTTAACAACTATTCACCGAAGTAGAGGTGGCTAGTGGTGGATATTTACCGAAGCGGCGAGGTAAATATCCACCACTAGGCACCGACGCTGAGGTGAATAGCTGTTTTAGTATATACTAAAACAGTGAGATAATACAGCACAAAAAGACGATTTTAACTCATTTAGTCCTGCAAAGATTAGGAAATTTGTGGGAGCAAATTCCGCGCGAATTGCTCGAAGGTGAATACTTAACAACTATTCACCGAAGTGGAGGTGACTAGTTACGCGAAGAGAAACGGGAGTCAAATGAGCCACGCCCAGATGGTCTCCTTTAGGGGTTAAATTCAAAATTTCCGACGAGCATCCCTGTCTGTTCCATATGGGAGTCCCCCCACCCCCTTCCCCCCCCCCCCCCCGGGTTGAAATGCTGGCGTGTTGCTTTTGTGACAAATAAAAGTTGTCACGTACGAAAAATATTGCTCGCGTAGACGACTCGTCACATAAAATGTGGCAAATTCCTGCCTTTGGAGAACGACCGGGCAAGTATCTACACGATCAAATGAATTTGCTTCATAGAATTGTCACATAATAATTACTCGTGTAGACGGGGCTTAAATGTAATTTTATCGTGCTAGCGCTCATAACAGTGGCATGTACGTGGAGATAATCTAATTTGCGCGTGTCGTGTGAGTAAATGACATCACTTTCTCCTCTATCCAGATCGCTGAAAGCTTATCGGTCGAAACCGCACCAAGTGTGGACTTAAAATAAACAGCCTTAATATTAGTACAAACACTTTCGCCTGTTGAGCATTCAATGCAAGTACTTTCCAAATGTGAAGAAAAACGAGAACTGATTTTTTTTAATCGTAGTAGCACTTAAACAAAAAAAATTAACTGTAAGATTTGAGCAAATAAATAAACGAAAATCTTAAAATTCAGCATACGTTAATTGTTTTTTATTTTCTGGACCCGAGACAATAGACCAATTTCGATAGATTGAAATTCAGTCCTGAACAAACGGCATCATCTCGAGGCTCTGGGGGCTGGGGAATAGGCCATTTCCGAGTTCATGTCTGCCTCCTCCTCAAAGCGAGTCTAAGTGCAAAGTTTTTGTGATGGTAATTTTTTTAGGTCTCCTTTACATATGAATGAAAACTAATTTTCCTCACAAAAACTTCGCACTTAGACTCGCTTTGAAGAGGAGGCAGACATGAACTCGGAAATATAATGGCCTATTAATATTAGGATTTGTATGAGTTTATTCCCCAGAGCCTCGAGATAATGCCTTTTGTTTAGGACTTATTTTTAATATATCGAAATTGGGCTATTTCTATAGGACCCGCGACAATGTATACAGGACCCGAAACAACGGCTACTGGACCCGCGAAACACGTCACGCGCCAAGTAGATTATCTCTACGTGGACAGAAACCCATGAGTTGGAGCGAGCAACTTCCATATATTTCTGTTACGGCGTTTTCACAGACCAATTTATTTTTCGATTAATTAAATTTCCCGCGAATGAGACTCCCGCAGAATCTCAATGACCAATCACAGGAAACTAACTTGGCGTCATAGCGTCACCGAACCGGAACTGCCTTTGTTGTTTTGCGGCAAAGGTAGTCCAAAAATAGATTGGTCTTTAAAAATGCTGTGACATAGGCTTAGTATGGAAGTTGCTCGCTCCTACTTATGGGCTCCTGACGTGGAGTATTTTCCTGTAATGGGATTAGGAAAGTATTTTAGTATTCAGGGATTGACATGTTCTCTCCTTAGCTGCCTCTTTACACGAGCTGACTGCAAAAAGATTACAGTAACACCACCGTGATGCACACGAAAATTGAGTCAATGATTATTTAATTTGAAAAGGGGTGGAAATTTTTCACCAAACCGTCATAACGCGTTTTCAAAATGAGTGAAAGCTTAACACTCAGTTTAGCACCTTTTTGGGGACTGATTTTCTAATTTTCTGATTTTTCTGATTTTCTGTTGATAGTGCTTGTGTTTTGCTTCCGGGTGCGTGTTCAGCTAACAAGAAAACCCTAAAACTAAATGGTTGGTTCGGTGAATGCAGAGAAGCGACTCCCAGCTTTTCACGAGCACGACGAACGCTCAGCTATCACCATTGAACCGAAAACCAATTGTACATGACATCAGCTATTCGGTACTAAGATAGACTGGGGCCCAGATCATCGGTAAAGGTTATATTTAACAACGACCGCACGCATGGTATTCCCTTGTTAATTCTTTGTCGTAATAGAGAATATCGATCGATTTGGCTCGTTCGACCAACATCCTAAATGGCAATGAGTGTAAAAGCTCATTCAGATCTACCCCCCACTCCACCCTAACCCTACCCCCCCCCCCCCCCATCCTGCTCCCCCCTGACCCGCTACGAATGGGACAACAGGGTGCTTTTTAAGGCAAGCTCATCGGAAGTAAACATTTCGTATGCCAAGACAGTAGTGTCTCCTAGATTTTTCAAGACCAGGCCGCCCGATGATCACTAATAGAGAAAAATACTTAGCAACATAAATGTGGTTTCTTGAAGACAATTTGAAAAGGAAAACAGCTCACTTCCGGTTGCCGTTCGCACCTCGTTCCCAGGGTCTCTCTTCTCTGCCTCCTTCGTCAATGGAGGCAGAGAAGAGAGACCCTGGCAACGAGGTTGTCAAAAATGTCTCGTGCTTAAGCTTCCCAACACCGCAAAAAAAAAAAACGGAGGTGCATGCTAACGTAATACCACGAGGAAGCTCTTAGGAACCTTTCATAACTCTTCTCCAGTTGATCCGTGAGCTTGCTCACACGAGCATTTCATTTTCTTTCACAGTCGCTCTGATCTTGCGAATCTGACTAATGAAGGCCGCGAACCCGTACATGAGGGAGGGGATGGTGGACACTCGACCCAACCGATCCTCCCTGCTGAGACAGCCACTAATCACACCAGAAGCTTGAACCACACTGAAGAAAATGCCGCCGCGGACTCGATTTTCTCTGGTGACGGAGGGGCTTGGCAGGCACCCGAACAGAGCCAACTTATGGGATCAGGGGCTAACCAAGCCAACGGGATGAGCGAAGCTGCTGTGGTACCCACTGGACCGATTGGTGGACCAGACAACGGGCTTTGTGGTTCTACTGAGAGCGGAGCAACGAGAGACCGGCGCCTGGCTGACATGACTATTGAGCAAGCCGGCGGAAGGGACTATCCTGTCATGGGACTTGACGCACAGCACACCAGCCCTAATTGCCACGCAGCATCGGAGAGTGTATTCAGAGTTCACTCTGGTGAAGGTGCCCAGCAGATCAACGAGTTACCTGGAAACCATGAAGAGGAGCCTGTTGCTGAAGAGGCCAATGGATCAAGCGTCCACAACGCTTGTGGAGACAGCTATCGCCCTTCTGAGACAGCTACAGGAGAGGGACTGCCCATCCGAGAAGATATGGCACGCTTGCCTGTACAGGAACAAGGTGACAGAAATGCAGTACAACAGGCGCCAATTCTACCATCAGGTGAACAGCCAGGCGAATTCTCTTCTATGGGAAACGCCGAAAAGCCCACAGAGAATTGCTGCCGTCCAAGAGAGATAAAGCAATGGAATCAACAACTTACGAGGCAAGTGGCACATTTCAATGACCAATAATAATAATAACAATCATAATAATAATAACATTGATACTAATAATACTAATAATGATAATGTTAATAGTAATAATAATAATTACAATAATGTTAATAATAATAACAATAATAATAATAATAATAACAAACATCGTTGTAAGGAGATTTATGATTTCATTCAACGGAAAACAGATTTTTGAATGTCCTTTTTTTTTGTACATCATTAACGACTTGTAGCCATGATCCCGAGAAAAGGACAGATACGAAGCACGCAAATGAGAACATTTTGCTCCGCATTTGTGTTAGACATGTGGATTCTTTTATCCGCTGTGTCTGTCTTTTTATTGATCACAGTGTATATGTCCGAGTTTTCACCTTTTAAAATCCCTTTGAAATGGTGCGAGCCTTTCAGTACAACTGCAATCTTCAAGCCTTGATTGTGTGGGGTTTTTTTAGAACTTTAACAAAAAATAGGAACAGGAACAAAACGTAATGAAGTAAGAGCGTCCGCTGTTGTCGATAACATTGTCTGTCGTTTCGACAATCTGAGCGAATGTCATCCTTATGCGACTAAAAACTGTCACCTCAACAAGAACACTGCTGAGGACCACTTACTGACGAACCACGAAATTGACTGGGACTCCGCTAATTGCAATTCCCGGCACTTATACAAACTACCACCAACGACTCACACTATAGAGCTGGTTTACAAACCAAGAACAAACACATGCACTGAACCGTTGCCAACTACTGCTAGCGCCATACAAACGACTTATTGACGATTGACCAACAGAACAGTCAAACAACGACAGAGCACCAATCACAGTCTTCCCAGCCAGCAACATCACTAACGGCAACTCCGCAAAGCAAGAATATCATTGGTTAAAAAAGGAAAAATAATCGTGCTGCACGTGCAGCACGAATTTCATTATTTGCCCGTACTCCACAAAACAACAACGTTAAATCACCAACTGGTTTTGACGACAACGTGAGCATATAACAATGAAACAGTCATTTTCTGTTTTGACTTGAACACCGTTCGTACCCATTGAGTTACAGGATAGTTCGCCCGTATTATACAAAGTGAACAAGTTATATTTTGGAATGACGTTTTCGTTGCCGTAGCCGTCGTCTTTGCTTAAGCTCCCTACGAGGGAATTTAAGATACTACAAAGGCGACGGTCGACGAATACGCCACCTCAAATTATAACTTGGCTCTATCATAAGTCTTTCGCGATTATTCAGTCTCGTTCACGTCCTACAATGCGGGCAAAGTATCCTAAAAATAAATTGGTACGAGCGGTTTCAAAGTTAAAATAGAGAATGAAAGATTCTCTGTTGCATGCTTCCGTTGTCGTCAAAACTTCAAATTTGGTGATTTCACGTCGTCGTTAAGCAGAGGACCGCAAACATACGTGCTAAAATTCGTGCTGCACATGCAGCACGAATATTTATGCTCTTTTAACCAATGATATTATTGTTTTGTGGCGTTGTCGTAGTCGTAGCCGTCGTCTTTGCTTAAACTCCCTATACTGACTAGAGTAATACGGTCAGAGATTATACGATTCACCGACACTACACAAATCACTTGACTCTGAGGATCACTTCCGCTCAAGTTAACGTAGTCAGTGTGACCAAGAACATGCAGTCCTTTTCAGGACTACACTCACCTGGACGATCTTGCTTCATCAAGTCTTGATATGATCCCTGGGTTTAAATAATTCAGTTTGCTAATTATGCAAAAAAAAAAAAACGTTTAAATGCTCGATAAAGTATGCCGTTCCTCGGTGATTATCAGGTTGGTGGTAAGAAAAAAATGGGCATGTATATATAGAAGTAAAAAGCGTAAAAGAATATTAAATCTCATGAATTGTAATTAAAGTTTAAAAATGCCAAAAAAAAAAGCAAATCATGATACTGAACTGAAATGTTAGCAAGCGCCAAGATTTGAATTCGAAATTAGTGCGTTTTTGTCCGAAGAGCGGTCAAGACTTCGTCATTTATCATTTGTTTCTGTTTTTAAAAATCTTCAAGTGAAGTACAACGAGGAATTCTGCCACTTATGTCAAGAAATTAATTAGATGTATCCAACAAGAAGTGCCCCTTTAAATCAATTTAAGCATTTACTATCCATTTAGAAGAATAGAATGTTTTCACTCACGTGATCAGTAACCTTGTTTTTCCACCGAAACAAAGGAAAACGTTTGCATGATAATAGAACTCAATTCCGAGAGGATTAGTTGGGTGCACCAATATGGCCGCCGTTCTATTAAGGAAGTAGGGAGCTTTAGCAACGACACGGCAACGAGAACGTTACAAATTTGCATATTTAGTGGATAAAATTTGAACGCCCTGCACGTGCGCTTTTTACTTTTGTCCATTTCTTTGCCGTCGTCAGCAAAACAACAGGGAGTTTTAGCAGAGACGACGGCTACAGCAACGAAAACGTTAGTCCAAAATATAACTTAGCGCTATCGCAAAATGCAAGTATTTCGCGATTAATCCGTGTTGTTCACATTGTACAATACAGGCGAACTATCCTGTAAATGGATGGGTACGAACGATTTTAATGTCAAAACTGAAAATGACTTT
>OX421456.1:5721469-5723969 GCA_949126865.1 Montipora capitata | reverse complement strand
GTTAAGTGCGAGAATCACTTCTCAATTTCGTCTATAACCGCAATTCAAATACACATTCATTTCATGTTTATCTTTAGTAGAGGACTGGAGTTTGGGTGACAGTTTGTGACTTTGGTTGTCTGTATTCCCAGACCATCCGCGAGTGACGTTGACTTTGACGTTGGGCGGAGAGCAACGGGACGCTTACTAAAATCGTCGTGCGTCTAATTAAATACCTGAGGAACTAAGGGAAATTTACCTTCCACTTTCTTGGTCATGATTTATTGAAAAGTCTTGAAGTGATTGGGCTTTTTATTAATATCTAAAAATGATCATATTGCAGGTCAAAACCGCAGGAGGCTCGAAAAAAGAAAAAGGCACTCGACCCATCATTCACTTTCAAAATAACCGAGGTTGATCAACATCGCGAAAACGAAACACCAATATTTAGTGATGCAGTGTACAATGATCACCAGGAAAAGCTGGTTGGCATAAGAATTCACCCCAAGGGCGTAGGAAGTGGAACAGGCAGTCATGTTGCGCTGTTCATTCATATGATTAAAGGAGACTTCGATAATTCCCTGGTTTGGCCTTTTGCTGACACAATCACTGTTAGTGTCCTAGATCAGAGTGATTCCAGTCCCCGTCGCGACATCAGTCGGATCATACAAGCAAATCACTTGCCGGCTTTCCGACAGCCTGATGAAACCATTTGCCGCACCGGGTATGGTTATGAAAGGTTCGCTCGAATCGAGGAGTTCTTTGGTCCTCGATATGTGAAGGACGATAAATTGTTGTTGAAAATAGAGTTCTCAGGGTAATGATCAATATGTGCACCCGTTAATTCAGTAAAATGTTTCTGTAAGAGACTTTAATTTTGTTATAGATTGCACAGACGTAGTGCCTAAAACAATTCAAATGTGTGAAAAGATAATGCTATTTTAACTGCTTAAAAAGTAGAATTGGTTGATACATTTGAGATGTGCTCACCAGTTAGTTCTGCCCGGCCTTTTTTTTTAAAGAAAAGTATTGGCCCAAACAGAGTTAAAATAGTGCAATGCGTTATAACGACCGAAGCCTAATAATTGTCCATTTCACACGGTTGATTCGGCGGCTGCAATACAGTGTAGCGTGGCTATACTGGCTTTACCTGTTTTTGCAATTTGTAGGGGAGCAATATGATCCCTGGAATTTTTAACTATTTAGTTATTTCAGGGAATCGCTACTCTTAAATAACTTGTACTAAGTAATTTTTTTGTAAATATTAACCAATGAAGTGTGTTGTTGTTGTAGCAACAAGTTTTAAATTGGGACGTATACAAGACATGGACCCCGGGTCCATGGACCACCCCTGTGGACCCGATCCATGGACCACCCCTGTGGACCACCACTCATTTTGTAAAGTTACAAGAATAAAAATCTTTAGACGAAAGAAAGAAGTAATCCTCGCACTCATTTGGAAAATTTAAGCAGGAACCCATGACTAGGGGTGAAAAACTCACATACTAAGAGTGTGTTTCTCTGGGGGGATGATCCAAAAAAGGATCATCATTGATCCAAGATCACTTGGATCACGGTGAATTAAAAGAAACCGAAAAATCCAATCTGGGATTTCTTTGATGCACCATGACCCACCCAAGTGACCTGGGATCAATGATGCCTTTTTCGGATCATCCCCGCAAAGAAACGCACCCTATTGGCTAAGACTATTTCACGGTGTTTTTACAGACCCATCTGTTTCTAGACCACCTTTTCAGTCAAAAAACAAACACAGTTCCAGTTCGGTGACGCTATGACATCAAGTTAGTTTCTTGTGATGTGTCATCGGGCTCGTTCGCCAGAAATTCAATCCAATCTGTCACAGGAACATGAGGCTGTGGTTAGTTATGGGCTTCTGATTTACGCAATTTTCTTTTAAAGGCACCTTTACCACCTATTTGGTGGCTCTAAAGGTGATTTGTCTATAACCCGCACTTCAAATTCATTGATCTAGTTCTTCACCGCAACAAATTGACCTGCTCTTAGCTTCATAGCTCAGTTGGTAGAGGATTGCACCAGCATCGCAGAGGGTCATGGGTTTCCACTCCCGTTGAAGCCATCTGAATTTTTGAAGTGTTTATAAGAGACAATTGCCAGATAAGTGAGAGGATAATTTCCCTCTTTCGTATAAAGGTTTTTCTGCTTGTAACTTTACAAAATGAGGAGTGGTGGTCCACAGGGATGGTCCATGGACCGGATACACAAAGGGGTCCCTTGACCGGGTCCACAGGGGTGGTCCACGGACCCGGGGTCCATGTTTTAAATACGTCCTTTAAATTGGACCTTTTGGATTTTTCTTTCATAAGAACTGATGAGTTTTTCAAATGGTTAGACATCTTTGTATCACTTGCAAATGAAGTTTCTCGTGCTTTTCTGCCTGATTTCCATATTCATCTTAACTTTATTTGTTTGCCGCATCAATATGGTGTAGAATTTTAGGATAGTATTTAAATTGGGCGCAGAAAGAATATTTTTTAAACAT
>OX421456.1:5678969-5713969 GCA_949126865.1 Montipora capitata | reverse complement strand
TTAGTTTCTGCTGCTCAACCTACCAGCCATGAAAAAATCACCACATTTCACCAGGTATAGCAAATCAACCACCCTCTGAGGCACCTGCGTTTCTTTGGTCAATGAGTTCAACCAATAAGTGTTTCATGTATTTTTTCTATTTGAAGCTGAGAAGCGATGTTTATGATCAGTTTGTCAATGCAGACCAAGTCGCTGGAGTAAAGGTTTGTGTTACCATAATGATAATGATCACTTTCACTATCAATGAAAATATTATTAGTAATATTAATTTAACGTAGTAATATAGGAGGGTAACAGACATTTAAGGGTTTAACATATGTCAAGCATCATGAAGACCCTAAAAACCATAATTTTTGTGAAACCATACAATTTGCCTCTTCTGAAAACCTGATCTATTAAACATCTTTAAAACAACTGAAAAATATGAACATGACTGCAAAGCTGCATGTCTTGAAACTGCACCCTTTTGAAATTACAAAGGAATTTATGTCAATGAAATAAATTACACAGAAAGTTTCAGGATTTTCACAAAACAAGTTGAAGGACAGGGTAATGCCCCTCGTATCCTGAAGGGTTTCTTTTCAAAGTTTGGCTAGTGCTAACCAGCATTAAATAACCGGAATGAACTCATAGCCAGGGTAAAGTAGGATTTAACAGATGCTAGTGCTGATAATGGATTATGGTGGTCAGATGCTTGAACCACTGTCAACACTGACCAGTCACTAAAGTCTAAAGATGACCCTCGGTCTCTGGGGTTGTTGAAACTACACACATCAACAATAACCCTTCTCAGGACTATTGGCTTTCACAAGGATTGCACTTAAAACATCAGTATTTCTCCGCAGTGGACAAGATTTCCCAAATTAAGCAGCATTCTGAAAGGTTTTAGGCGTGGAGAGGTAACAGTGTTTACGGGACCAACTGGAGCAGGAAAAACAACTTTGCTAAGTGAGATGTCACTGGATCTATGTCTGCAAGGGGTGAGCTGCATAAAATTCTTAACAACTCTTTAAGAGTCTGGCCCCGGTTGCTCAAAGCAAGGTAATAGCGCTTACCAGCGTTACATACTATGGAAACCTATAGGCTTTGATATCTCTTAACCAACGTTTAGCGTTAACCAGGCTTTGAGCAACCGGGCCCTGGAAAGTATTAATTTGAGATCATGACAATCTCATTAGCAATTTCGATAAGGCTTGCACATGTGAAATTAGGTAATTTTCACTTTGACTACAACTACCAGAAATCAGTTTGGTTTTCTTTTCTTTTTTAAATTTCGTATTCTCAGTGGGGTAAAAATAACAAGAGCTCTAATTAGCACGAGACAAAAAAAACCCTGAAGGATTCTAGGTACTTGTAGTCAAATGGCGTCATGATGCAAATGTCCTATTTAACAAATTGACGTCAGTTTTTCATGCGTCTGTCCTGTTATTGACAATGAATTTCGTCATAACGACAGAGCTGAAAAACGACTGCGCAAGTCACTGATCCGCGGCACGAAACGCAGGCTCAAGGGCGCGCTCATTCAAAAAGACTATTTGTTCGCCGGAAAATGACAGCCGTTGATTAAATAAAAAAAAATAAGGTCGCTGTTTGAAAGATAAGGATTTTGTCACAATTTTTGACGAGTTTTGATGTTTTTCCAAAAATTGAAGTGGTGTACAAATTGTGTAAAAATTGTTTTCGCGCGGTAAATGCACCTTTCGTGTGACTATACGGTGAATGGAGGTAACGAGCGCTGCAGTGCTTACTTTTTTGACAGTGTTGGCTTTTGTCGCAAGTTTCTCGAACGGTTTTTGCACGTTGTTGGTTTTCTGGGAGGACCAGAAATTCCCTTAAACCCTGTTTTGGCGATTTTCGGCCGGTGGAATTGGTGAGAGCTTCGAACTTATCGGTGGAGACTAGTTCGCCGAGGGGTTGCGCGCGATACAGGACAATGCCTCTTTGTCTGTGCTGGTAAAGAGACATTGAAAAACCTTATGACGTTCCAGATACTCTCTATAATACTCTGAACAACAAAGGAAGACAACTGGTGAATTATAGACCGGGTGGTGAATGGTGACACGCTTACAAAAGATATTAATTTTTGGCAAGCATGCTGAAAGCGCTATTAAAATGGAGTATGCAAAGATGCAAGAACTTAGGCAAATTGAGCTCCACGTTTCTCCAAATTTTAATACGAATTTATAATTATCATGAAAGCAAAATACATCTTTCGCTCTTTACACAGCATCTTTTGTTAAATTTATAGAAGAGTGATGAAAGCCGGCCCCAACAGAAACTGAGATAAATCGGTGAAAAGATTATACACTGTATGATACACAGAGAGCAGAGAGAGAGCGGGCAAAAAAGTGCTTCATCCTGGAAAGCCCACTTAATGACATTAAACAGCTCAGAGAAAATTAATTTGCCCCTTGATTTGCTTGCCTTTTAAAATAAAAACTCATCAGATCCTAACCTGATCAAGAGACGTCATTAATGTTATTTTTCTTTCAGAAAGTAAATCCTTTTTTTTTCATATTTAACAATTGACAAGAAACTACAAAAAATTTACAAGGATCAGTTCAGACAACACAGTGCATATTGCAAAGCTGATCTAAACTTGAGACATTTCACACATGCATGCTACATTGTACTTGATGAGTTTGAACAAAATCTTTAGAGCATAGACAACTAGGAAACATCCCTGAAAGGGGCATTCCACAAAATTAATATTTTCAGCTGTATAGCAAGAAGTTCACTCTAGCATTATCTGCCGACTGGCGTAGGTGGTATTATCCTAAAAAGATGATTGTATATATTAAGTAGATGGAATCCAGTCATCAGTATAATACACATATGCAAGGGCTATTCCATGTGGGTCCCAATGCTCAAGAAGATGTTTGTTTTTAATTTTAATTTTTTCTCTGACAACTTGTCATTGAATGTGTTTGGAGGTGTTCTGGGTTTCGACGTCACTACATGCATCAAGCATTACTGGGTTGGCAACTCATCAGATCAAAAGCATTCGCAAAGTTTGCGTGCAGGTGCAAACAACATGCATTTGTGATGTTTTTGCTTGAATATGTTGTCCCCATTTTGTTTTATAAGTACAACATTTAAAAAAGTGGTATCTTAAAGTTCTGTGCTGGTCCAAAAAGTTCATAACTGCAAAAAGGTTAAGGACTGGTATTCAGTTCTAAGAAGAAACTGAAAAGTTTGACAATGTGAAGAGTACTAAAGAAACTGCTTAAAACTCAACAGCATTGTCTGGATTTCTCAGTGACTTTATCCAGTCTTTTGTTCCACACTACCAACATGGACAAAGTGAACTCAATAAGATTATTGTGGTTTATTGCTGAGAAAAAAAGGCTGAATTTCTTCTCGCTCCTTTTAGAGCTAAAATTTCACAAAACTGCCGCAAATAATACCAGGTGGATCCATCTCCCTAAGGACAAAAAACGAAAATGAATGTTATTGTCCATGAGATGCATATTACAGTGCTATAATCTACAATATCATAATGATATTATTATTTTCCTAGACACAGGAAACTGCACATATCAGTTTTTATGGGGGCTGTGAAAATTAGTACAAAAAGTCATTCTTATTACACAACCAAGACAAAGAAAACATGATGAGCTAACCATATAAACATACTATAAACCACACATAAACCAATGACCCTTAACTGTTTGCCTTAACACATGTTCTTAAATTTGAGTCTAACCATAATTTTGCCTTGGACGTTGGGTTGAACATAGATTTGCAAATAATGGCCAGTCAAGGGGGAAAGAAAAATACCATCTTCCAAGTTTTGACATAGATGTTGACACCAAGTGTGTTGCATTATTACAACATGGCATCTGACAGGATGCGGCGATGCGGATCCGCATAATTCACTGAAATCCGCATCTTCCGCATAATTCCGATATTTTCCGCAAAAAACAGAAGAAATATCTGATATTAGTGATAAAGCAGCTCCTTAACATCCTCAAAAACATAGAAGCCGAAGAAATTGACTGTTTTGAAACGCTTATTTTCCTGAACATTGAAGAAAACACACCATTTCGTTCGCAAGATGAAAGTTCGTAAGAAAGATCGTAAGCAGTTTCCGCGCATTTTTTCGCCAATGAGCCTGGACACTAGTTTTTGTTCCTACAATGCTTTCCATTGGACGAGAAACAGTTACACTTCAGCAAATGACGTAACTGATAAGAAACTAAGGGCGCGTTCGATTGACCGTATTCCGGAATAGGATTACATGGAATACAAGTTAGAAATCCTTCGTTTTTACGGAGATTCACATTAAAAATGTCGAACACCTGCTAAAATGCTATTTTAAACATATCTTTATTATCCTTGTTGCTTCAAAACGCCAGACATACCGTTTTGAATTCATCACTTCACGTATTCTTATTCCGGAATACGGTGAATCAACCGCACTTTAAGTCAATGATCGAGGGAATGGATCGCGCTCCAAAGGTATTACAATTTTGCTCCATTATCTCCAAATTGAAACAAAATTCATGACGAGAAACAAAATAATTTTTTATCGCTTTATTTATTTTACCAAAAGTTGCGGGAAAATCCCAACTGCTAACCCTTTTAACGGTGAAAGCTGGTCGCAAATTGATGACTCCTCCATGTAATTTAATCACAAAGGGCAAAACTTCAGTCACAAATGCGATTGTATTGGTTGCAATTTCGATTACGGATTTACCGTAAGCATGTAAATACATTGGACGGGCCTAATTATTAGTTTTATAAATTGTTTAAGTTTCCGCATAATCCGGTGTAATTTCCGCATATCCAACGCATGTTTCCGCATAATATGGCCAAAAATTTCCGCATAATCTTTCATTTTTTTCCGCATCCTATCAGAAGCCATGTTACAATAATGATAGATCATTATTATTTGGCGATTGTGGAAGCTAGACTACAATTAAGTCACTCGGGTGCCACTTTGAAGCAGTATTTCCCCGTCAATAATCCTAGGATTAACAGGAAGCAGGGCCTGGACTTTGCACTTTTATTTAACAAATTGTTCTTTTCCTAATATATGGATGTTCCATTGATTAACAGGCCAACAGTCTCCCGAACATGGGTGTATCAGTTGATTGCACAGGGTATTTTGGTGGGCAAGTATTTATGATTCTGTAATCAAGCCTCACTATGGCAATAAATTAAACAAAGTTATTGATCACACTACTGTGCAACTAGAACTTCTTCTGAGTGTAATCTCAGAGGCCAGTCTTGCAACCAATTTACCTTTTCATTGAAGAAATGCCCTGAGACAGGGACAAAGAACTTCAATATTTTCTATGTAGTTCTGGCCAGTACTTGTGTTCATTCCAACTTCACAAGTTGGCAAGGTGTTTTCTTTTAGACAGCTGCCTTTATGGGGGCAGTCAGGAGGTTAAGTGGCTATTGCAGAGTGGCAGCACTCTAAATGAACTGCTGCCTTGGTTCAAGGAGAAGGTTGACAACTTTCAAATAATGCTCTTAGAACATGTTACGTTTAATTAACGCATTGTAAATACATGTATGATTGATTGTAAAGGTGATTTCAGAAAACCCTGCCCAAATTATCTTGTTGATGAAAACTGTAAAGATTTCATGGGCAATACCCTAGTGTGCAAACTGAACCAAACGTTGTGAACACTTCATGCTTCAAAAACAAATATGGAACACTCACCGTAGCCTCGGTTAGTTTCTGCAGCGCATATTCCCAAACAAATTTAACTGGGTTTGGATCTCAAGGCCCAAAAATTCCACACAAATATATTACACAGATCTGATGTGTCTCCTTAAATTAAATCACCACGATCTCACTTCCAAAATTCACACCGTCAAGAGTTATAAAGTGACACAGGCAGAAGACGAGATCAAACGATCGAAATGGACACTTCGCGTCTCATGCACGATTTGTGCTCCCTATCTGGCACATGCGCAGTCGTTTTTCAGTTCTGTCCGTCATAACATTGTCAAAGTAGCTGTGGATCCACGAGGCGATAGCCGAGTGGATCCGCACACTACTTTGACAATGTTATGACGAAATTCATTGTCAATAACAGGACAGACGCATGAAAAACTGACATCAATTTGTTTTTTACAATAACAAAAAGGCAGAGGGATCAAAATTAAGTCAAAACACCAGAAGAACGCGAGACAAAAATGCGAGAAACTTTAATTTTCTTCAAGCTGACGCCACCAATATCGCGTCAATTTCGCATAAATTATAAATTTATTTGTCTGTCCGGTTATTGACAATAGAAATTAGCCAATGAGCGCGCGAGAATTTTGCAGTCATTGTAAAATTGTCTGTTGAATGATGCATGCGTACGTACAAGCACGTTAAGAATGCGAGTGCCTTTAGGGCATACTATCCCCTGAATATGGCATTAATACATGTAGTGGGATGCCCATCCCATGTTTGACATAATGAACAGCAAATTACCATTGAACACCTGAAACACAAAGCTTGACAGACTTCATGCGCTCGTTTTTAGGAAAGTCTTAGTTATATCAATGTTTTTGTCATTATCAACAGGTGAGCACCCTATGGGGTAGTTTTGAAATTCGCAATGTACGGCTTGTGAAAATGATGCTCTGTCAGTATTCAGGGTAAGTCACTAACAAGTTAGTTGCTATGAGTGTGTTACATGATGTTACCTTTTATTTATGTTACCTTTATTTTATTTTATTTTTTCTAACCACAAGGCAGCGAGTCTGTTTACCGGACTTTGCTACTCACATGCAGACGCTCACGTTTTTCGTTTGTAGCGAGACTGCGCGGTGAAACGTGAGCGTGATTTATGTTGCTCCTAGAATTTTATCTAGTACAGAATACTTAACAACCTAACTTAACCACTCCTTTTGAAGGAAACTTCAAGGCCGAAGAGAAAATTCCACTTTCGCAGGAAGCCGATCAGTTGGCTTCGCCATGAATCAGTCCATATAACAACATATGAAGGGCCATTTTTTTCCAGATGAAAGCCGTTTTATGTATACGAGAGCGTTTGTTTTGTCTTCATTCTGAATTTCTCCATATTATGAAAACTTCAGAGGTCAAAAGACGAACAATACCTATCCGGTGCACGTGGAGAAAAATCCCCTGGAGTAGAGCAGAGAACCAATAATCTCAACCTACCTATGGCGTTGAGTCCCGGAATCGATCCAGGGCCACATTGCGGGAAGGCCTCCCCAGAACTACGTCCACCCGCGCTGACCTTCCGTTTGTTGGGACATTTCGGTTGAGGTGACGATTGCATAATGGGTAGCGGTTATCAACTGGACGAAATTGCGTTGACCATGAAAATAAATATTCATTTCCGGTTGGTGCAAACCAACCGGAATGAAGGGATTACTTAATCAAAGTTCTAAATTTTCAGACGGAGTTTCCGAAGAAAGGTCGTGCTATTCACCATCGTTTTTTTTGAAATATTGACTAAATGGTCAGCACCCTTCTTTTGTCTCGCCACGCACGCAGTCTTTTCTCGTTCGACGAAATATCACGCGTAGGAGGCCATAAAAAGTGGCATTCTGTGGAAGAGGTAGTGTTAGCTTAGTAAGTGTCTATTTGTCATACAGGTTAAATTTGGAGAATAAAGTAGAGCAGTTTCAGTATTGGGCGGACAAGTTTGAAATGCTACCAATGTATTTCATGTGTTTTTATGGAGCTCAGAACATCAACACTGTTATAGAGGTAAATGAAAGCTGCAATGATTCCTCGGGTTTTGCTATGCAATTTAGTTTTATTCTGACCACAAGGTTTATATCACTTCACTTATGTGGCTTGAGTTTGTTGGTTCTCTTCTCTGCACCGAGAGGTTTTCTCCGGGTACTCCGGTTTTCCCCTCTCTTCAAAAACCAACATTTGACTTGATTTGCTTTGATTGTTAATTTCAGTTGACAGAGTTCCCAATTAGCGCTCCAGCGCTAGAACGACTAGACACGTAAATAAAGTTCCTTTCCTTTCCTTTCACTTAAAATTGTCTGTGTCAATATTTCCATAAGTGCAGGACAATGGCATACAGGTTCTGTATGATGAATGTCATAAAGTGTCCTCTTTCCCTTTTCTTCAGCTACTACGTCATTTATCTCCTGCAATATCTCCAAAGTTTCCCTATAGCTGTATTCCTCAAGTAAACGTCAACAACTGAAAACAGTCCTTAACCTAACGCGGTGTTGTTGTAATGGCATTTTTAAATAAACACTTCATGATGTTTATCACAAATTTCAAGTTTGAGAGAATCGAAAATACGCTTTGGTGTGTTAACTTACTAATGTACTGATCGAATGTAAAGTGTGTAATCAATAAATAAGTGTCTCCCAACTAGTTTAGCTTTTAAGTTATTTTGGGTGACCTGCTACTGACTATGTATTTCATTTATTGTGATATGTTAATTCTAAACTCTGTAAATCGTGCAGTGCAAATAAATTGTTGTTGTTGTTGAAGGTTTGCACAAACCGTCGAGTTTGGTTTTTAATTTTGATCTGCAGAGACGACTGAGGGGGGGGGGAGAACTTAAGTGCATAACGCGCGTTAAACACGGTTACATTTGCTCGTTCTTAAGTTCTGTTGTCATTGCCAATGTCTTTGTTTTTTTTGTTTTTTTTGTTGTTGTATTTTTAGCCAGTGTCTTTGTTGCCAAGTTCGAATTCAAGGGTGTGTTTTCTTGTTATATTTGCAGACCATGAGTCACGCCGCTTATGTCTACGACATAGATCACGTGATAGTTGACAACCTGCAGTTTATGACGTCATACCTCAGGTTTGTTGTAACTTAACATCCCAGCTCTTTCTCCTCGGGCTATTGTTGTGCGTGGATCGAAACTTTTCTGTCGTTTATTAGTGATGATTTCGTATGAATCTTGGGTACAAACCAGCATACAGAATACAACTGATTTCACCTGGCTGTAAGCTGTGCTCCAAGGTCACACGTGGACCCTATAGCGGCTTCCAGAGGCGCCATAGTATGCTTTCGGTTCGACCTTGTTGAGCTGGGTGATTGCTGTACTTTTCGGCGACGACTAGCGAGATATATTATTATATTATCAGTAAAGAGGCAGTTGAGGTTCACATCTTTTGATAACTCTGCTCTTTCTTTGGGTGAACGGTGGCTCTAGGGGAAAAAGTGGCTCAGGGCCAAGAGGTTGTCACTATTTCATTGGGACATAAACATAAATGAATGAAAAGTGGAAGTGATCCTCTCACTTATCTGGACAATTTGAGCAATCAAACAATCAATCAATCAATCAATCAATTTTGACCATAACCCTGAGTGGGGTATAGGGCCAGACACTCTCCTTCGCCATGTCGCACGGTCACCAGCAGCCACTGTTGCCTCGTTCCATGAGATAAAACCCAATGCTGTTCTTTCTTTTTCTGCGGTTCTCCGCCAAGTCTCTTTCGGTCTGCCTCGACTTCTTCTTCCCTCTGGGGCCACGTTAATGCTGTCTTGGGATGTTTATTGGGATCCATTCTGAGAACGTGGCCGATGAACTTACAGCGCCACTGGAAGATTTGCTCTCACTGATGGTGCTGATATTAGCCCGGTTTCGAATCACCTCATTTGATATTTTCATAGGCCAATAGATCTTTGAGCAATTGTCTCTTATAGACATGTGAAAAATTCAGACGGCTTCAACGGGATTCGAACCCATGACCTCTGCGATGGCGTTGCAATACTCTACCAACTACTGAGCTATGAAGCCACTCAGTTTGGAGAAGGTTAATTTGATCACTTCCACATTTCATCTATAACCCGCGCTTCAAATGTACGTTTCTTTCATAGAGCGGTTTTCAATTGAGTGTCGAAAATAATTAGCGAATTGCTTTGGTTTATGATTACTTCACTCAGTGATTGGTTCAAAGTTCTCGCGCCACGTTTTCAACCAATCAGAAGTGAGACCAAAACCGATCGTGGCTCGCGCGTGCACATTTTCCCGCGCTTTGTGTCTGCTACGTGCAATTACTTCGAGTTTTGATTGGTTTACCGGTTGTCTCCGTCCTATTTGATTGGTCAAAGTAATTACTTTGGTTTTGGTTTTACGGCGCTCGGTTGAAAGTCGCTCTAAACATAACTGTCTTACTTTTACCAATTAAATTATTTGAATTGTTTATTCATCAGATCTCTCCTTAAATCAGCCATACAGGGACGATTGATGTATTAAGTTCCAAATTACATTTAAGGAAATGTCTGTCCCTAAAATAGAAGTTTTAAAACTGTCGTCCATTTCATCTCCTCAGCATCAAACGTAAGGTTGCTCTTATCCCACGCTCCGAATTGATATCAGTGATAAGATTTCAGTGAGCCGCTCTCTTAACAATTGTTACCCTTTCAAAACTATACATGCGTACAGGTTTCTCCAAATTAATCATAGTTTTTGCTTAATTTGCGCAATTTAGTTTGAGCAATTCTTTTATTGCATTGTGTCCATGCCAAGGCTTTTCCTGGTTTTTCTTTTCCTTCAGCCGCGGAGACGACAGATTTTCTGCCCAGAATCACGTTATCGCTGCTCTGAGGAATTTTGCAACCTCCAAGAATGTGCACGTTACTCTGGTTATTCACCCAAGAAAGGTGGCGTGGTTGCCTAGCATTTCATTTGTACCACTGATCCCAAAAAAGACTGGATCGAGCATCTATTGTTTGAAGTGAAGCACAACAAAAATCGCGGCGGCCTTCTTGGAGCAATGTTGTAAAAGCCACTTTACAAAGTTTTCCCCTCATTATATCGAAGAACGTTCGGTTTTAACCTATAACTTCAGTGTCTTTGGGAAGCAATAGGCTTCTTGATGCAGTCTTTTTTCTCCCGGTTCAAGCACTGTTTAGGAGAACAAAATATCGCTGTGTGGTCTGCGCGTGCCATTCTTATTAAGGACGGTGCCTACTATTGTTATTGCGCATACGTTCTGCGCATCTCCAGATACTCGGATTTCCTATTGGTGATGCTTACTAATGCAGGAATATTTTTGGGCGGGTTAAAACTATGCAGAGAAAGTAGATCTTAGTAAGTACTTTTCGTATCCAAAAAGAAAATTGGGGGTAGCCATGCATTCTTTAGAGATAACTGAGCTTCAATTTGAGAAAGAACGCCATATATTGCTTTGTATTTTAGAGCTTTATACAAATATTGTTCATAAATTATCTTTGAAAAATGCGTGGTTACCCCCAATTTTCTTTTGGGATTTCAATAACACTTGGGAAGATCTACGTTTCCTGCATAATCATAATCCAGGCAAAAATACCTTTGAATTAGTAGGCACCTTCCTTAAATTCGTGCCAATAGCGAAGCTTTTAAATGGTTTTCTCCTGTTGTTGGGCGATCCTCACTTTACAAAACAATCGTGTCTAGTCTGTCGGTATTCATCCTGACAGGTGACTTCATCTGAACTCAGTGTATTTACTCGTGTTGTAGGAAAATGAAGAAGTGGAGCTGCAAACGGCGTCGATATTTGGTTCCGCCATAGCAAGCCAAGAGGCGGATAATGTAATTATTCTGCAGAGCAAGAAAGGAACCGCACAAAAATATCTTCAGGTAAACTTTACTGCCGGGCATTGTATTTTTAAGGTTGGCTAAATGCAATTATTTAGGCAAGGTTAACCTCAAGCCAATGCTGCCAGCGGTCTTACTCATTCTCACACATGATCTGTGGGGCGCCCCTGGAATTTGCAGGGGCTTTCATGTTTCATTAGCCCCGCCCTCCCTTCCCTAAAGGCAACTTGTGTTAGGGGAGGTAAGTATTTCCACTGGTCTTGGTTCAGTGTGACGGTGCTGGTTAGCGACTGCTTCTGGGGTGGTTCCCGCTTGCGGGGTTGCCATGGATACCTCCCTGCTGGGCCTGTCTGACCTCATGCCCTTCCCCGCTAACTTTTTTTAAGGTCAGTTTCCAAGCTCGTCAATTGGCGACGAGTTTAACTCATAATTATATCTTTGTCTGTGACTGCTGTGGTCTCAATTGGTTCGCCAAGAGACCTTTGTGACATTTGCAGGCAGTCAAGTGCACACAATAGAACACCAAGTAAATAGAATTTGGCTGGCGCGCAGCGCGAGAAGCGCGTGTGAGCCCATCCTATTTTTTAATTGGTCGATGTAGTGGTTCTGAGCCAATCACAAAGCGTTATGATAATACCATTTTGCGCTTTTATTTTTTCCCAGGTGACCAAAAACCGCTTTGATGGAGTGCTCGGTCGCGTACCTTTAGACTTTGTCAAGGAATCTCTATCAATGTCTGGATTTGGCAAAGTACTTCAACCAAACAGGCCAACTAACGTCGACAAGAGTGGTAACGAGAAGTTCAAGCCAACTAGACTGACCGCTGATGTGAGTGACGTCAAGTTCTCTGCTCCGAGAATGTTTGGCTCGCACAAACCCTTTGATAGAAATGCAAGAATTCCACAACCTTCTACGAAAAAGGAGATTTTTGACAATAATGCAACTACTGATAAACCTGCTTCTTTTTCCGACAGTAAGCGTCAAACGGAAAGCGAAATTGACGGAGAAACGACTAACAATGGGAAAATGGCAGATGAGTTCGATGTTGGAATTTCACAGGAGAAGAAAGAAAACGTGCAAAGAACCGTTAAAAAAATTTTAAGTGGCACACGGCTGATTACAAAAGCTGTCAGTGGACCCCGAAGTTATAATAACATCAGAGCAAAAAGTCCAACAGATAGAAAACAAAACACAAGCTAATCGGCTTGCCTACTGGAAAAGCCGATCTCCGAATCAGTCTGTACAATTTTGAAAAGCTAGTTTGTACAATTTTTTTTTTGTAGTTCCGTTTTGCTCTTATGCTATAGAGAATTAAGTGATAGGTGGCTTTCACCGTGGTTTCTTAAGCTACAGGCATAACCACCTGTTTCTGCCATGAGACGCAAAATACTCGGGTTTCATCCTTTTTAATATATTAACAGTAATGGGTTATAAATTCGACGTTACCGACAAGGACAAAAATACAGCGTGTGTTAGTGGGAGGCTTTAACTGGCGTAAATCGGGAGCATCGCAACCACCAAAGATGGCAGTTCGCAGACCACTTTTTTTCTATCGTTACGTCGTCTTCTTCTTCTTCTTCCTCCTCCCGTGCGGCCCACCTCCTTCTCATAAGAAGATTCTCGTGAGCGTGCAGTATAAGAAGTAAGAAGTGCAGATATTAACATGCAAATGAATTTGCAAGCGTAAAAACAATGTCTGTGCAAGTGAGAGTTTATAATTTAGAAAACATTTGATCAGCGTCTATCAAGAAGATAGTCCCACATCCGGTTCTTGAAGGTTTCTAGACTTGGGGCCCGCACAACAGAATCTGGTAGTTTATTCCAATCGCGAATCGTCCTCGGGAAGAAATGCATGGTATGAAGTACGCCGACAAAAGGGGACTACAGCTAAGGTGTCTGGAAGATCTAGTCGTTGTGAGCAAAGGCTCTTGTGTGCCCAGGTCCACCATACCCCTTTGAATCTTGTAAAACATTCACAGCCGCAGCAACATCCTTCTCTCCTGAAGTGACACCCAGCCAAGTTGCTGTAACATATCACTGACACTAGATATATTACGATATCTATTCAGGGCGAAGCGAGCAGCCCTTACGCTGAACCACGATTTCTATCTTGTCGGTGTTCGTCTTTGTGTAAGGGTCCCACACAATGGCGGTATAATCCACTGTGGGACGGACTAATGTACTGTATGCCAAGGTCTTAAGAACAGGCGAGCAAATTCTTGGATTTCTTCGAAGGAAACCTGCCGTTTTATCGGCCTTATCAGAGGTGCGATTAACGTGCTCGTTCCAGTTAAGATCTTTAGTTATCGTGACACCAAGATAGCTAGCTGACTCAGCTGAGGCTAGAGTTTTCCCCATGTACTCATGGTGCACAAAATTGCGCTAACGCCCTATACGAAGAACCTTGCACTTGTCCGGATGGTACATAGACCCAATGTATCCTTTTCTAACCCTGCCGGAAGCGTGTTTAGTTGCTTGCTTTTCACGGTTGGTCCATGGAGCCCGTTTCTCGAAAGTCCCAGCAACTTTCCGAGCCTGAAAAAGTCAATTGTGAAACCAAGATCCACCTATTTAAGAAAGCCCGTCCTTTCAAAAGATTTTCGGGACCCGAATGGAAAACGTAATTGGAAAGTCTAATGTCTCGAAACCTGCTAGATTTGATACAAAGTGATTTACGTTCCCCGAAATACGCCCGAAAGGGTTTGGAACTTTCCAGAATTTTTGTGGCACCATTAAATTAATGAATCAAGTGGAAACATTGAAATTAGTATCCACTCATCGTACACGAAAAGAATGTGTGATCTTATTTATTTACCTTTTAAGTCCTAAGTTCAATACTAAATATAATGGACTGCTTCTCTGTACAAAAATGTGCCTGAGCTTCTTAAGAATAAGTTCTTAGGACTCAGCAACGACTCCGTCGCTTCGAATTCTCCTAAAGACAAATCCATTTATTCCTTTAATTCCATTCTCGTAACTTTATCAAGTCCATGCAACAGCTTGAGATAAAAGATGACTCGAAAACACTGTGCAAGGGCACGAAGACAAAACCAAAAACATGCCAATGGCTGTTGGTCGCCAGCTTGGCTGATTCGAAGACCTAGACTAATAATTCTTTTTGGGTCGGGGCTCTGCGAAACGATTCATTTACAACTACATAAACACATGTAATATATTAGTAAGTAATTTCAAATACCGTTTTCCACTGTACAAAAATGTGCTTGAAAACCTGACAACTGTTACATATAACCAGACCCTCCATCTCCCATACTTGGCCTAGGAGTCAAGCCTTTCCCAGAGTAGATTGATTGATTGATTGATTTATTGAACGCCTCCCTTTGAAGATTCAGCACACCCACTGTTATAAAAGACTATCAAAACAAAGCTATCCTAAATATGATACTTTTCACGGGGAAAACCTGTTTCTAAAAATTTATTCATTCTGGAGAGGGTTGACTCAAGGAATTAGTGGAGATAGAGAATCCCCTTGAGGAGCTCTTGATATAACCAAGAGAAATTGACTCTAACAAAGGGTGAGTACTTTTCACTAAGCATCCAGTGAAGTGTATGGCTCAAAACACTATCCGATCAACAGAATTCTTCAATGATGTACAACGATTCTAAATTTCTAAAAATTGACTAATTACTTCAAAAACTTCTTTTCTATGTGTTTTCTATGTGAATTTTAAAAGGGTTTAACCTCTCGCAATTTAAGAGTTTTTTCCTCCGTCACATTAACTTTGAAATGAACCTTCCCCTTAACTTTTCATATCCGGTAGAGTCATAAGTTATTGAACCACTACACTTGCGGGCCCAATCTCTTCCTCTTGATTTCTGACGGATGACGGGACTGCAGCAGATCGAGGCCGATTGGTCGGGCTTCCATTACGTGGAGGCTGCGCGCTAGCTGCTCTTTTAGCCGACATAGCTCTCGGAGATCTGGGATTCTGATGAGAAACGAATGTAATCATCTTTTAAAACAAGAGGCTAAGGGTTGTCTACATTTTGTTTAAAATTCACAGTATTTCAGTGATTTTTTGTCACAATATCTTGGTCAATTCCGAAGTCTAAAGTCCACATTTCGTGACGTAACCATTTTTTTCTCAACATTAGCCCGGTAAGATAGATATGTTGCCAATACATACGGTGACGGAACATTGCAACGAAAACAAAAAACCTCGTTTCCGGTCACGCACACATAATCTGTCACGAAGTCGTCTGTGGTTTAGTGGTCATCACGATTGCCTCTCAATGAGGAGATACCGAGTTCGAATCCTACTTGGGTTACCTTCTGCGAATAGTGTCTTCCATGCAAAAAAAAATTTGACGCATGCGCACCCAAATTGCGACCCCCCACCCCCCTCCTCCAAAGAAAAGGTTTTTCTTCTTCCACCCGGCAAAGGCAAGCATGCGGAGACAAAAAACCTAATTTAATGGTGCTCATGTTTGACAGGAATGCAAAATCAAATAAACCAAAAACTTCAACAGATTGACATCGCTGCAGCATGCGCTAAGCGAGGAAGCGAGGGGAAATCTCGCTGGGAGGTTTGCCACAACCTGGAAGCCCAGTTGCGCAAAGCCAAAGTTATCGGGAAAATTTGACAATTGAACTGTCACACCTGTGGTAAATCTGGCATTCGATCAAAGCCTTCAAACCGCCCTTTGTAGATGTGTCCATCTTGTCCTATGAGGTCAGTTTCTTCTCTTGAAACAAAATAAACGCAGTAATTTTAACCTTCGCTGTTATTTCTTTAGAGCAGGCGCGTCGGTCAATAAAGAGTTAAAAGCTTTAAGCAGAAGTGCAACATCTCACAGCAAAGTAATGAAACCTCGATTTAATGAAATGCTGAGGTACTGGAAGTTTTATAAACTACGAGAAGTTCCCCTACGTTCGTGGGGCCCACGGCAAAACTAAAATAAGGCGCAAGAAAAAATGACAAACTCTCCCTCGAGTCCATATTTTGCGCGGGCACTTTTTTTACGCGCGCCAGTTTTTATGTGCGTGCGCACCACGAACTAAGCAGCGAAAGAGGGACTGCTCATAGTCCAGGAATTTCAGTTCGTTCTACCGCGCGGGGTTTTGTTGTTTTCTACACCTTTTACTGTGTGTGGGGTTAAGAATTTCGATCCTAATACCAAGGGAATCGTTATATAGAGGTTGAGTAAATCGAAGTTTTACCAGGATATAACTTTGCTTTTGCTTTTTTTTTTGTTTTTATGAAATGGCAAAATAAACTGAACTGAACTGAACTGAATTTTTACCTCTGAGGAAGTGGAACCGGCGTATCGTCCTCTCTGTAGTAATAATATTGGCTAAAATATCAAAACAAGAATAATGGTAAATGGTTTTCTGGGGAATCGCAGTTGATGGCACAATTTAAACAGTTGAGAAGAAGCCTTCAGTAGTTTTAGGCAAAAGATTTCTTATTTCTGATGAACTTAGGACGATCTCTGAAACTTCGCCGAATGAGACCGCTTAATTGGTTTTACCGCCTGATTTCCCCTGAAAAACATCTCTGATATGGGCTTGCTTAACGGTGAAATATAAAGTACTCCTTATACAGAACCTGTAGTATCAGGAACCCATGACCCTGAGCCTACAACTCCATCGTGTTCGTGTCACGGCGTTTTCACAGACCGATTTATCAGATTGAATTTTCCGCGAATGAGGCTCCCACAGGAGCTACAAGAAACTAACCTGACGTCATAGGATCACCGAACCAGAATTGCCTTTGTTTTGTTTTTTTTCGGAAAAGGAAGTCTAAAAATAGATCGGTCTGTAAAAATGCTGTGACATGGCATGAGTTGTAGGCTCAGGGGCATGGGTTCCTGGTAGTATAAATAAAGGAAATAGAACAATTTTCGCTCAGTATTTATTTTAGGAAGACGGTACCCTTTACATAATTAGCAAAGTAAATTAACTGGGAATTTTTTGCTGTGTGTACAAAAAGTGTTGTTGTTGTTGAAGGAGAGGAATAACACCTAGGGCAAAAAAGTGGTTCCTTTAGTGAGTCTAAAGCCACTCTTACTTTATTCTGGTCGTCCTTCTGTGAGGGGAAGTGACCGTGTGACTTCCACCGCATGAGCGCGCTCTTGTCGTGGCAACTTCTTGCTCATAGGTGTAAGCGCTAGAGGCAAACAATAAACATAAGTCAATAATGCTCGTACATAAATTTAGGCCGAAGCTGGCCACAACGATGCACAATGATGTACAAGAATGGTCAAAACAAGTAAACGATTTATCAAACAAAGACGGAAAGAGGTTATGGATCTTCTGGCAATCTCTTACTCACCCCCGATGAATCTGACGTAGCAGGTCGAGTTCGTATGTCGTGTAAGGACGACCAGACCTTGATGGTGGCAGGCCAGGTGTCTGTGGCAGAGCGGGGTTTGGGCTGAATTGAGACAAAAAAAGTTTCCGTCATAAGGTCATCAAATCCGAATTTACTTCAGCTTCCTTTTCATAAACGAATTCAGGGTTCGTGCTGGAATTCCAGGAGTATTCAAGGAGTTCGCGAAGTGTTCGTAAGAAGATTTCTATGCCATACACGCGTGTTTCAGTGTTTTCTTTGATGAAAAAGCATACCTTGCTATTCTTTCCCACATCCTGCAAGTAAAGGGCACGCACGGGCATTTTGATCTTTCCCCAGTAGTCAATTTCGTCAATTTTTGGAATGTCTCTTTAATTTAGCATGATCATCATTTTCTCTTGGCATGATGCAATCTCTACAAGTTTCACCCAAGCAAAAATTCCAGGAGTTTTCAACAGTTTTCCACAAAACCCCTTTTTTCAAGGGCTTTTCAAGCGCCCTTGAAGTCCAAAATTCTGGGCGGGATTTTCAAGGACTTCAAGGACTAGCACGAACCCTGACGATTCTAAGTTCAAAGTATTTTTTATAAAAATAGTTTTCATTCATTTATAAAATAAACCTAATCACTAACATAAAATATTTTTATATGGACTCGCTTTGAAAAGAAGGCTCGAGCGATGTACTCAGTAATTGATTTTCTACAGCACCCACAACATCTGTGTCATGAATTATGCAGACAAAGGGTAACCATGGCTTTTACAAGTACAACAAAACTGGAAAGCCGTTGAGGTGCATGACTGTCCTGAAACAGTAGTAACAGAAATGAGCAACCACTGGCGCAAGCCACTCTAACTTTGCCAAAAGATGAAGGGGGTAATTTCTAAAGAAACTGTGGTGCTGCGTCGGTGGGAAGTACAAAAATTTGGTTTTATCAACGGAGTTGATAATGTAAATTGGCCCACGTACAGAGATTCTAAAAGCTAATCTCTGTACGGTGGCCAATTTACATTATCAACTCCGTTGACAAAACCAAATATTTGCCAAAAGATGGTTCTGTTCAAGAAAGTGATAGCATTGGTAGCTTAAATCCGTTGGACTAAAAACAATACGTACATGTAAGTCTTAAAAAATAACTCCTTAAGCGCGTCTACAGTTTCTGGATCACTTTTTCCGACCGAACAGACGATGTCAAGGTCATGCATGTGGGTTCGTCTTTAAAATCTAAAGATAGCTTAATTTTCGGTCGTTTCTTTTTTTTTTTGGGGGGGGGGGGAGGGGGGATTGTTGTAGCTACAAGTCATGAGTTGAAAAAGAGTTAATTAAAGGCAAGGATTTTCCTATTAATTGAATTGTATATTTTTTTTTTTTTAGGACAATACTCACTTTCCAGGTATCATGTCCACGGGTCTGTCACAGGAAATGCAATGAAATCTGAGCATTGCCCTAGAATGGCAACATTACAGTTTTACTAACAACTTACAAGAAATTGCACAGCTTCTGTGATCAATCGATCCAAGTAATGTTGACTTTGAAGAGAGCTCAACTTTACAATAAGGTTAAATTCCAGCTCACTAAAAGACACCATTTCTCCTTTCGTCCTGAGGATTTTGTACTAAGGTCAAGATTGTGAGCCACAATTGTCAGTTCCTGACATGACATCACAAACTGTTTTGCATTCCAGATTTCAAATGGTTGTGACTAAAATGGATACTCAAAAAAAATAAGGCGAGACACCGTCTTTCGGGATGTTACGCAGCGCTGCGTGACATCCCGAAAGACGGCTACGAAGGAGACTAACTAAACAAGAACTAAAGTTTTGCTAAGTTTACATATAGTGTCACCAGAACAATTTATGAAAGCTAACCATTTCGAGTCGGCGCTTAGACCTACTCACCAAAGATCAGTGTCTAACCCGGCAGTTATTCTCTGCCTAAACAGAGTGTTGTTTATCTGCCAAAGCGGGTTAACACTGAGGTTGTCAGGTATGTCCACGTTACGTCACCAAATGTTATTCTTGTATATGTGTCACGAAGTGTCTCACCTTATTTTGGAGTATCCATTCTGGTCATAACCGATTTCAAATATGTGTTTTGCACTGAAATAAATGACTGAGATGGAACTTGTTAATCCCGGAAGCTGATGAAGAGTTGCTGGAGCACTCGAGTTTTTTTTTCCGATATCCCCGCCGGAATAGTCACCATTGATTGATTGGTTTGCAATTTCCATCTCAGTCATTCATTTCAATGCGCGAGAATGCACCGTTTGGACAATTTCAGTGCTAGCAGTACAGAGGGACAATTGTCACCAGAACCTTGTTCAATGACCGAACTCCCACGAGTCTCCAATAGCTTAGTTGAAGGGCATCCGAACAAGTAATTAGAAGGTCGCCGTAGGCTAATCGACTCCTGCAAAGGAGCAATCGGATTTTTCCCATCAACCCCTATAGCTCAGAGGTAGAGCACAAGAACAAGTAATCGGAAGATCATCCAGGGATTTCATTAGAAGCCGGCAACCGGCGAACTCCGGCGGCTACTCCTCACTAAGGAGCCGGCTACTTTGGAAAACATTCAATATATCCTGAAGGCAGTCATCAATAAAAGTGGTTTTTGGTGATATTTTGTCCCCTCTTTGCTTGTTGGGTGATTTTAAACGAGTTCTATTATAATCAGCAATAAAAGCAAGGTGACACACGCTAACACCAACCCGGTTTGGCCAACACATCACGCATGCGCACAACCATTTCACCCGGTCAATTAGCAGCCATGGACAGCTGTTTCGGCCTTTTGGGCCTCATCAGCATACCAGGCGGGTGTGTTTAGCACCCCTTTAAGTGGCAGCTTCACATGCCAAACATGTGGTAAGCTGGGTTGGGAACAGCCAAACTGTTCTCCCACGGCAAGCGTGTGGGAAGGTGGATCACATTAAGAGATCGGTGTGTCACGTAAATTAAAAACAGCAATAAAAGCAAGGTGACACACGCTAAGGTGTGCTAAACACACCCGCCTGGTATGTTAGCTACGCCATGCTGATGAGGCCCAAAAGGCCGAAACAGCTGTCCATGGCTGCTAATTGACCGGGTGAAATGGTTGTGCGCATGCGTGATGTGTTGGCCACACCGGGTTGGTTTTAGCGTGTGTTACCTTGCTTTTATTGCTGTCTATTATAATTTACTCAACACGCGTACGGAAAAACAACGCGATCGATTTTGCTGTCAGCCATGTTGAATGGACAGAAGAGAAAGACTGGTGACAAATCTGCCTGGATTACGGCTGGACTGTCTTCGTTTTCCACATAGAAGAAATAATGTTCTTTTCAGGAAGTGAGACTTGCTATAATTACTCTGAGGAAAGGCAATGTCAATAAGTCAAACTTATTTTGCTTCCGGGGGCTTGGCCCCCTGAACCCCCAACGGGGCTCTGCCCCTGTACCCCGCTGGGGGCCTGGGCGGCCCCCAGACCCCTCGCCTATGCGGGGGCATACGGCCCCCAGTGCCGTCTACTTTCACAATTTCTCCACCTACTTCAAATCTTATTGACAACCCTGATCATCGTAGGTTAATCGACTACTGCAAAGGAGCACTCGGATTTTTTCCGAGTATCCCCGAGTCACCGTCGAAAAGATCTCATCTCTTCAGGTTTTGCATCGTTCAGTAGTTTTGACGTCATGTCCGAGTCAGGGATCGTCAAACGCTTCTTACGGGTTCGGCAGACGGTCAAATGAATTGCCGCTAGTTTGGCAAAGTACTACGGCGCATAAAGGCGAATTTTACAAATCAATCCATGTTTAACGTAATTGCCCTTAAACATGTTTAACATTGAAATGCGAACAAAGTATAAGACATGTATATTGTGCTTACTTGCGGAAACCAGCAGCCGGATCGTCATTCACTGGTAAATCAACATGCTTACACTTCACATTCTTAATTTTCTTTTCTACAAAGTAGAAGACACATTATTAAAATAAAGAAAAACAAAACGTGGGAAAAACGGAAAAACGAGATTTTTTTAAAATGATTTTAAATAGAAGTAAAAGCGAAGCACAGTTTTAATAAAGATCGCAAATGGGAACAAACAAACTTTTGAACACGGCAGACATGGCATCTTGAGGTTAATCAGTTACTCACCGAAGTAATCTTTTAGCGGATTTAGTTCCAATCTGTCAAGTTTCTGATTAACGTCCGATGTAAGTCTATCCAGGGCATCTTTTAAGGCCGATTCCTGTCAAAAATGTCCAATAATACTAATATCGATCTGCTATTACCTAACAATCAAATGCACGATTTTTGTGGCCGTTAAAATCGACTGCATCTATTTCCCTGCATGCCTTGGCTAGCCCTCAAGAGCGACAAAAAAGCTAAATGGCATTGTATAAACACTCCTAATGGCTGAGACAAAAGCACCCACCTGTCCTTCTAGCCTCTGTAACAGTTCCTGCAATGATTGATCCAATCCTCCGATACTCTGATCAAACTTGCTTCGACTTACCAGGTTGTCCAGTGCGCGCTTATCGGCTTTCTGTAAAAATATAAAGAACAATGTTGCGTTGACTCAAAGCCCATGCGCCTTACCAGGTCGACCGCTGGGACAAATAACCACATTTTTGACGGTTAAAGTACGTGTAACCCATGGGCCTTTTTTCGCGCGACGGACATATAGCTCATAGACAATAGATTTCGCACCCTGAGCCTCGAGTTGAAATATGTTTGGGAACGAGTTTCTGTGGGGCAAAACAGAAGTTTTCAATCCCTCGGGACTCAACATGGCCACTGTGTGATTGCGGCCCATTTCTCCCAAGGAGCAAAAGCAAAATGTTGAAACTTACCACGTCCATCTCCATTGCAACTTGTTCTTTATCAGTTTTCATCTCCTGCAGCTTATCAGCATATGTATACAGCGCCTTTTTAAACAAAACAAGGGGAAATAAGTACAGAGGCGTTAATAATTTCAAAGAAACGGGAAAGGAAAAAGAGGAAAACAAAATCAGAGGAGGATGATGATAATGATGACGATGATGATGATGATGATGATGATGATGATGGTGGCAGAAGCGGCGACGGCGACGACAAGAACAATGGGGCTACGAGAATGTTGTCTAAGAATATTATTTCCCGTGTTTGTAATTAGAGACCTTAAGCACCAGGACGGGAGGTGGCGACGGCGACGGCACATCCGCATAAAGGCTGGGGCGAGACCGGCGTCGCGTTCCACTCGACTGAGCATGTTAAGCAACACTGCGACGGCAACCTCCCGCCAGTTTTCAAAAAGGACAACACTTCTTCTTCGTTTGCAAAAGCTGCTGGTAGCTTATGACGATTTTTGGTGGCTATAAGGTTTAAACGATATTAAACGTAAACAATGAGGAACATTTAGCTCGCCTTAGAGTAAAAGGTAAGTTGTCCCAGTTTCGCTGTTTATAGCGGCACCGAAAATTATTTCACGCAAAGATAATTTTACCTTCTCATCACCTCAGAAATGTAAATATGTATAAATAGCTTCGATGTAGACAGAGATATCAGTATAAAAAGAAATGGCGAGCATATTAAACTGGATCAGTGATTACTAGAGCACAGAAGATATACATGTAATAGATCTTACGGAATGGATTTCTTCGAGCTTGAGGTTGTCTGTGAATTTGCCGATGGGCGATGTTCATCGTGGAATTTCTCCTCAAATAACTTTAGCAGTTAACACCAGAAAAGTACTTAAAAAGGACCAAAAACTTTGCAAGGAATTACGACGTTGTACTCACTACGTCAGAATAGTGAATGTGGCGTCGCCAACGACAGGACGACGGCCGATTGCAATCAGCTTTTCAGGTTCTGCGCATGACCGGAACGTAAAATAAACTTCCGGTAAGCCGTCGTCTTGCCTCCCGTCGTGGTGGGTCTCTAATAACTTGGCGATTACTCCAAGTCATTCCGCATGGAAACTATATCAACATTCCAAGAATAAAATTAGTATGAACAGTGTAGCTTTTTGAAGTGAAAACTAAAAATTTATCGTCAGGTGCTAACGTCCTCCACACAACTTCAAATTTGGATCATTTCACGTCGTTTTCAGGGCGAGAACGACAACCAAACCTACCAGAATGTAAAAACGCACGCGCGGGGCGTGCAAAGCCTTTGTTCTCGTTCATTACACTTATTGTTTCATGGCGTTTTCGTAGGCGCCGCCTTCGCAAATCTTCGTTTCGGAAACGGTCGTTACCATTTGGACGATTCTTAGAACAATTCTTACTGTTAAGATCGTCGTTTGCAAGAACTTTATGAAAAAACGTTGGATGAACGATATCGAACTCGGTTCAATGGCCGAAGAGCAAACGCACTTAACCACTAGACAACCGAGAAAACCACGCCAAACATTGCAATTTAAAAGTATTTAAATGAAGCTAACCCTAACAATTCATTGAAAGCCAACCGAATAAAAATGGTTGCTTAGACTTAAATCCGTAGATAAAACAATGACATGACCACTTTAGGGTCTAATTTATGACGAAAGGCTTCGTTACTAAGAATGGCATAGACCGTCAAAAATGGCAACGACCGTTTACGAAACGGAAATAAGCGCCGCCGTCGTTGTCTTTGCGTAAGGTCGCTTCTGATGACGATGAGGACGATGATGACCATGATTAATATTTGACAAGGCACCAGGTAAAAGGAAACCGCTAAAAAGACAAATGGACTTTTGACGAAGTTGCATCAAGAAAAGCTCACAAAAAAAAAAAAACAAACAGGCCTATAAAAGCCTTTAACCTAGAATGGGAAACGAAAAACTTACATCAATATGTTTCTGTTTTCTATTATGCTCCTCTATCAGTTCCTTTGTTGTGTTATTCAATTTTTCCTGTTCTCCTTGAAGTTCTGTCACGAGGCTTCTTAAGGCATTTACAGCACCTCCGTCCTAAAATACAATGGTACATCAAAATTTATAGCCTGCATGTCCATAACATTAAAGATACGAAGCCCTTAAGGTCCGTGAACCAATGCGATTATAATTACAGCAACTCGAAACCGAACGTAAGGGAGAATCTCTCTTTGGGCTCTCCGACATGTTGGCGTGGCGATGAAGGGGTTTTTTTCCCGTTCTGGTCAGAACTTTGCGTAAGTTCTAGTCGGAACTTGAGTATAGTTAACAACAAAAAAAGGAAAGTGAATTTCAGTATTTAAACCAGGTGCGCTTTTTTTTCCCGCTGGATGATTCGCTTCGTTTCCCTTGATCGATGCGCACACTTTAAAAGAGAAGTTTTGTTTTATCGAGTTCTACTCTACTCCCTGTGACAGCCCGATATATTTTTAGATTGCATTTCTCGCGAATGACACTCCCACAGGAGCCCCGTGACCAATTACAAGAAACTAACCTGTCGTCACAAGGTCACCGAACCGGAACTGCCTTTGTTTTTTTCGGAAAAGGTAGTCTAAAAATAGATTGGTCTGTAAAAATACGGTGACATAGGACTCAGTATGGGAGTTGTAGGCTCCGGGTTCATGGGTTCCTGTTAATATTTAATGTCACATAAGATAACAAAACTATTAGACAAGCTTAAAAAGAGAAATGTTTAATGGCTCAATAATATTTAAAAGACTAGCAGCCTAATTTCATAAAAACCAGTTGTAGCTTTTGTGTTTCCATGAAATTATGACAATTATTTCGCCTAAGGGTTGTATTATTCAGAGGTTCTGTTTAATGTTTAATATTTAATGCCCCTTTAAAACAAGCACAGTACAGAAATGAGAAGCCAAAGCCAGACGCTTATGTGGCGTACGTCAGAGTACAGAAATTACAAGAGGTGCCTTGCTAATAATAATAATTAATAATAATAATAATAATAATAATAATAATAATAATAATAATAATTATTATTATTATTATTATTATTATTATTATTATTATTATTATTATTATTATTATTATTATTATTATTATAGAAGATGAAAAGATATCATCAATGCTTAAGAGAAAAAGGAGTGGCCCCAGCACAGAGCCCTCAGAAGGACTCCACATTTGTCAACAAATTGACACCTAGAATTCAGATAATCCTGGAACCAAGACAGAGAAATACCTCGTATATCATAAAAAACTCAATTTGCGTAATATGATGGAACGGTTAACCGTGTTAAATGCCTTCTTGAGATCAATAAAGACACCGATAGTAACACTATTTCTTTCTCTGAAATGCGGGATACGAGATTGTTAAATTGATTAGTATTCATATAGCAACATTTGGACAGTGAATGAGACCTGGGCCCGGTTGTTCGAAAGCCGATTAACTTAATCCAGGGTTAGCGTAAGCTTTGGTTTAATTTTTTCAACTTTTCAGTGCAACTTTCTTTTGCTTACTTTTGGTTTTCAAGATTGGCTTCCTCTAATGTAAAATTTTGCCAAATATCACCGTTATACAACATTTAAGAGTAGAGAAATAAACTCCTTGGTATTTTTTTAATGTGGGATTAGCGTTAATCGGCTTTCGAACAACCGGGCCCTAGGTGTTAAGTCAGGTCCATTTTACGGGGAACATTGGCGTTTCGTGCGAGATTTGTAGGGTTATACTAACGATAACCCTCTTATTGGAAATAAAAGAACGTTTTGGAAAGAGACAACTAACGGAACAAAAAACCTAGTTAAGTAGTTTTCATTTCTTTTTAGCAAATCATGGCCTCTCAGGGGGTGAGACAAATTAACTTTCTCATGGTTTAAAGGCAAACGAAAGCATTTTAACGCACTTTAGCGCAAACCTTGTCAAGCTGATTGTTGAGAAGGCGGAGCCCATCTCTCAAAGTTCTGATCTCTCGTTCTGTGTCATCCCTTATCCGATCTTCAGTTCGCTGTATTCTCGATGGTAACTTCAAATATCACGAAATGGGGTTGATCAGTTAAAATTCATTCACACCGTGCAATTATGTTTGCGAACTACATTCATTCAAGTTTTTAGTTGAAACACATGACTTAAAATACGAAAATAGGTCACAAGATTTGAACAAGTATAGTCCTTAAAATTCTGCTCACAACTAAAAATCACCAAGGCTTAGATTAGCCGTGTAAAGTTGTATACCGTTTTGTGATAATTTACTATTAACAAAAAATAGTCCTAGATAAAAACAGTATTTTTTTGAAAATGCTGTATTAAAAAACTAATTACCTGGTCAGTGAAATCCTTAATTTGATTGATCGTTCTTTCCAAGTACTTTAGCTTATTAAGTTGGTCCAGAAGATCATCTGGAATTATTTGAATCTTGAAAGATTATATAAAAGAATTATACATTAACAAACGAACAATGTATTTAACCGTTCAGTCCTGAGAGTGACACTTGTCGATTTTACTCTGTTTAATGCCAGACGATATTACTAGTCAACGGGGGCCTCTTCAGGGATCAATATGGTTTTAAAATCACACAAACGTAAAAGAGGTGATTATTGGTCATTGTGGTACAGTAAATTCCTTCAACAAACGGTTGGTTCAACAAATGCTCTAGATTCCCACGCTGACTTTCTTAGGGCTTCGTCAACCTCGCTCCCAGCGAAACCCTGGGAACGAGGTTGAGGGCTTCGTTACGCGTTCTCAGTGGGGGAAGAACGCGTGACGAAGAACGTCTGCGAGAGAGGCCACAAATGCTCCACCATTACAATTTATAATTTGTCATACGTTAAAGCATAGAACGACTTGTAACGCTGTTATTTTTTAATTTTTTAATTTACACTGAAGGCTAAAAGACATACACATTAGGGGGTGACATATACAGCCCATCTGAGGAGTAACAAGCACGCCTGTTGCTACATGTAAGAAATAAATGAGCACTGTTTACCTTTTGGTCGTGGACGGTTGGAAGGCCAGAAACTTTCTTTACACTTTGCAGTTGCTCCTCTAGACTTTCAATCTCAAAAAGGTATAGTTTTTTTTTTAATAACAGCAATATTAAAATGATATTTAGCTGCATAAAAACTTGTCACATTTAAGTTATGGTCGGTGTTTAAAAGGGAAGTACAGAACGGTCTGGAATTTAGACAGGACTGAAATTGGTAGTTACGTAATGTTATTGTACTTTTCAAAACGTTTAAACTTATTGACTACTTACGATGATTTTTAAAATATAAACTTTCATATATTTGAACTGCGGAATAGAATGCAATGAAGGTTAAAAAATAAAAGTTGAGAAATTTAAGCGGTTGCAATTAAAGGAAGCTCGAAAAAAAGCTGAGTGCAAATTTATAAACTCTTCAAAAAACATTTGAAAGGTGTAGGAATGCAAATCAGGCTCGGTGAATATTATACCTATTCACCTCGCCTTCGGCGAATATTTGTTAAATATCAGTTAAACTCATATGATTAATTTAATTGGGTTAAGAGTTAACTTTAAACAAATAACTATTAAATATGCATATCACAGCTGAGCAGACTGTACAGTGACAGTGAAATCAGGAATATTTCTTGAGTAAACACATAATTCCTTCTAAAGTTATCCAGTGACAGTATTAACGTCTTACGTGTTTTTATCAAGTTTATTTAATCAAGTTATTTTCGGTACCTGTTGTTTGTTATCTTTGAGTAACGAAATTCCTTCCCGCAGTGATGCTAACTGGGCTTCTAGGTCAGCAGGTATGGTTCTCTCCAAGGACTTTGTTAATGATATTAACCAGATATAATGTTGTAAAAACAGAATTAATCATTAGTCGATGAAACTTTGTTTAAAATCTTCAACAAAAAGGTAAGATTGAACAAAAGAAAATAACTGACTTTTGAGAGTTTAGAGGTCCATAAACTATGTCGCTTGTGAAAATGAAAAATTTTCAATTTCATATTTTAAGAGAGTGCACTGACTCTTCCACTTAAAAGTTGGTTCTCTGGTTTCTACGTTTATTGCTAAATAAATTTAAGATTTCGTATTATAACAGGCTTGCAACACTGCTTGGCTTATTGCTGCACTTATTATTATCCCCAAGCTTTGCTATTCAACAAAACTGCACCAGCCACAGGGATTTACTGCTGGGCATGTGCACATAAGCAACACATGCTATTCATGACGATGATGATAACAACAATTAATGGTAGATTCAGGTCATGAATCGTGATAATATAACAATACTATTATTATTATTATTATTATTATTATTATTATTATTATTATTATTATTATTATTATTATTATTATTATTATTATTATTATTATGGAAGATCTCATTTTTGTTTTCATGAATCATTTACATAATTTGCAGACAAGGGTCTGGGCTAGTTAAGTTACACTTCATCATTTTCTTTACATTCAAACAGTTTATACATATAGAACTTCTTAACTATATTTGAGTTCTGGCAATTAATCCATTTTTGACAGCGTTCAATAAGGAAGGACAGCTCTTTGTCAGTGTTCGTTACTGAGCTTAGTCCTTTCCTTAGCTTTTAATGGTAGCCTCCGAGAACGTCTAAAACAACATTCAAAATTGATTAAATTTTGTTTAATTAACGCTTGTGCTCTTACAAAGCTGTTTAATGTCTGCGCGTACATGTAGCTCTGTGCATTTTTCCTGCTTCTTAGCTGTTTTGTCGGCAATATTGTGCCAACTTGGCAGACAGTGCCTTCAAGTAGTATCCAATTATTAGTCTCGACTATTTGTCGTAGACTGCCATATATGTCTATTTTATTTGCCCCATTTTCTGGTGCCTTCTGAAGTTGGAAAGGTACATCCCAAAGAAATTTTGCCTTTTAATTCTCCCTTACTACAGAGCGTGGCCTTTGTTGATACTATGGTTTTTCATTCTTGCTCTCTTGAAAATTGTACTTTTCTTGTAGGCAGTGATAGATTAATCTTAACGATCTGCCATGTCTTGCTTTATAGAGACTTTGTGCGATCTTTGGGCAAGCACACATCACATGAGTGGTTGACTCTGTAGCGTTGCCACATATTCTGCATTTAGTGTCTGTAATCTTATTGTGCTTTATTTTGCTGATAGGATTTGGGTGGTAGGAGTTGTTGGCATATGCTCTTGTTTACGCTGTATACGAACTCAGGGATATTTTTCCATTTCTTTAGGATCTGATTGGCTGCAGGTGGCATTTGCAGCCAGGACTGCTGTTCTGCACCTGTAGTATATCTTTCAAATATCTTTGTTCTTAGCAGTTCCTTGACTGCTTTTGATGACGGTGTGGTTATTATTATTATTATTATTATTATTATTATTATTATTATTATTATTATTATTATTATTATTATTATTATTAATGAATTATGTGATTCATCATCAAGTAAGCATCATCATCATCATTAACAATTATTATTAACTGGACCATACATATTATTGTAAATGCCACAACATATCACGAAAGCCATATATAATAGCTTTTAAGAGACCTACTTAATTATTATAAGAGCTGTCACTACAACACTGTATCACGTAACAGCAATGTCATGGTACCACAGGAAACACCAATTATTCCTTACCAAAATGTGCCAACTATTGTGACGTAATAGGTTACCATGGCAACGTCAAAGCTCTCCAAAAACACCATATATTTTGTCTTTACTTGCTTAAATCTCAAAAATGAACTAGGTGACCCCCATTTGTTATTGTAGAATAGTAATTAAAGCAATCTAAAATAAGACTATCGGCAAAGTTTTAAAAAATTGATGGGGGCTAATTCATAGCAACCTTAAATTTTTCGAAAATTTGAACTGGTGAACAGGGAAACAAAGAGAAAATATCTTGGGGAACAAGGGAATGTCAACCATTTTAGGGATCAAAAAGCTGAGAACAAGTTTGAAAGTAATCTCAGGAACAAGGTCCTCAAAAGCATAGAATGCAGCAATATGTTGCTTTTGAGAGTAGAGTCTCTTCTTTCTGTCATACTTATTCATTTGTGTCCATTCCTGAGGACCAATAATAATTGGTTCTGACTGTTCTAACCTCTCTTAGAATCCTGACATAAGCTTATATGTCACACTCAACTTGTCCCTGTGACTTCAAAAATAAAATTCTGAGGTTTACGAGTTGTTGGTTCAACAGAAAGTTGTAAAAGTGTCCTTTTGGAGCATCCCAAAAACAGCTGCACAATCATTATGATTTTGTTGAAACATACCTCCTCTTTCCACTTGTTTATCATATCCAGACCTTCTTTTAACCATCTAAGCCGCTCAAGAATGTCATCTGGCACATCTAACCAAGTAAAACAGAATGGGACAAAGAAATTATATTTTTAAATGATCAATTATTCACAGTCTATCACAAACATTTTTAGTTACGTACATGTATTTCACAGAGTGAAGCTCCCTCAACACAGCAAATTGTTGGCCAACATTAATATAATTGTAGGGAGAAATTTTGGATGGATTTCTACACATAAACAACAGTTTTGGCCAATATTTCATTTTGTGTGTGATGGGCGGTACACAGATACCTGCCTGACTTATATTGCATTCACACCAAAGCTTAAACACGTTTAAAAGCTGTTTACTTAGTTAAACATGGTTTAAATTTGTTTTCTTGATACAATTAAGTTACTTCCTGACATAATGTAGACTCTAAATTCAACACAATGAAGACACACATTATAACTTACGTGAACCCTACGTAAAATTCAGTCTTTTGAACAGCCTTCCGTTGCTCATTTTTTATTTTGTTAAACCTGGTTTAATTAAACATATTTAGTTGGTGTGAAGCGGGTATTAGTCAGAGATAACATAAAAATGTTGGCTTTAAATATAACAACATGTTGGGAAGCCCAAATATAAAAGGTTCCAAAATCCAACAAAAAAGTTGGGAAAAGACTAGACTTGACGAAGACCAACTACTGGGCATTTCATTTACCTGGTCTATTTCTCAGCTCCTCTAAATCATCAATATTTGCCTTCTTGGGCATAAGTCCCTGTGAGAGGTTAAAAATAAAAAGTTAGTTTGTCAACTGTCCATGTTTCAGTTAGCAGGAACTAAAGATACAAATAAATTTATTTCCTGTTTCTGAAAATTATTAAGTCATTAGTCAACTAGCTCAATTGTTGATTGTAGTTACAACATTGATGGAGCTGACAGAAAAGGAAAAGAACTGACACCATCTATCATTTATTTTTCCCAAAAATTTCTTTTTTAATTTATAAATTATCACACTCAGATCTTTGCATTACCTGACTGTTCACTGACTTGTCAGGACTTTTCACATTTACTTACCTCTAAAGTATCAACTTGCTCAATCAAAATTTCATGCTTATCCATAAGTTCGCCAATTTGTCTCAATGCTTCCAGTGCTTCAGGAGAAGGGTGAGAGGGGCTTGGTGCCCGTGGTGGGGGTGGAGTAGGTGTCCTTGCTTTAGGGGTTGATGCCCTTGATTTTGCTGATGGAGTACGACTTCTTCTGGCATTTAAAGCCTCTTCTAGCTGGGGCCATTTGACATAGACGTCCAAATTGTCAAGGTCATCCTTGGTAGGAAGATTGTCAACTTGCTTCTTTAGAATTTTTCTAAAGAAAAATTATATGGTCATGTAGTAACAGACTACACTGCACAGTCTCATGTGCATGAGCGCAATGCAGCCAACAAGCTTGAGAGAAGTCACTGTGCAGAGTTAACCGCATCATACAGTTGTGACCCAAGTTTATTTGAGTGCATATACTGCATGCAACAAGGCCCCAACCTTGACTCCAAAGGGAGGGAGCAAAGGAAAAAATTGTAAACCACAATAATTTATGTAGTCACCATGCTAACTGCACTCACAGAACAACAGAACATTTAAGTGACCTCAATGTACCATGTAGTTCTTTATGCCGTTATATAGCTATATACTAGACAAGTGTCTGCTGGCATAGCCAATTGGAAGAGCTGCACTACAAGCAAACTTTGCATTACACATGTCAAGTCTTAGCTGTGAATAGTACTAACCTGCTAGCAATAACAAAGCCGAAAAGTTCAAAGATAATTAATACAATAATGCCCAGTGCTTGCTAACCTTAGCAACTGGACTGCACAATCACTTTTATTATTGAAAAGATCGAGGGCTGCCATGAAAGGGTTACAGATAATAACTTGTCATGATCCATTACCTATGGGAGTTCAGGGATAACGCAGTGGTGAGAGCACTCGCCCCCACCAATGTAGCCAGGTGTTTGATTCCCAGACTCTGCATCATATGTGGGTTGAGTTTGCTGGTTCTCGGTATGTATACTCTGCTCCGAGAGTTTTTTCTCCGGATATTTGATTTGATTTGTGTTAATTGGTTGATTTCAGTTTACAGTGTCCCCAATTAGTGCTCCAGTGCTAGAATTAAATAGATTTCCTTTCCTTTCCTCTTACATTACGGTAATTTTAATTGTGTGACAGTAAAATTACCTTAAGTAAAATTAAAATATGATTGGTTGGGAGCTGTTATGAAAACCGTAACAATCTCAGGACCTGTTGATTGACAGCTTTCTTGTATCTGCAGAGCTACATGCACTGCACCTTAATATCCTTGGTACTATTTTGTCCTCTCACTGAGGGTGAATAGATAACATGTCAAGATTCTTTATATGAAAACTAGTGCACCTGTAATTCCATACACAAGACTCCACTTACTAATTCATTAGGCAAATCTTCCAATTTCTTTTTCTCCTCAGAACTGTCTACAAAATTGACAACATATAAATGAATATGTTAAAGAAAATACTAAAATATTGTATGAGCTAATTTTAAGACTGCAGGTAGGTTAAATTGATTCAAAAGCAGTATCTCTCTGAAAGAGATGCAAAACTAAAAGAGGCCAGGCACCTGACACTCCTAAAACGTTTGTGATCATGATGAATCATTAATACCTTTCATCGCTGATCCCACTTTATGGTGTGGATTGACCTATTTTTGTTTGAAAATTCCCAGGTGCCAGCCACCTTGAATAATCGTGACATGTTAGGGTAATGCCCCGTTGTTATAGAGCGGTTTTCAGTTGGGTGTCGTAAAACAAATACCAAATGAAAGTAACTACTCCAACCAATCACAGCAGGTGCAAACAGGTCAATGAACCAATCCAAATTTGTAGCAATTCCATTTAACTTGCTCAAAGCACAGGAAAAATAGTGTAAGCAAGTCACAGTTGGTTTTGGTTTTTCTTTTTGTTGGTTGATAAACTGGTGCGAGATTTTTAAGCCAATCACTAAGCGTAGCAATTGCAATATTGCATAATTACTTACTGCAAGAGTCACTTGAAAACTGTTCTAATACGAATGCTATTGTTTTGTGTCAGAACAATAGCCTAAGGGCAACCCTCACACATTGCAATATTATTATACCAAGATGGCCAAGCCTAGGAAATAATAATAATAATCAACTTTCTTTAAAGAGGGTGTACACATAACAGCTTACGCTGACAAACCAGTGGGCCTCAAAAGTGCATGACAATGACTGATTCTAAAATTTATTTTTCCTGATACAAACATATTTTATTAAAATAAAATTGGAGGGTGGAGGTCCCTTTAACCAATGAAGCGTATTTTGACCTCATCCCCTGATGCTGTGATCTCAAAAAGTCAGCCTCTGCATCTCTGAAATTTTTAATGATTTGTGGTGCAAACAGTAACGTTGTTCACTGACAGCATTAAAAGTTTTCATGATCGACCTTTTTTTTTTCAAAGTCTGGCAATTCACTACAGAACCCAAAAATCTTACATAATTTACAGACCATATTCATAAATGGAGGCCAACAAATTATTCTTTTGTCTTTTTGCAAGTCAGCCTCGCTAGCCTCGTTGGCACAAACAAAATTGAAATTAAAGAATTTCTGCTCAAAAGTGAGGTTAGTGAGGATGATTAGCACAAAGACAAAAGGATAATAATTTTTTGTCTGCTAAATTAACCATAGTACATGTAAATTTACAAACTTTGAAACAATACAATTCTCCATGCAGCCTTCTTTGCAAAATGAAACTTAAAAATAGTGTTCTTACCTACACTTTCCAATGCTGTTATTCTCTCGTTGAGACCTTCATTTTGTTTCTCTAGCTGAAAGTACAATCAGACAGGCAATTTGTTATCTTCATGATCTTATTTTCTGTTTAATCTAAATACATAATTTGCTCAAAAGACTGATATACAGTAATGTAGACTTTCTTTAACTCATTGACCCCAAGGAGTGAGACTTAACAGATTTTACTCTGTCGAATGCCAGATGATTTTATTCATCAACTGGAGGCATCCTAGGGCCTTTGAGGTGTTAATGGGTTGATTTCTAGTTACAGGTTAGAACAGGTTCAAAATTGCTCATATCACAA
>OX421456.1:5663969-5666469 GCA_949126865.1 Montipora capitata | reverse complement strand
GTTCAAGTAGTTACCAAGTTATGGATTTGCAATTAATTTGAGTTTAAAATCAAAATCAAAATCCATGTTAGTTAAAATAATGTTTGGAAGAACAGAAGTGTAGGTACAGATGTATATAGATCTCTATAGATTCAGGTTCGTGACTGTTTTGCAAATCTTTTTTTTTTAGACTGTTGTTTTCTGGAAGCATTAATGATGTCATTTTGGTTTTGGGGGACTGTCATGTGTTGCTGGATCAAGGAATCTGTTTTGAGTCAAGTATGGTTGACAGTGGATAGTTTTTCCTGAAAAAACTGAAAGGAAGCTTTATTGCCTTGGACTTTTTTTGGTTACACCCCACATGTTTGTTCTTTTCTTAGATGGCAAAATTTATTAATATATATGATGTGATTTGAAGCTGCAGCTAGAAACAGTGTCCCATGCATAAGGTATCATTGGGTTTGATGGCAGTAAAATAATTTTGGTAAAAAATATGTTTAGAGTTTTTATCATAACTTCTCATCTTGGTCCTGATGGACTTCAAAGATGCTCTACCATTTTGCACAAGGAACTTGTCAATCAACCGTTACCTTTTGGTGTATTTGCAATAAGATCTTTGGATAGCAATTGATTTATTTTTCTTATCCCTTATGTGTAGATATCCTATGTCTGTCACATAGTTTTAAGCTTTTATTTCTTGTAGTGTATCTTTATTATAGTTAGCACATGACCCCACAAGCATGTATTATTGCTTTAATATTGATTGTGTTTGAATAAAGGATATTGTTGTCTTGTCTTGTAGATAAGGCAACACAGCCTCAGTTGTATTTGCATTATTATTTCTGAGTGTTACGTTTAAAGGGCAAACCATTAAAAAGTGCACATAGTTTGCAGGAGTCCAGGAAAATTATTCCAAATATTCATTGATTTGAAGTTCCTGAAGCAGGTAAATCTTGAAGAGTTTACATAACAATATTTGGAATATACAACATTTCTATTTGGGAATGCTTAAGTCCACAGAATTTATTTTCTTTATGTTGAGAAGTACTGTAAGAGCTGTCAGGTAACTCAGATGGAAATTTGACAGACCTTAGCTGTAATTCAAATTATTAGTACAGTTTTGGTCGTTAGTGGAACATAATATTTTATTGGGACATTTTTTAGTGAGTGATTAACCCATTGACTCCTGGGGATTCCCCATTGACAAGTAAAATCGTCTGGTGTTAGACAGAGTAAAATGCTAAGTATGGCCGGTTTAGGGGTGAAAGGGTTAATTAATTAAAGTGCTATTGTTAGTTTGACTTTCTTTTTCTTCATTTGAACCAAAACAAGTGATTAATCATCACCTCCACCATGCTTTGCTTTGCGTTGCTTTGGCTTTTAGAACAAAGTATCAAAGTTGAAGCTGGTGGCTCGAGGAGTAAACTATAAAGACTATAATGGTATTTGAGTATATATTGTAGAACAAATTTGCCTATATCATTAAAGTCATTAAATCAATGGGAATCCAAACATGAGGATGCAGTTTGCTCAGGACGGGTTTTCCCTATAAAAATGGCAGGCCACTTATTGGATTTTTTTGAAAAACAACCCTTAAAGGTAACAGAACCTTGTTTTGTGGACGTAGGCTAAAGAAATCTGACCCCTTAGAGGAACCAGTTCTAAAGTGACAAATGACTGGCAAATAACTTTTACTTATGAATTATTCATAAGTAAAAGTTATTTGCTCGTTTGGTCTCAGCATCATAAGCAGTACAAATCCAGATTTTTTTCTCCAAAAAGGAACAAAAAGAACCCCTGTCATTTTCATAAGGGAGCCCCCCTTGGGGCAGTTTATTTACTTTACCACCATTGTTTAATACTATCCAGGGACTAAATCAAGAATGGAAATAGATTACAGTTTGAAAAAATATGCCATTTTTTTTTACTTCTTACACTTACTGCATTCAACTTTAATTTATTCATCCTTGGAAATGGTAGGAATGATTAGTATTCTTTAAAGCAATTGCTAAAAATTCATTGCACCTAATGTTGAAATATTTTTTCCATATGGAAAGGTAACAGCAGTTATTTCTGTGAAAGTCTTCTCCAGAAAACTCCAACATGGGACTACGCCCCTTTCAAATGTAGCTTTGTATGCTTTTGCTCAATGACTTTGAACAATTATTACATGAATATGAAGTTATGGAGTTTTTTAAAAGTTAAATCTAATGGAAGGGGATTTAAATTATTGAAACCACTGTCTTGCAACCAGAGTCCACAAAGAGAGGTTAAATAATCTATTGCACTGGAAGTATTTAGTAGGCCAGCATGAAATTTGTTTTGGATAATAGCACTGAATCACCTTCAACAAGTTTTCTTTCTAAACTTTGAAGATACCTAATTTTATATCCTCCTGCTGTTTTATTTCTGGAAGATAAAACCAATTCTTGATTAATTATTTTTGTTGTCACATTAACCCACTACAATGTGTTAAAAGTGTATTATTAGCTGTAGTAATATTTTGTTACAGTAAAATCCC
>OX421456.1:5651469-5656469 GCA_949126865.1 Montipora capitata | reverse complement strand
ATATAACACCGAGTCTGGGAATAGAACCCAGGAGTCATTGGTGGAGGGCGAGTGATCTCACCACTGCGACATCCCTGAAACCGTTCTACCAGTTATTTTCAACTAGTTTAATACGAAGTTTTCACTGAACTTGCTCATGTTCGGCAGTCAAATGAAAGCTTCTCTACACTTTAAGGCTTTCAAGAAATCACGGACGACATTAATATTGTTTCCGGTAACTTAGTTCGTGCTCTCTCCGGTTGTTTGATCTTTTAGTCATACCAGCTCATGATCAAGCTATATTACTTGTTAACTAATGTGACAGAATTGGTCTAACTTTCCGGTTGCGGTTTTCTCATATTTGTGGTTTGTTTACTCGGCAAAGAGCTTAATTTTCCACATGGGCTAAATTCCGAAAGTTCGTCGGAAATCGACATTCGATGGCCACAGTGTGTGTTTCACAAGTTTATGTAGAATTATGTTTAAATAATTCACAATAACTGAGCCAAACACAATGTCATTTATTTAAGTAAATGGTCAATCTCCTATTAAGAGGACACAACACCGACCTTGCGAGCGCCGAAGGCGAGAGCTACCTAGGGGAGTCTGGGGCCTGGTCCCCCATGAAATTTTTAAAATAGAACAATCAGAAACGCTGTTTCCAGTGTTTCTGGAACCCAAGAATCAGTTTCCCAGGCAAGGCTTGAGTTCACTCAAATTCTCTTTAAAAAGTAAGCCATATTTTAATTACTGTAGATTATTCAGAAAATCTCAAAGTTTGATTCGACAGAAAAAGAAGACCACAAAAACTGCTGCTGGGCCAATTCATCAAATTCACTACTTGCACAAATCCTATGTCCCCGGAGAGAGGATGCCTGTTTTATAAGTCAATGAGTCAATGAGTCATGAGTCAATGAGACTCACACTCAATATAGCAATAATTTATTGATTAAGCCTAAACCCCCATTTCAGTGATTAGGCCTAAGCACTCTCTGAAATTTTAGCTTTCATTTTATGGTTTCATTAACTGCACTAACTCATTGACGCATTGACTCATTGACTCATAAATACTTAACACTTCACCGGAGAAATTGCAAAAAATGAAAATGCAGAATTTTTTTTTTTTTTTTTTTTGGGGGGGGGGGGGGGGTAAAGAGGTGCATCATGGGATTGTGCAAGTAGTGAATATGAAGTATATTTATGTCCCTTTGCATAATTATTTCTGCTTGAAATAATTTGTAAAGGTCTTGAGACAAATTTAAACACGTACAATATTAATAAAAAGAACGTTTTCACCGTATTGAACTTTCTCTCTTCAAGCCTCAGTATCCACATGCAAATTCTCCTGACTTATCTCCATTTATTTTCATATGCTATTAGTTGGGAGAATTTGCTAAAGTTCTAGTCACCATTTTATGCATTCTCCGTAATAACCTTTTCCCTTGAATAAGTATTGTAATTAACAACTATTCACCGAGGTGGAGGTGGCTAGCGGTGAAGCGGCGAGGTAAATATCCAACGCTAGCCACCGACACTGAGGTGAATAGTTGTTTTAGTATATTCTAAAACAGTGAGATAATATACACCACAAAAAATTAATTTGGATGTTTTCTTCACTTGTCACGGATGCAAATCGGGACGCCATTTTTTCCTGAGTTGCTCGCAGGTAAATAGCACAGAATGTCCGGAGTTTGACTAGCCAATCAGCGCGCGAATTCAACGCTATTCGCTGTTTTAGTATATACTAAATATCGTCAGAAGAAATTTGATGTAGGTCACTCTTGAGACCTAAGGGCTAACACTGTACAGTAAGTATATCTGACTCCGGTTGGGCTGCTTTCCTGGTTATTGCTTGTTAGATCAATCAGTTTGTTGTATACCTTGTGGAATTAATGCCCCACTACTAACTGCAGATAAATGTATTTGGCAACTTACATTAATTCAAAGTCTTATAAATTAAATGACTGTACAGGTTTGACTATTGCATTCCAAAACACCAGTTCTTTTCCGGGAAAAAATATACACAATCGGCTTACTCACTGTTGTACCCAATTCAAATCTCCCAGGATTAAGATTATTTTGCATGCCGGGACAGTAGTATCTCCCAGATTTTTAAACTAGACATCCCTAATAATTAATCCCTTAAACTGCAAGAGTTTAGAAGTACGAAATACGAGCACAAAAAGCGAAAAAAATCTGACCGAAATCGAAAAAACTTGATGAAGATGCGATGTTGTGTAATACCTGGTGGTCAGACAGACGCAAGCTCATCACAAAAACACTTCTTACCTTTTCGCGTACTTCTACGTCGGAATTGATTTCAACTTTCCACAAAAACGTTTTTTATTTTGCTTTATTCCTAGAGAAATTTCGCTTTCCGGCGACAATAATTTAGCTTCGCAACGCTTAGCGCAATCATTTGCCATATAAGGTCAAGCTAAGGTATATGAGCTAATAACCGAGATTGAGTAAACCAATCAGAGCAAGAGAAATGCATTATCGGAGATAAGTTGAGAATTTAATAATTGCCAACGAGGCGTCGGCCGTCGAGTTGGCAAATCATAGAGCCGTACGTGAGAACAGAACAAAAATCTCGTCTCGGCGTAAGGGACCTTTTTTTGACCATATTTGGGTGTAAGTAATACTCCATATTTGGGTAGTGACGTAACGTTTTTGCATGTGTCGCTTCCACCGTGTGGTTTGTGTGTTGTTTCAGCGGACGATTCAGCTAGTGAGATTGGAGGCGCTTGTGGTTGCCTTATGTGTTTGTAAATTGAATTGTAAGCAGCGGCTGATCAAGGAATAGGGTTATACCTACAAATTTCGGACAGAACGAGCGTGTTCGCTTGCGAACCAGCGTGTTCGCTTGTCAATTTTAAACCAGTGCTTTCTTTCGTCGATTGACACGTTTTTAAAAACTCCAGATCAAAGAATTAAACAAATTACTATAACACATCTTCTTATAGCACAAAGAATTGTCCTTGAACGCCAGCGTTGCGTAATTAAAACCACTAACAACTTGGACAAAGCGGGGGTTGACAATATTGCTTGATTATTGCGTTCAATACATTTATTATCTGGTTAATCGCCGTTACAAGCCGACAACTAAATGTTGGGTTCTTTAGCTTAGCAGACATTGCTTTTCAGGGTTCATTCAATTTGAAATACAGTGCTGTTATTATTATTGTTATTATATTTTTCCTTCATCTCCATGTGCGTGAAAGTTCGAGTTGCGCGCCGATGAAACACATTCCCTACACGGGGCTGCCGAAAGTTTTTACGCCATTGTAATAGTTGAGCTTGTGTTTATACTGAGGGTGTCTCGAAAACGAAGACCCTAAGACCCCTAAGACCCCAAAGACCCTAAGATCCTAAGACCCTAAGACCCCGAAAACGGAAACTAATAAAGTACCCCAAAACCCTCAATTTGGCTAACCCTAGGCCTAAAAACCAACTTTAGGCCTAGTTAGGCCTAGGGTTAGCCAAATTGAGGGTTTTGGGGTACTTTATTCGTTTCCGTTTTCGGGGTCTTAGGGTCTTAGGATCTTAGGGTCTTTGGGGTCTTAGGGGTCTTAGGGTCTTCGTTTTCGAGACACTCTTATACTGATAGTTAACTTTTAGCGTACCATTTTGTCATGATTTAATATGTTCACTGCAGCCTGCTTTTTCTGTCACTTATTCTTTATGGCAGCAGTTGCTCGATAATCAAACCTTCGTTTTCTTGTTTTACAGTAAATTCTCAACCAGAGACAGTGTATACCACTACAAAAGCAATCCACCGTTCTCTGGACAAAGTGTATAATGTTTTTACGTTAATATTTGGACTCAGACAAAACACTCTCAAAGTGTGTAAATAAAGTGTAATCGATGTAATATCCAAGGGTTCAGTCAAAAACCTTCATACGTTTGTTGTATTTATCTTTTTTTGATTGAATCAAAAAAATGAAACGAAAATTCATGTGCACATTTATTCAAACAATACTCAAACAACCAGTAAACCTAAGGTAACACTTCAACATCCGGTCAGTGTAAAGCCCCATAATTTTTCCTGGACAAGTTTGCCTTGACAAGGAAAAATTTCTCGTGTAGATGGGGAATAGTGGACAAATTTTCCTTGTCAAGGAAAATCTGGCGTGCTAGCTTTTCCTTGACAAGGAAAAAAAGTGTCAAGTCAGAAATTTGCTCGTGTAGACGGACAGTAGCCTGGCAATCGTCACGGTGTTTAAATGACAGCTACACGGTCCGGTAGTCACAGGATATGAAGAAAGTAAAGATAAGAAACTCGCAATTTTGCAATTTTCCTACGACTTTAATCTACTTTTCTATTTTACATGAAACAACCGAAAATATATAACTTTATGTTTTAAAGAACTCAATACATGGTGTCCATGAGACCGCGATCGGCTTTCATTATAAATCCGGTATTTCAGCTGATTGTATACATGTAGTGACACTTTCTTTGTAGATTAAAATCTATCACGAGTTGTCACAAATACAGTTACCGCATTTTCATAATGGCGGCTTTGTGTGTGGTATCCCGGTAGGTGATTAAGCAATAATTATGCATCAGTGCCGAACGGAAGTTGACGCAAGTAGTAAAAGTAAGCTGGAATGACATAGTTTATCTATTTCTTTTTCTCGCTATCAGTTAGTCGTTCCAGTTACGTACTGAGAAGAAAAATATGTTTGTAAGCTTTCGTAAATGTTCCCGGCCCCAAAAACCGGACCCGATTTCAGACCATAATTGTCAAAATCTATACCCGTTTTCAGACCAAAACGGCTCAAAAACCATACCCTTTGGGGCGGCACATACCCATATACCTTATATAGGGGAGTACCCCCCCCCCCCCGGGCATATTAAACCTACACGAAAGCAAATGAAAGGATCCTACTAAGAAATTTTTACATCTCAGTGATACTGGCTTTAACCTGCGATCAGGCTCTATTTTAGTTTCGCATGGTACGTATTGTAGAGTTGCCGAAACGAAAAATAGAGCCTGACCAAATTCCTCTTAGAAATT
>OX421456.1:5601469-5608969 GCA_949126865.1 Montipora capitata | reverse complement strand
ACAACACCGCTCGCAAGCAAGAGTCACATGTAGTGAGCTTGACTTATGCATATCTCAGGCGCCATTAGACGATCACTCAGAGTAGTATGTTGGGTTCACATTAGACCACTAAGTCCGACTTAGTAATCTCTTAAGTCGACTTAGTGAAAATGACAGGTGTGAACCGCTAAGTCACAGAAGCGTGATTTCTGTCTTAGTGTCGGCAAACTCGATCATACGACCTACACTGTAAGCAGTTCTTAAGTCTCTTTCAAACACCCGGTAAGGCTGACTTAAGAAACCTGATAGCAAAAAAAATTCAAAATCGTGGAGTCTAATACAAAATGAGTCTTTGCTGAAAACTATTTATTTGAAACCTCCGATAATATCATACAAAAGAGGTAAATCTCTAAAGGATACGCTTGTTAGATCAAAAATCTAACTGTAAGGCCTAGTCGCGGCAAAATGTTTTTCGGCTTTCCAAGACTTTTTGCGGATATTTTCTTCTTGCTGGCTACTCCTTACTGTTCAGGCGAAATTGAAAGGGAAACAAAAGAGTTTTTATGGAATTTCTTTCTTAAAAGACTTTGGTGATTTTAAAGGCAGACGAGAGATGACACGATGTCAGGTGGTACCGATCGCAATTTATGCAAACTTTGGGTTTTAATCTTTCGATTTAAGTCCACGTACGTGGAAATCCATACCAAAATGGCGAATTTACACTTAGAGCTAATGAAACGGGTAGGCCGAGTTCACACAATGAGATATGCGTCTTGTTAACTTGTGAATCAATTATAAGCAACCATTTGCATGTCAAAGGAGTGAATTTTTCCCTCTATAATGACCGGGGATGAACAAAGCTGTGTTTTAACAGTGAAGGTTTTGTCTACATTACCCAGTAATGGCCTTAACATCAATCCATTACCAGCCATATAGTTACATTACAGTTGCATGTGGGGTATTTTGCAGTTGGCTCAAATTACATAATAGTAGTTGTCTTTAATTATTTGTCATTTATTTGCAGGTAATTCCAGCACAATCAGTGACAGAAGATCACTGAGTTTATAAGTCACCATGTCACCACAAGATGAGCCAAGAACAGTGAGACTTTTACCAAGCAGTCACCCATGGTACAAATGCTCTTGAGTTTCAAGACTTAGGGTGCGTTCTTTTGGGGTGATCCAGATCCGGGTCGGTGATCCAAGATCACTCGGATCATGGTGCATCAAAGGAACCGACGAATCCACACATGGATTCATCGATTCCTTTGATGCGTGCCCTTAGGAAAATTATTTATACTTAACCTGGATTTAATGTATTCTTAACCAGTATATTTAATAGTGAATTGACATATACTTTAGTTGTATTTTCAAAATATCTTTAATTGGTATTTCACCAACAAACTTAATATGTACTTAACATCATTTAAATAAATAACCATTTAGCTTTTCACTATACTTTGCCAAAGTCATTTGGTAGAGTTTGTTCTCTTTTATTCTCTCGTCTTTCTTCTCTATCAAACATGACAACATATCACTCAACTTGTGAAGACTCTGGAGCTTTGGGGAGTCAAGGAAAGGCTGTACTGAGAACATGACTTGGGATGATTGAAGTAAGTGAATGTTTGTTGAAATTGTCATTCTATGCCTAACAAGGTATAAAGCTGAACCTCACTGTGTGCAGAAAACAGGTGGACTAGCTATTTGTGCCTACTGTATATGTTTTTGTTAAACTTTTATTAAAAATTATGCAGGAAATTCCGTTACAATTTGGGAGTCCTTTCAAGTTATACTCCCCGGGGGGAAGGACAGTGGTAGCTTTTCGTGGAAGAATATTGGCCCTGGGTAGGTAGAATTTGCAAATGTCTTGGTACGAATGCCCAGGGGTTCCCCGGGGTCAACCCCCCCGGGATGACCACTGATAAGTGCATAACGAGTGGAACTGAAAAGTTGTTTCTCTAAACATGTAAAACAATCAGTGACACATAATTTTCTTGAAAAAGTCCAAGCGTTGGATAATTTGTGAAGAATTAAATAAGAGCTGGTTGAAAAAGTTTTCTTCTCTTTTAATTTTCAGTAATAATCACAGGATCAAACCTGGGCGTCATTTTGCTTCTTCACCAATAGCAAGCGACATAAAAAGCACGCAAGCTCATGCACCGCAGTCATTACAGGACATGTTACCCATGACCTTGAGTGGCCTTGACATGTTTTTGTATCCTTCTGCAGCAAGATGAAGTCACTGCATTCTTTCAGCCAATCAGAAAGGAGATAGTGAGCTCAATGTATAGTATTATTTTAACATAGAAACCTCCAGACTTTGTTCATATGAAAGCGTGTTGTATACTTGTGTTTTATTTTTTCCATCTCTGTACGGTGGTCAGTTTACATTATCCACTCCGTTGATAAACCAATTTTTTTTTATTTTGTTACATTGTTATCTAAATGTTGTTTTTATACGTACATGCACAGGGAATGATGAGGAACTTGAGGAATGCCTTGTTGAAGATGACAACATTGAAACTGCACATGGTGCAGCAGCAGGTTGCTTGGCCCCAGCATCGTCCATATGTAGTTCTCCAGAAAGGAGCAAAGCAGTACTAGATAATCATGATTCATTTACAAGTCATGCCCTTGTGGAACTTAATTCTGTTCTCAGGCCTTCAACTTGGGCAAAAATCCAAAGCCACCAAGTTGAAGATGAGCTCCTCTTGGACAGACTTGAGGAAATGGAAAACAGGGAGGCACCCAGTGTTCCAGTTAAGAGACGGGTCTCGGGTCAAAAACCCAACGGCAACCGCTACGTGACCTGACACTGACGAAAAGAAAATCATTTTGTTCAGTTTTGGTATGAATTTTCTGTACCAGAAATCATTCTGAGGTATCAAATGTCAAACATTTTTAGACTCCCGAAAGTCAAACCTTTATCTGTTTGCCCAACAACCCCCCACCCCCCACCCCCCACCCACCCCCTTAGCTTTACAAAGTGCTGCAGCTGCAGTTAGCTCCCCTGAAAATTACATAACCCCTTGCCAAAAATAATTAATTGGAACACTGGGCACCATCATCATTTCCCCAAAGCTTTAACAATCTCCTCTATGAGGATGCTCAGATACACTATGAAGACAGTATGTTGCTAATTATGGCTTTCAGTGTTAGACATAAACTCTCTGGGACTGCTATGGATGATCTAATACAACTCATATCTCTTAACTGTCCAGAAGGTGTAACTACTGTCAAAAACTTAAGAGAATTTCAGACATTCCTGCAAGCTCTGCAACATCCCATTGTCAGACATTACTATTGCCCAAGAAAGGGATGCCAAGTTTACATTGGGGTCAACGAACCTGGAAGCAAAGATACATGCTTTTTATGTAATGAGCCTCTTTCACAAGACAATTTCTTCTTGGAGCTTCCTATAGAAAGCCAACTCGGGGATCTCCTTTCAGGTACTTTTTCGTATAATTTTTAGACATCATGTTCAATGTTTTGTTTAATTGAGACTTGATGCACCTGTCCATGGTTGGCCCCATAGTTGGCAAGATTGTCATTAATTCTGGGTGATGATGGGTACAGTAGAAGTACCATACATAACATACTGTGACATACTATACATGTACATAACTTGGCATTTTGACACATTCAGTGGGTGTTTACTGGAACTTGAGAAGGTTAAAGTGCTACGATGACATTAATTTTAAGATCATGATAATTTTTGGAAATTACATGATAATAATATTGGTCCAAGTTACATTTCTGTAAGTTACATTTTTTAACTGTACCTTTTTATATTTTAAGGCTTTAGGGTACAATAATATTGTACTCTAAAGGCTAAAAAATATAAAAAGTATACAGTTTACATAACTCTACATATACATGGACCGCAACATTCTTCGTTTTCCAGCCACACTAATGATATTGGCTCCTCAAATTACTTTGGCAACATTTTATACTAGTATTACCCTGCAAGCAAAGTCTCTTTTGATCTTCCTAGATAAGTCGGGAAGAGGAAAGAACACTTTGCTGGCCGCTGTGACATTTTTTATTGAGCATGCGTTGAAAATTCAATTGTCACAGTTTGGTGTCAGTCACGCGTTACCAGTAACCACAAAACCAAAACAAACAGTTGGGATATTTTCGAACAACTCTGGCAAACACACGACAACCAAGGAATCATTTCATTGGAAACTCAAGATGGTTCATACTTTTAAATTGCCATTTCATTTCTTTTATTAGAAAATTTATAGGTTTTTGGCTGACTAGTTTCTGTAACGGACATACAGAGGGAATACAGTACAGCCCACGGGCATTGCAGCACTTACACGCGCGTAAATTGCGTGCAATATGGCGGATTTCCACGCAAAATCCACGCAAAAAACACACGTGTTAATTTTTACACGATCTTTTACACGCAGACTTTTTACACGCAAATTTGAGTGCATTTTACGGTGACTGATTTTGCTTATAAAAATACACGCAAGTTGCATGTGTTTCTTTACAACAGCAAATGTGGCTGATGTAAAATTAGAAACCGACACTGTGGATAAACGTCTTTTCGCAGTGAAAGAGAAAACAACTTACTATACACGTTCTCTTACTACGATCATGCTAGGATCGCGAATGTCAGGTTTTATAATCAACGATTTACTTGGCTGTTGGCTGAAGTGCTACTTTACATGTAAGCAGGCGCTCAGACGGACTTAGTACACCGTTTTTTTTTTCCAGACTTGCAATACGTGCTTAAAACATGGTTCGAGTTCATGTAAGAACATGTAAATATTTAAAAACAATATTCATTAGGTCAAAAAACCTGGAACACTTTTAGCCCAGATAACATAAATGTGCCTGGAAAGTTTGATTTACGCTAACAAATTAAAGCCACCCGCACCCGAGTTAGCGCGATGTTCGAGTAAACGAGGATTCGAGATCTCAGGACTAGAAAGTTCGATTCGCACTCGTGAGTGTCACTGAAGACCACACAAGGTTTTTAAAAACATCTGCCTTTATTCTAAAGTTACATGTAACTTACAACAATAATCGTATATCTACACGATGTCTAAATTAGTGTCGAGCTTCATGATATGTAAATTCCTTAGTTGTTGCTAAAAAATTACAGTACGTTATTAAACTTAGATACAATTTCACTCCGAATTTGCATGTTATTTGGGATACGCCGTCTGCTAAAAATATACAATTGGAAGGAAAAAATATGTAGCTGGGAAAAAAGGAAAAGAGAAGGTAGATCCAGCCAGGATCTCGTCGGACATTAAGGACTATGTGGAAAGATTTTATCCCATAGCAGTGTCCGACATGCATAGTGGTGGCGCGAGTGTTGTAGAGCGATGGAAGAGTTTCTACGTAGGCCACTTTGCAGAAAAAAGCAAAAGAGACCCGTAAGAGCGCATTGTAAAACATTTAATTTTTCTTTCTTTTTTCTCTGCAATAGAAACGACAATGCAATGAGTTGGCTTAAGTATATTGATAAATATATTATTGCTGCGGAGCGACCGTAGGGAGCGAGCAGCAACATAATCAGGATTTAAAGGAAATATATAAGGGGCGACGAATTCTCGAATTCATCACTTTTTACCACAATGCTTTGCATTTAACCACATTTTTTTACCAGAATTCATTGCATTTAACCAGAGTGCACTGCACTAATTTTTACCAGACTGCAATGCGACAGGGACAAGTCAAATGTAAACACGACGAAGAGCGTGCATCGTTCGCTTCCCAGATTCAGAGTTTTCTTTGTAGCAAATTTTCTACAGCACGGTTAGAGGTCTTAACAAATTTAAGACACGCAGGAGTCTTTCAGATGAGTACGATGGTTAACTTGGGGATTGGATTTCAAATCAAGAGCCTTTGACTTGTCCAGGCGTTAAACTTGACGAGAAGATGAGCATTTGCTCTTTGACCCGGCAACCCAGGAGATATACAAATTCCAGCTTGCTAGAAGATGATGTGAAAGTGAGAAAATGTCATGCCATGCTACTCGTAAGAACCTGTAAGAGCCGAAAATGGATGTGATTTTGACCATTTGCTTCAAAATAAAAAAATCGAGATATAACAAATCGAGATAACAAAACATATGTATTGCGTCGTACTTTGCAGACGAGGACGTGTATCGTCGTTTCTGCTCGCAGGGTATACATGTACTAGTATACAGTTTTAAAATAATTAAATTATACATGTAGTTTCATGATCACCCTGACTTTCTCACGTGTTATTTCTGTTTTTCAATTTAGACACCAACTTTCTGGAAAAACTCAACTATCACTTCAACAGGACCAAATCTGACCCAGAAGCAATTGAAGATATTTATGATGGCGAACTGTATCAGATGCTTTTCAAAGAAGGAGGTTTCCTGTTGGTGTAGCAATTTGCGTTCTTCAGGTGCTAGTGTCTGGCCAGTTTATCTCACAATTAATGAACTGCCATCACTGGAAAGGTTAATGTACATGGCTTGTTTAGCATAATCAAGCACTCTACTATTAGACTAGGATTCCTACTCACTATTTGGTTATATATAATAGATTTATATTGTATTTCAGTTAGATTAAAATGTACAATTTATGCGACTAGATATTATTAACAAAACAATCCAATCTGTTTTATTGAGTGCTATCAGCTTCTTCATTGAGGTTTACCACAAGTACACTAAAGAAGATGCATAATGAAATAAAATTTTGCATTTTGACTGTAAAATGGAAATTTTAGAGTAAATGGATAGAAATATAAAATTGGCAACCAAGCTTTATGATCTCGCTACTTAAACATTTAAGTCAGTCACCAGTTTGCTCCTTTTTGAAGAGGTTTCATATAGTTTTGGACCCTGGAACTGTATAGTATACATGTATTTGTTTGATGCACTTATTTATTTACATAACCAGAATTGGTTCAGGTAGCCAAACATTCCATGATCATACAATAATTATTTGACTTCTCTTAATAGTATAAGCACTTAATATCTACTTATTTAATGTATTTTTCTTCTCAGATCGAGCCGTAAAAATCGTTTGTTTGCTGGACTTTGGTTTGGGAAAGGAAAGCCGCACTTACCAACATTTCTAAGACCATTTTCCCTTTCAATCCAGGGGCTTTTCTCTAGTGGTAAGTGTGTCATTCTTCTTACCACGCACAATCACCCAAATATACATACAAAATAAATTAATGCAAGCTAAATATGTTGGGAAAATGCAAATCTGTAGCAGAAAATTACAAGGACCTGCAGAGGTTCACAACTTGAGGTGTGGCTTTTAAATCAAATTACATCATGCACATTTATTAAGTAACATGATAGTAACTTGTTGGAACTTCTCAAGAGTAATTGTTGACTTTATCTGTTGGTTATTCTACAATTGTTATAGCAATACAGTGTAAACATGCCCTTGATCGAGACCCATTTAAGTGGAGTCATGCCACACAATCTGTTTATAAGTAACTCTTGTTGATTCCAATTTTAATATTTTTCTTTATTCTTTTCTCCAAGGATTAACTGTCCCTTCACCCACAGAACAGG
>OX421456.1:5573969-5578969 GCA_949126865.1 Montipora capitata | reverse complement strand
CAAATTTCCAAAATGGCTGCTATTTGCTGACATGAAAACACAGAAGAAAAAAACTAAATGTAGTGTTTGAGTCTTGTGTGCCAGAATCTCTTATTTTCTAAGTGCACTAGTTTGCCCCTGTCTTATTGTTTGTCTGTTCTCTTGTGCACCGGTGTCTCTGTGTTTGTATTTCCTTTAGAGTGCCATGTCTTAGTGTTTGGCTGCGCTCTTGAATTGCACGCTAGTGTTTGTGTCTTTAAGTTCACTAATGTACCAGTGTTTTAGTGTTCCTATGTGCTCTATTTCTTAGTGTTTGCATGTACCGTCTAGTGTTCTCTTCCACGCCAGTGTCGCTGTGTGTGTGTGTTTACTATTGTGCCTGTCTCTCAGTATTTGTCTGTACTCCTGGAAGTCATTGTCTCTGTGTCTTTAGTTCACTAGTGTGCCCTGTCTCAGTGTTTGTCTGTACTCTTGCACGTCAGTGTCTGTTCAGTAATGTGCTCGCCAGTGTCAGTGTCTGTATGTTCACTAGTGTGCCATGTCTTAGTGTTTGTCTTTACTCTTGCTCGTTACTGTCCTTGTCTGTATGTTAAATGGTGTGCCCTATCATAGTGTGTTATTCATCCTGTAATCTTAACAAGACGAATGTCAATAAAACTACAAGCCTTGGACTCGTCGTCTTCTGTGTATCTCTTCCTCTCCTTGTTTTATAAATATTCCGGTAGTTAATTTAACATACGTTGGGGCTCCGTTGTTCACATTTATTTAACCAATTTATCCATATAGGATTAAAACAACCTAAATCTCTTTCTTATTAAAACTCAAAGTGATCAGATCCGTACTTAAGCTTACACAAGTTACTAAGCCACCATTAGAATTATGTAAAGGAAAAGACTAGTGCGGGTCTTAGCTTTGTCGACTTCACTTCCTTTTGTCCTTCATCTTGCCTTTCTTGCCTGATTTGAAGATTTTCTAAAACAAAAATAAAGATTCAGATCTATTTTACTCTTGGTAACATGAAATATCAAATTGTGTAGACATAAAAGGTAATGCTTTTGAAACCGTTGTTCATAACGCCTCAACCGTTCGTTTCTCGAATGGATCGTTCCTGCTAACTTCTTGGAACTTCTTCAAACAGGTCGGACCGAAAACCGTAATGCGCTTACAACGTTTAGCCTGAGATATTTACCTTTAAATGGCAGTATAGAACTCGATATACTTCTTCGGACGTCTTTTTGTAGGAGGTGAACAATTCCTGCCAACAAAAATAAAAGGAAGGATTGATAAGTTTGATCACGAAAAAGTTTGAACTGTATAACTTCGTACCAAGGAACTTAAACTGCTCAGGCTGCAAAAACCACAAAGTAATTAATGGCAAGAATTCCTAGCTATTTATAAGGACTTGACAAGACTTCATTTTTATAATGAAAGACAACAGTTTGAACTAAATTCGAACATAACTAGCGAGTAACTTGCAATGCACGCGTTAACTTCTTCCTTTGCTTTCATCAAAGTTGAACTCAACTTCATACGAAGATATATAAAGAAAGCACCTAATACATATATATATAAAGAAGGCAGCTAATACTCACTTTTAAAATACTTCAATTTCGTTCATCTCTCCGCTGGATATAATTTCGCTCCAAATGCACATCTTCACTCCACAACTGCCATGTTGCAAATGAAGAATTTTGCATGATAAGAAATGAATTATGAATGAGATAACTGGAGCCAATCGTTAGCCGTAACGTCAGGATTTCCATATTGAGATATAATTAATTAGCATACCTTGTTTTCAAGCAAAGGCGTGCACTTAAAGAAGATAAGAAGGGAATCGAAGGAGGGAATCGAACCATCAACCATCCCCTGTCGTTGGAACAAGCGGAGAGTTATCAACCACGTTAGCCGTCCCGTCCGATGCTGATACTATCGGATATCTCTAATAGAATATGCTATTGCTCACTGTTATTTCGATTCTGCTCGTAAAATAACAACTGCTAGAAAATCAGTGAGGATGCCATTCCTACATATTTCGCAAAGACTAAAAAAAAAACATTTACAAATTTAGAGTATAGACCGATGCGTGATTGAAATTGAAATTCTCAATACAACAAGTACGTTGAATTGACGCCACAGCAGCTTCAACACGCTTTTTATTAAACGGTTTTAAAACGGTTTTCCTCATTTGAGCACATTTTGCCAGCTTAAAGAGCATAAGATACATCCTATCAACATTTCGCAGCAGAAAAAAAATGTATTAATAAAGAATCGATCACAAATCGATTCCGATTTCATACCTGCTAAGTTGGATTGAGCAGGCTTGCTCTAACCACTGAGCTAGTCCTAACCGATGCGGATTCAAGCGGAAATTTTCTCAATACAACTAGTTCGTAGGATTGACGTCAGAAAACCTTACAGACCCTCTTTATTACACGTTTTCATCGCTAAAATGTTTTTTCTCATTTGAGCACATTTTGCAAGCTCAAAGTGGATAAGATACATCCGACCAAGCTATTTAACAACATTTCGCAGCACAAAAAATACAATAACGCGTCTATCAGAAAACAATTCGGATTCGAAACCCGCAAAGTTTGGATTCGAAGGGCTTTCTCTAACCACTAAGCTACCCGCGCCGATGCTCGACTAAAACAGAAAATTTCTCCATGCACATCACGAGTTCCACTTATTAAAGAAAGCGGAGCTAGAAGGCGTTTATATTTTAACAAAAGCGTGTAATACTACAACATTTCCACTATTGCGCCCACTTTTCCAGTGTACGATGAATAAGCGTCAGCTTATTCAAGCAAACAAAAGCAAAGAAGACAATGGAAAGGGATTAAAAAACACAGCATCGGCCAGGAATCGATTCGGATTCGAAACCCGCTAAGTTAGAATTGGGCAGGGTGCTCTAACCACTAAGCTATCCCGGCCAATGCTGGAACGAACCAGAAAATTTCTCCATATCGCAAAATACTCAACTTAAAGAAAGAGGAGCTGGAAGGCATTTTGTTAACGAACGAGTGTAATACTAAAACACTCCACTATTGCGCTCAGTTTTCTTGTGTACGATGCATAGGTGTCGGATTATTCAAGCACAAATAAAGCAAAGAAGACAATAGAAAGAGACTAAGAAACAGAGCATCGGCCAGGAATCGATTCGGATTCGAAACCCGCTAAGTTTGAAACTGGGTAGGGTGCTCTAACCACTTAGCTATCCCGGCCGATGTTGGAACAAAACAGAAAATTTCTCTACATAGCAAGTTATCCAGAATAAATAAAGAGGAGCTAGAAGGCACTTTGTTAACAAACGAATGTAATACTAAAACATTTTCCACTATTGCGCTCAGTTTTCCAGTGCACGATGAATTGGCGTCAGCTTATTCAAGCAAAAAAAGGCAAAGAAGACAATCGAAAGTGATTAAAAAACACAGCATCGGCCAGGAATCTATTTGGATTCGAAACCCGCTAAGTTTGAATTGGGCGGGTTGCTCTTACCACTGAGCTATCCCTGCTGATGGCTGAACAAAACAGAAAATTTTTCCACACGGCAAGTTACTCAGATTAAAGAAAGAGGAGCTATAGAAGGCATTTTGTTAACAAACGAATATAATACTAAAACATTTTCCACTATTGCGCTCAGTTTTCCAGTGTACGATGCATATATCCCTGCCGGTGGCTGAACAATACAGAAAATGTTTCCATATGGCAAGTTACTCAGATTAAAGAAAGAGGAGCTAGAAGGCATTTTGTTAACGAACAAGTGTAATACTAAAACACTTTCCACCATTGCGCTCAGTTTTCTTGTGTACGATGCATAGGCGTCGAATTATTCAAGCAAAAATAAAGCAAAGAAGACTAGAATGATTAAAAAACAGAGCATCTGCCAGGAATCGATTCGGGTTCGAAACCCGCTAAGTTTGAATTGGGCGGGGTGCTCTAACCACTGAGCTATCCCCGCCGATGCTCGAATAAAGCAGAAAATTTCTCCTCATCGAAAGTTACTAAGATTAAGAAAGGGGAGCTAGAAATCACTTTGTTAACAAACGAGTGTAATACTAAAACATTTTCCACTATTGCGCTCAGTTTTCCAGTGTACGATGCATAGGCGTCAGCTTATTCAACCAAAAAAAAGGCAAAGGAATTAATGGAAATGGAATAAAAAACACAGCATCTGCCAGGATTCGATTCGGATTCGAAACCCGCTAAGTTTGAATTGGGCGGGGTGCTCTAACCACTGAGCTATCCCGGCCAATGCTGGAACGAGTCAAGAAACGTCTCCACATCAGAAGTTACTCGTATAGAGAAAGAGGAGCTAAAAAGCATTTTGTTAACAAACTAGTGTAATACTAAAACTTTTTCCACTATTGCGCTCAGTTTTCCAGTGTACGATGCATAGGCGTCAGCTTATTCAAGCAAAAAAAGGCAAATAAAACAATGGAAAAAAATTAAAAAACACAACATCGGCCTCGAATCGATTCGGATCCGAAACCCGCTAAGTTTGAATTGGGTGGGGTGCTCTAACCACTGAGCTATCCCGGCCGATGCTGGAACGAAACAGAAAATTTCTCCATATTACAAGTTCCTCGGATCGAAGAAACAGGAGCCAGAAACCTTTTTTTAACAAACGAGTGTAATACTAGAACATTTTCAACTATTTTGGTCCCGTTTTCCAGTTGACGATGCATAGGCGTCAGGTTATTCGAGCAAAGAAAGCAAAGAAATCAATGGAAAGCTTATTCAAGAAAAAAAAAAAAAAAGCAAAGAAGACAATGGGAAAGGGATTAAAAAACACAGCATGGGCCAGGAATCGATTCGGATTCGAAACCCGCTAATCTTGCATTGGGCGGGGTGCTCTTACCACTGAGCTATCCCGGCAGATGCTCGAATGAAATAAGATTTCTTCATACTACAAGTGCTTGTGATTTACGTCACAGAAACTACTTGGCGTTCCCTTGACAATTTGTTGAATGAATAAATGTTTTCCTTATTGGTGAACAGTTTGCGTGTTGACTGTTTATAAG
>OX421456.1:5566469-5568969 GCA_949126865.1 Montipora capitata | reverse complement strand
CACGGAGTTCATCAAGGGAAGTCTCTATCTCCCATACTTGACGAAGGATTCAAGCCTTTCCTGAGAAGATTCATTTATAGAACGACTCCCTTGGGAGATTTATCACACCCACTGTTGTAAAAGCCATTGTTCAAAACACATTGATCCCATCTTCAAGGGAAATATGAAACTTTTCGAGGGAAAACCTGTTCCTAAAAACAAATGTACTGAGGAAAGGGTTGACTCAAGTAATAAGTGGAGGTAGGGAGTCCCCTTGATGAGTTCATGTCGTAACAGATTCCTAAATGAAAGAGAAAATTTCCCATTTCCATATTGCGCTTTCACTCCGTTCCCAGGAACTTCTGGTCCAAAGCCAAATGGTCCAGGAAGGTCCTGGGAAGGTCAGGGGATTGAGCCAGTACAATCTTTTGATGTTACAGATCTGAAAGAGTTAATTAATAATGAAAAGAAAATAGGTTTGGTGGTAGGGAAATAAATAAATCTTCTTGGGTGTTCTGGTCTGTAGCATCGATGTGTCATCTTTATTTTGACGCCACGGAGCTCGCTAGGGCGAGTCAAACTACAAAAAAACAAGGAGAAATACTCAGCGACACTACATACCAAATTCTTCGTACTGAACGTTGGTAACAACCGACAGCGTGTGACAGATTTGTAAGTGACAAGCGCGGGGCAAATGTCAGCACCTAAACTATTGGTCTCATTAAAGCAGTTTATTTACGTTTTACTGCCCCTTTGTAAAGGCTTTAAATAAACTTGAACGATATTAAGCCTTACACAAACAAGAAAAAACAAAGGTTCTTGTTAAAACCAAATAAACAAACAAACAAACAAACAAACAAGGTAGCTGCTTTTTTATTTTTAATTGCAAAAATACTCTACTTCCTTCGGCTTGCGTAAGCAATGCGTGTTTTTCACATCAGTTCAACGAGATTTCGTGACAGCGAGAAGAGTCACGCAATTTACAAAACGCCTTGCTGGACAACACGTGACAACGCCATTTATGGTCTGGGAGACCTCGCTCCTGTTTTTTTTCCGTGCTAGTCTCGAACTAATTTATTTTAACAACTCTTCAAAAAGTTATGGCGAAACAACAATTTGGTTTCTATCAGCTTCATTTTTGGGAAAAAATAATAAAGTACTCGATAAAGCCACTTCCACCTTCCCCTCCGAGAAAAGGAGAACAGGGTTTCTTAAAGAAAAATGCATACAAGACAGAAAGATGGCGCGGAAGGCATTGCTTGTTTTTTTCTTGTTTCCTTTTCTATTCCTTTTTTTTTTCCTTTTTTTTTTCTTTTGCTAAGCAAATGGAGCTTTCTTTGAATGTAATGAAATCTGAACTTTCCAAACCGTCGCCTTCAGTTGCCGGTTGTTTAACTGTGCTTTAAAATTTTCACTACTTCTTTGCACAATCGCGTATTACTTTACAACAAAATGCCTGAATCTATACATTTTAACCTTCAAATTATCAGAAAACAACTTAAATCATTGGTATAACCAGCGCACGAGTTAATGAAAAAACTTGAAATTATAGCCATACGAAAGGGGCTCAAACAAACGTTGCCAAAGCCGAGGGGTCCCCTTCGTCTGGGGTGCCTTTTACTTGTCGCCATATTCCTCTATGAAGGAGCCATCGTCGTTGAAATGAGGTCCCTCGTCGTAGTCGTCTAAGATGTCACGCGCAGAATTTTGAGGCCTTTGCTCTGGTAGGGTGGAGGGTTTTCCGTCCGGCTAAAATGGAAAGAGGAGACACGTAAGACAACACTGCGGAGTCAAAATGATGATTTTAGGGATTTAAGATGCGACGGTGGCTAGGGCGATATCGCCACAAAACAATAATATCATTGATGAATTGATATATGTAATGACTCATATAGTGAACTGCGGATATGAAATCAAGTAAAGCTATGATCCTCGCAGTTATGAACGCAATTTTAGCAATTGCCTAGAGAAGCCTGAAAATTTCAGGACTTCAACGGGGTTTGAACCCGTGACCTCGCGATACCGGTGCGACGCTCTAACCAACTGAGATATGAAGCCACAGACGTTGGGAACTGGTCATTTGTGGGTTCTAATGTTCATAACTGCGAGGACTGTAGCTTTACTTGATTTCATATCCGCAGTTCACTTTATGATTCATTTCATATATCAATTCATCGTTGATTCATTCCTCACGGGAGCATTAGAACCCACAAATGACCAGCTCCCAACGTCAGTGGCTTCAATCTCAGTTGGTTAGAGCGTCGCACTGGTATCGCGAGGTCACAGGTTCAAACCCCGTTGAAGTCCTGAACTTTTCAGGCTTCTTTACGCAATTGCAAAAATTACGTTCATAACGGCGAGGATCATAGCTTTACTTGATTTACTTTATAATATCATTGCGTAAATGAGGAAAAAATAATCGTGTTGCAATTTATGCTCGAATTTTAGCACATTTTTGCGGTACTCTGGATAAGAAAGACGTGAAAACACCGAATTTGAGATTTTAACGACACCGTGAGCG
>OX421456.1:5538969-5551469 GCA_949126865.1 Montipora capitata | reverse complement strand
AAACTCTCATGTCGTGTTTTATCGGGTCTAAAATCTCTCCGCACCAATAAAATACTCCTGCTCGTTTATTAAATAGTACGTCAACTCTTCTAGTGCTGGGAAACTCATTGCTATGCTAATAACAATTAGTATCACCCAACTAGTGGACTAACGCAAATGCTGCATTTTGATTGGCTACGCTACTAGAGGACTATTAGTGATAGTCCTCGAGTAGCGAAAAGCTTGACGCTTTCTTTCGTTTTATTCCCAAATAAACATTTCTTCAACCTGCATTTGCTAACTTTGTTATTGCCTTTTCTGTCCGACTAGTTGGGTGATACTAAAACAATTAGACCCTTCGCCCTCAAGGGCCACAGGTCAATAGCCCATTCGGCTTTGCCTCATGGGCTATTGACCCGTAGCCCTTGCGGGCTACGGGTCTAATTGTTAATTATTATCATATGGCCCGTACGGCCTCGCGCGCGCTTTTATTGTAAAACTATTGGGAAAATCCCCGTATGAGGGCCGAACGCATTAGCGCGAGCAGGGCCGGAAAAAGCCGTACGGCCCTACTAGGAACACGTACTGCTCCGTGCCATGCGATCTTAGAGGATTTTGTCGCTTTTAAACATCGAAGTTATTTACAGCCGGAAAGCAAATGCAAACAAAATATCAGATAAATTTTCTTTGCACATTTTTGTTACTTATTTTGTCCAAACTTCATCTTCTGAATCTTCTGAGTGCTCATGAAAGGTGTTAAGAGCCCATATGATAAAATGCTTATTGACTGAGTTTAGGTCGGGCCGGACAAGAAAATATTTTGCCCTCGGTCATGGCGCACGGACCTCGCTGCTCTCGGTCCGTATGTCATGACCTCGGGCCAAATAGATTCCCGTCCGGCCCTCCTACTGAGTCAATAAGTACATATTATCATATGGCTCGTACGGCCCCGCGCGCGCTTTCATTGCAAAACTATTGGGGAAATCCCCGTATGAGGACCGTACGCATTAGCGCGAGCAGGGCCGAAAAAAGCCGTACGGTCCTGCTTGGAAAACGTACTGCTCCGTGCGATGCAATTTTAGGGGATTTCGTCTCGTTTATTAAATAGTACGTCAACTCTTTTAACGCTGCAGAACTCATTGCTATGATAATAATAATTAATCTTTCGTTAAAAATTGCGCACAAATTTACATACCTGTAGCGTTTGTCGGGCAAAACGAGCTCGTGGGTTTACTCGGACGACTTCGTCCAAAACGATTAAAAGCTCTAATTCGGAAGGCCATCTTATAGAATCCAGTCACATTCACCAGTGGATATGAGGTGGCGTTAGGGTTGGTAACATTTGCAATGACTTTCCAGAAATCGTCAGCGTCGGTCGATTTTCCCTCGATCAAAAAATGAGTAATCGAGAAGTTATTTAGTTTGCCCGTTACCCACGTGAGTGTTCTGTTTTGGTTGTTGCAGTCGGAAGAAAATGTTAGATTGAATGGTAGATATGGGGCACCTAAAAAAAGGAAAGAAAAATGATGAAAATCATCAAAGAAAATTACTACACCGTGTACTCCAAAGCTCCACTTTATTTTCATTAATTTAGACAGGACGATAATAATGAACCTTGTTTTGGTTTCAAAGATTCATTATAATTCATGAGCCTAACAGCCTGTCAAACTGAACACCGATAAAACGTCACGTTCATGAGCTTCAATCCCGATAAGACACTCCTAATCTTTTATATAGAGGATACTAATGAGGCCCGGCTTGTTTTTCTTGTATGCTAATATCTTCCCCTCACATTTTGCACCATTGTCTGGAATCCAGAAGGACACGATATTTTGTAGAATGGTTTTGAAGACGTTCATAAACTCTCATGTCTTGTTTTATCGGGTCTAAAATCATTTGGCACAAATAAAATACTCCTGCTCGTTTATTAAACAGTACTTCAACTCGTCTAGCGCTGGGGAACTCATTGGTATGATAATGATGGTGTTATCAAGTAAAGCTATGATCCTCACAGTTATGGACGCAATTTTAGCAAATGCGTAGAGAAGCCTGAAAATTTCAGAACTTCAGCGGGGTTTGAACCCGTGACCTCGCGATACCGGTGCGACACTTTATACAACTGAGCTATGAATCCACTGACGTTAGATGCTGGTCATTTGTGGGTTCTAAATCAATCAATGAACGAAATGATATATGAAATGAATTATACACTGAACTACGGATATAAAATCAAGTGAAGTTATGATCCTCGCATTTATGAAAGCAATTTTAGCAATTGCGTAGAGAGGCCTGAAAAGTTCTGGACTTCAACGGGGTTTGAACCGGTGACCTCGCAATACCGATGCGGCGCTCTAACTAACTCTACGCAATTGCTAAAATTGCGCCCGTAACTGCGAGGATCATAGCTTTTACCTGATTTCATACCCGCGGTTCAGTATATGATTCATTTCATATATCATTCCGTTCATTAATAATGGTGTTCATAATGCTATCTGAGCGCACAGATGACCTCCGAGGAGAGGGGGTGGGGGAGAAACTTTGCAAATGAAGGGGCGGGGATGCTCGTCGGAAATTTTGAATTAAACCCCTAAAGGAGACCAATCTGAGTGTTCCATTCTCTATTTTCAATCCGAAACCGCTCGTTCCAAGTTATTTTTGGGACACCTCGCTCACATCGTGCGACGTGATGGAGATGGAATAATTGCAAAAGACCCTAAGGGTAAACTGAAGGTATCTTTTGTAATGAGTTAACGTTTTCGTCGACACACCCCACTCTTTGCAAAGGGTGTGTAGTTCTTTAGCATCCTACAGAGCCGGTTTTTGAAACAACTACGCTGTCGTTTATTGTTTTAAAGAAAGACTTAGAACTCAAGGCATCTTCCCTCTACATCAACCTGTGCGATGATTTCGATCCGACAATATAGCGACGTTTAAACCCCTTGCCCTTGTTTTAAGCCTTTTAAAATAACTATCTCTTTTTCTAATGCAACAAAATATGTTTAAAGGGCAATATCATGATAAATTTAACGTTTTTCGGTTAAAATTCGGGAAAAATTTAAATTAGTACTCTAGCTCATATGTATAACATTCCTGACAAGTCACTGAGATGATACGAAACATAATATGGCACAAAGAGCTCTTTTTTGTATTTAACTTTGGCGACAACGTCTCCAAACTTGAAAAAAAATATTGGCCAATTTTCTCAAGTTTCAATCTATTTCTATCATCTCCATCCTTGGCTGCAAACAACAAAAAATGTCCTCAGAGCAATCAATGGCCATTGGCAACAAAGCTACAGCATTGCTTTTTTGGTATTCATCGATGCCTCTTTAAGCTGAAGGAAGGAATGGAGAAGGATGGAAAACTAGTAATTGAGCCCGCAGATCAGCGGGACACATTGTCCATTCAGGACCAGGCTCCCCAGGAGTTATTCCAGTAGCTCAATGGATGGAGCCTCCGGCGACCGGTGTCCTAGGGAATTTGGACCCCCCCCTTCCTCACCTTTGCTGGGATTGTGCCTTCTATATTTGGATATTTCCTGGGTTACCATGCTAATTTTCAATAAACGGCCTAGCCCAGTAGGGCTTGGCCAAAGTATCCCAAATAGATGGAGTGTTAGTTGTGTCCCAGTAAAAGGAGCTCGCCCTAAACAATGCTTGGCCAACAGTAAATTATCAGTCAGACTGTATGGAGCATGAAGCCTAAAATATAGCATAGAGCAAAAATCTTTGAAAAAGACTCAGATGAGCTAATTTTTCAGTAAAGGTTGTTTAATTAAAGCAACGGCCGCGGCATTTCGTAAAGTAAATTACCAGTACGGGGGTCGTATGTTCGAATCCTGCCTCGGAATCGAACTAAAATGTTTCCTGTCTCTTTTTCTGCTTTAACCCGAAATCTTACCTGCGATATCAATTGTAGCCGAGGCAAAGTCTTCAGATCTCTCTGGTTCTGGAGTATATGCCAAACAGGTGTAAATCCCAGCATCTTCGACTGTTATATTAGCAATGGTCAATACATTCCGGTCTTGAATCCATCTGACCCTCTGGTTGTACTGGATAATAGCATCATATCTCTTCCAAAGGTAATGTAATTCCAGCGAGGGCTTCGCTACTGCCTCACAGTGCAACTCTACCCTACTGCCTTCAGTAACATCCAAGTCTTTTGGTGGAAGTATTATCTGTGTGCTCTCTGAAACCAAAGGTTTTAAACTGTTCTTTTAAAGTTGCCGTTTTTTGGTTCGAGCTTTGAGCCCCAGAATTCCGGAAAAAGCGGCGAATAGCACCTTCAAAATCGGGACGGGACGGGACAAGACGAAAAACGGACGAGTTGGATAACAGCTTCAAGATAGAGGCTATCGAGAACATATTGTCGTAAAACGGTTCGTTTTAGTAAGGGCAAAACGGTGAACTAGGTTCAGTTGTCATCGCAAAGACAGACATTTTGAAAGGTGCAGTCGAGATCGCCTTAATCGATGTAACAAAGGAGACAGTGAATTACCACCTCCTTTTGGTCTCATAAAAATATATACGAAGCTGTCATCTTTCAAAAATATGGGCATACTCGATTATACCATTCATCCGGATCAATACGGATTCAGATTTGGTCAAAAGAATTGAACCCGACCGATTCAAGAGCCATTTTTGGATTTTGGTAAAGAAACGCAAAAATAGTTTTTAGGATTAACAAACCAGATTCGGATTTTCCTAAAGAAACGCACCCTCAACCTCATTACCAGGGTCTCTCTTCTTCTCTTCAGAGAGACCCTGGCAACGAGATTGACGCACTCTTAGCATCATCGCGTCATCCAACGATCAGCGTTATCTTACCAAGAACAGAGGCAATGCTTTCTGCCTGAGCAGTTCCAAAGATATTCTCCGCATAGCAGGAGTATCTGCCCTGATCTCGGCTACGGTTAACGTTGCTAATCACCAAGGTGCCGTCGTTTTCGATCTGGTGAGTCACACCAGGCGTGATTTCCACATCGTCCTTGTACCACTTGAAGAAGGTTGCTCTCGGAGCAGCTTCGGGGTCGCATTTCAATCGTCCTTCACTGTCTTGAAACAGGTAAAATGGACCAAATCCTCTCTTTTCAAACGATGGTGCCATGGCTAAAAGTCATTCAAGGATGCGTTAGTCAGTTAAAAGGATCTATTCTGATTTATTTTATGATTTTATTGTTCTAATATGAGAGAGATATTGGGATTTTCGGTTTTAGTATCTATTGCGGTTTTTCTCATTCTTGGCATCTGGTTTTCGGCAAAAATACAACCCCAGCGTTTTCGGATTTGACGTCCGATGCGGTTTGCGTTATTGCCTATTTGGTGTAAGGTTTTGGTTCGGCAATTATATATGCTTGTGAGCCTTCGTATACATTCTACGTCGGCCCTGTCAATCAATCAATAAATCAATCGACTTCATTTAAAACACGGTAAATGGCTCAGCAAGCTGGTTTTCAGACATGCCGTGTAAGAATTACAGGGTATAAATGTTCACTAATAAACAAGGTATAACTTAGCGCTAAAAATTATTTAACAATCGAATTAAACATTTCCTGAATTAGCCGTTTAACGCAGACTCAAGTTCGTAACTTTACGTTTTACCAATGAATTAGTTCGATTAAGGTTTTAAAAACTTACTTTTGATGGTTAGGCCTGCGGTTTTCCTTTTAGATCAAAATGTGAAGAGGTTTTGCGGTTTGTCAAAGACCTCAATTCCACCCACCCTCCCCCCCCCCTCTCCCCCCTGAACTCTGTAAGCAGGAAAGGTTTCATGAAAATAAACAGGTCTGTTGGAAGCGTGCTTGAGTTTCAACTAAATGAACCCCAAAATCAGCAAAAAATTGTGAAGCCGGTGAATAATGAAGTAGCTGCTATTTCCAAAATGATGGAATTACCTGGTGATAAATAACCTCGTCTTGGAGAGTAAATTTTTGACTTTGCAGAAACAATGGTGGGCGATTGTGATCTTTGTTTTGAATTCGCTCATTTATTGTCAAACTTTATAACACTTGACAGAAAAAGAAACTTACGAAAACCCGGTATCTTGCCATCATCTGACACAGATGCTTCACTGTTTGGCAAGTAAACATGCCGCGGTAACTTACTAGTAATCACGGCTCCCGCTGAATTCCGGCGATGTGACTTTCGATTTTGCGATTTATTTGTGCAGCCAAACTTGAACGAAGCAAAAATCTCCCAAAATGTTTGTCGCTGATCGTAACTGTTTATATTCTGTATTCACGGTTCAAAATTAATGTTGTTTTCATGTCGTAAATATGTTATTCTCGAGCGACCGTCCTGGAAACTTCCTTCTTCTCTTTCTAAAAACTGTGTATCAATATTTATTTACTTTTGCATCAATATTTGTTTTTGCATAAAGCAAGCTAACAAAATCTGTACCTTGCTAAGTTCGCATTTGTTAGTGTTAATAGTATTTTCGGTCCAATGCTTCTGTTTTACCAAGGCGTATATGTTTTTGGTCACCCATCCAGACACTAATCCCGCCGGAAAGGGCTTAACTTTAGTAAACTTTAGTATTACAAAGCTGTCAGATGTCAGAGGGCACGCTTAAACTTGTTGTGAAAAGAAGTTTATCAACATGTGAGCCCAGAAGCCAATGTTTCTCAATTCCCATTTATTTTCTTCAATCGTCCTGGGTTCAGTACTTTGCTAGTAACCACATGTCTTCTCAGGCTGTTTACCCAAGGCTTCTACCATGGCACTACAGTGATAGACAATACCAAAACAATATCGTGCACTGTTAGAGCTACATATTACGCAAGGACAGATTTTTTTCGTCGTACGAACGTGTGAGAACCTGTGAGCCAAAGGGCCTCTGCTGGTATGACTTCTGGGTGACCCCTTAAATGGTCTTAATGACCCCCCAACTTGAAAAAATTGTCTGGAACGGTGCACGTACCACAGGCAACCCAGTGTACCCTCACGGAGGGTCTAGTATTATCATAACACAGAAATGGGTTATCAATTGAGTTGGTATGGTGAATTGACCACCGTAATATTAATTATAAAGAAATTTAAAAGCTGACGTTTCGAGTGAAGCCTTTCGTTCGAGAGAATTACAATATTACATCTCTAGATCTTAAGTGTTATCAAGCCAAAAGAAAACAAAATTAAAAAACACACAAAACAAACGTGTACGTTTCGGTCAGCGATCGTTCGCAAGGTTAAATTAGGTCGGTCACTGAGACATTCAGAATTTATTAAAGCAACGTTTTTATTGAACATAGAGGCACACTCTCGCAGCTTCCATGGTCTCATGGGAATGAAATCACGTGGCTTTCTAACAGCGATTTCAAGCCAAAACTATGCAGCGGGCGGGCACAAAACACAAGTCACAGGTCTCTGTTTTACCAACACAGAAACAAACCTGAACATTCAATTCATTAAAGCTATTTTTAAAAAAATAGGCCAAAGGTTAGCTTTAATGAATGTTAACCCTTTGACGGCTTAAACCGGCCATACTTAGTGTTTTACTTTGTCTAACGCCAGACAATTTTACTCTTCAATGGGGAACCCCTGGGAAACACTGGGTTAAGGTTTCTTTCTGTATTGGTAAATTACAATGACCTGTGACTGGAAACCTGTGACCTGTGTTTTGGACTTGCCAGTATGCACCAAACAAAAACTATCTTTACTGGTAAACGTTCACAATACGATGTACAAACTACATTTAACTCACCTAACACTTCAACATAAGTCGAAGAAACTATCATGCCATGTTTGTTTTCAGCTACACATTGGTAAATGCCGGCCTCGTTCAATGTAAGATCACTGAAAAGTAGGTCAGTATTCACCTGTCGTACCTTTGAACTGTGAAAGGTACAAAAGATGGGGTTAATCATACATGAATTGGCAGAGACGAACACTTAAGTCCAGAAATCCAAGTTAATGGCCATCTGCCAATAAAGATTGCGCACTATTCATCACATTTTCAAACTCAAGGTCACTCATGAAGATACAGTGCAAGGAGAAACTAATTAATCTCAAATTGACTTTAACTAACCTTGCCACTAATTCAAATCCATCTTTGAACCATTTAATTTGTGGTTCAGGTTCTGCATATACGTCACAGCTCAAGTTTGCATTTGATGCTAGGGAATTTTTTTGCAATCTAGGTGGTTCAACAATCCATCTTGGAGCAACTGGGAAAAAGCATATTGTTGAAAGATAATAAATAAATTATTTAATAAAATGATAGTTACTAATAACCGACAGGTCCCTGATTTGGGCCGATATTATTTTATTACCACAAGACTGTAACATTAGTCGCTCTGAGAGGCCAATTACTTGTTAAATGTAAGTTATGCTGAAATGCCTACCTGGTTAGGTAGTAAACTGATTCCTCATTTTAAAAAATGCAATTACAAAAGCAAACCTTTTAGTCTCAATCCCTGTGAAATGTTTTGGTTTTTCATTATGGTGAGGTGCAATATTGAATAATGTTAAGTATTTTTTTTGTGCCTCACAATGTTGTCAGTTGGTGATGATTTTAACTGCGTGGTGCTTAACCCTACCACGCCGAAGAGGGAGACTTATTTTTACTCGTCATTGGGGGTGCCCCTCGGGCATGAAATGGTTACCAACACGTGGGCGTAGCCAGGTTATTTCAAAGGGGGGTCACATTGTGTCAAACAGAGGGTACTCACCAGATTGTGGCGTTTTCGCCACATGAAAGTTGTAGGTTGTTTGCTTAAAGGGTTACAAAGGGGTCACGGGCACCCCAGGACCCCCTCCCCCTAGCTACGCCCTTGCTAAACATCTGCAATCATGGTCACAAGTGTTGGGACATTTCACGGCAGATGACTTCACAGCCAGCCTCTCTTAAGACCAAGACCGCGTAAACCCGCCTGTCCCACCATCCTCCCCCAGTCGATTATGTTAAAATTCTTGAAAACAACGGCACCTTCAGAATAGCTACGTTTCAAGAATTGTTGGCCTCCAAGAACAGTATTCTCCAACTAAAGTGCCGATAAGATAAATATTCACGTCTTATTCCAATAAGGACGCTTTTCTGCAATCAACTTCGGTTCCAACACAACTGTCTGATCATTTTCTCTTGTCCCTTTTTCCTTTTTAACCATATCCGATCCAGTCCTCAGAATAATTATTGTTTGTGTTGAAGGTGGCACTAGAGGAGCTCCAGGGCACATGTTACATTTTGCTACGACATATTTCTTAGGGTAACTTTTATGTTGCTGAGTTGGTGATTTGGTTCAAGCACCTGTTCCAAAGCTATATGTACTTTCTCTCATTTATCTGTGCTAGCAACTCCCTTTTAATTAATGACCAGTTCCTTGACTTGAAAGGATGGAGTCAATTAATAAAGCAGTGTCAGTTGTGCAATACAGTGTATAATTTTCAGACAGAATCAGCATCAGCCTGAAATTGAAAAACATAGATTCTTTTTTGGGGTGTCCAAAGGTCTTGCACCAGGTGTGAGGAACTGTGAGAAGACCCAGGGAGTCACTGCGTAGGGAGTAGCGTCCCGAAGTCTTGACTTGTAAAAGATCCTGCAGATACATTGGCGTTATGCCCCTGAGAGCTTTGAACACAAGAAGGGCTATCTGTTCGAAGATAGATTGCCCAAGCTTTCGTCGCTCAGATATTTCAGACTTTGCTTGTTCCCCGTTATGTAACTTGAACTGACGTTGCAACGCGCGAAACAGATGCAACGAATAAACCATCACAATAGACCTTATTCATAAATGGCGGTCACATTTATAATTCTTTTGTCCACGTGCAAATTAGCCTACCAAGCTTCATTTTAGAGCAAGAAATCTTTTCAATTCACTGTATTGTATCGAGGCTTGGTAGGCTAATTTGCACTTCGACAAAATAATTATAAATTGACCGCCATTTATGAATAAGGTCTATGGATACCGATAGCCGCCGCGCTCGCGCACGTGCAACACAGTTGAATGGATGGCCAAACAAATGCAACACTGTTGAACAAAAACAAACGTTAGTTGGATGATGCTGAAGATGTTGTTTTATGGAAATCAAACTTGGTTCAACAACTTCCAACATCATGCAACATAGTGGCCAAACGAGTGCAACATGTCGTATTCAATAATGTTAGATGATGTTGCTCTAATATGTTGGACCCATTTGGCTAGGCCTTAACGGCAAGAAACGTAATAGTGGACAAGAGCAAAAAAAGAATGTACCCATCGAGGCTCCCACACGGTGTCAGTATTATCACCAGTCCCCGAGTTCCCGGTTATTTTTTAAGGAAATGTTATGATGATGATGATGACGATGATGATGATGATGATGATGATGATGATGATGATGATGTTATAGAGTGTTTCCACGTGAAGACACGGCCACCATGTTGGTGTCCCCAACTAATCCTCCGGGAATTGAGTTGTATTATCCGGCAAAATTTTTCTTCTGTTTCGGTGGAAAAACAAGGTTACTGATCACGTGAGTGAAAACACACTATAACAGAGTTTGCGACGTCTTGGTCTTTGCTTGTACTGTAACCCCCCTGTTTGTGTGGTAGCTTGCTGCAGATAAAATAAAATAATCAACTTACTATAGTAACACCATTTTCCTTCGCATTTATTTATTGAAATGTCCTTCGAAAATAGTCAGAAACTGCATTTTCGGGACCCCAAATGTCAAAATTGTCTGGAGGAGCTTGCCACCCGGCGCCTCTAGTTCGGAGCGCCTTTGGCGCTCGAAACATTTTTTCGAGTGCGTACACCTTCTAAATCTCACGCTACGTCCCTGTACTCCCTTTTCCTAGCGTAATCTTTAATTAAACTCTGTAATTTTATTGTAAACACACTGAAATTCATATGGGAAAATGTGAAAATCAATCAATCATTGATCATATATTAGACACGCACATTTAAGAGCTTACCTTCCACTTGAAGGTTTATATTACGTGCTTGCGGACCAGTTCCTATGGTTTGATTATTGCTGGCTTGGCAGGTATAAATATCCTCGTGCATATTCTCATCCACCTTCGTGATGTGTAGAAGTCGTCCAAGAAATGGTGATGGAATTTTAAAGAAATCTACTCCATCTTGAAGTTCCTTCCCATTTTTTTTCCAGGTTATTGTTGGGTATGGTCTATGAAAGAAAAGATTTTGCATCAAAATGTCTTAATGAATGTTTGCAGGAAGAAATTTAAGGGTAAAAACACCATTGGCTTACTAACATGCACTACAGGTAGTTTCTAAATGCCATGTTGCCAGAAGCTTTGACCCCTAGGGCTAGACCATATTAAAAAGTACCGAAACGTAATGGTCCTGTCCAACTGTAACTTACTATTATTATCATCTATTTTATACAGTAAACACTGGTACTGGAGCTCTTGTTATAAATTTATTTTGCTCCCATTATCTCTAATGAACCTACACGAGGCCATCATAACTTGGTTATCTCTACTAAAAGGTTATTTAGAATCATATCAAACTCTTTTACACTATAAAATCTACATAAGAACATCAGTAAAATACAAGATTTGCGACACTTGTGTTTCTAGATTTCTGGAGGAAAAAGAAAATATAAAATCTAGTGTCCTTAGCGCCTTAACTAAGTATTTATCTTAAATGTTCTGGCAAATGTTCAAAGTGTTTGAGATGACCGACTTCATCCGCTCAAGTGCTCTCCCTCCTAACAGCTTCCTCACCGACTTCTCTAAGTGCTTAGAGTAACCACCCAGTACGTCAATGACGTCGTTGTGCTGTTCAACCCTGTAACCATTGTATCTCTGTTTCAGTTCCCATATCATGGGCCCATACTTGAGTGTCTTTTCCTCATTTTCCTTGGCTCTACTCTCGATCCATGGGCAGCTCGTTCAATTGTGCAGACTTCTTTCCTCTCGTTGCTGACAAATCGCGCGTCGATCCGATTTGCTCTAACTTCGTTGTGCTCTGCTAGATAGGAATATTCCAAAACGCTTCCCTCGTAGTGTTCTGGTAGGCTGGTTTTGGCATTACCGGTGAGTACCATGGTGGAACCTCTTATATTAACCCATGCTCTCGCACGAGCTCAAAAAACAGAATCCTCAAAGCTAAATCATGCCTGTATAGATACTTGGTTTGTGCCAGGAAGCAACATCCAGCCAGTACAGATTGCAACGCTCTCGGCCACCTTCCCACATAACCTGAATAGGACTTCACCGTCGGAGGAGGTTAAGGTCGTAGGTAACAACTGCTCGTAATGTTCATACATACCGGCGATGGTAAATGTAGGACATGAAGGCCAGCCTTTTAACCATGCAAAACAGCTGGTTATGCTTAGGCTATCATCGTCCCATCTGATACGAAATAACCTTCCTTGCCACTTTTTGTCTTGAGGGATCTCCAAGAACAGCATCTCTTGAGATTTCTTCAACAGATTCCCAGCTCTTGTTGCAGTCACCAACTTTCCTTCCGTTGTGACAAACACGGGATTTAGGATATCATATTGTTATTATTGTTGCTGTTGTTGTTATTATTTGCAGCTTATTGAAACATCTGTTTGCAAACCTATTACAAAATTAGGGCT
>OX421456.1:5528969-5533969 GCA_949126865.1 Montipora capitata | reverse complement strand
ATGTCTTGCAAATTTAATTTCAAATGTGTCCTCACTTTTTTAAAAACAAAGTATTTCTATTATTATTATTATTATTATTATTATTATTATTATTATTATTATTATTATTATTATTATTATTATTATTTATTATTATTATTATTATTATTATTATCATTATTATTTCTCATAGTAGTAGTAGTAGTAGTAGTAGTAGTAGTAGTAGTAGTAGTTACAGTTACTTACAGTACAACAAAATTACCGTCCCACTCCAATTGAATGCAAAGCTCAAGATACGTGTACCGTTGCTTTAAAGGTACACTTACCTTGCGGTGGCTAAGCAATACAACACCTTACTTCTTCCCTCCACAGCTACTTCATTAGAATTTGATGTTGCAGAAGTAAAAGATGGAATGCTAAATATGGCGGGATCTGGTACGCCTTTGAAAAAAAATAAAGATAATAATAAACCAAACACAGCAGCTCTTATCAGGAATGATGCTGAGCAAGTATACCTACATAGTGTAACCACCATATGGCTAAGTACTATTTTAACTTTTTAATATTTATACGCTGTCTATTACTTGTAACTTGTGTTCCCAACGTACAGACTCCTCCAAATTTCATCTGACGAATAAAAGGACCAACACTCAGTTGATACTACTAAATTTCAGTGCTTCAAACACTTGCTGATGCTATGTACAGTACAGTTTCTTTACATACCGTTCTCAATTTGTAATGCAAACAAAAAATGGCTTTAGTGAATTATTTTTTCTTTGCGGCTGCACAAATATCCAAGAAGATGAATGGAATTAAAGTAGTCATACAAGAAAATTGACAAACTTTATTTAAGTATCAACTGTATTTAAGTGCTGATCTCGAGGTACTAATAAGGAACACCGCTGTACAGAAACCAAATCAACACATATCAAATAGGTTGGTATTTGAAGAGAGAAGAAAACCAGAGTACCCGGAGAAAAACCTCTCGGAGCAGAGTAGAGATCAAACAAACTCAACCCACATATGGTCCAGTACAGTCTGGGAATCGAACACGGGCCACTTTGGTGGGAGGTGTCAGTGCTCTCACCACTGCACTATCCCTCCTCCCTCATCAGTAGGGAGCGTTAGCAACGACAACGGCGACGGCAACGAGAATGTCACAAATTTTCATGTTTAGTGAGCAAAAGCAATAGCTTTGCACGCTCTGCACGTGCATCTTTTCATTTCTGTCTATTTCTTTGACGTCGTCAGCAAAACATCAACGTGAAATGGCAAAATTTGAGGTTTTAGGGAGAACGTCAGCGCTTGATGATAAATTTCATTTTCTCTCGTAAATTGAGCGCCGTTTATACTAGTTTCGTTCTTGAGGGTTGCCACACCTTTGTCACGTTAAAATGCTTAGAATAGTCGCAAATCGATTACAATAACGCGAATTCACATTTAACGACGACGTTCTCGTTGCCGTTGCCGTTGCCGTTGCCGTCGTCGTTGCTAAAGCTCCCTATATTATTACAGTCACTGTAAAAGCTAGCTGTGCACCAACTGTAGTTAAGCACAGGACCACCATGTGAGAGTCACAGGTTAGCCACATCAACTCTCACTCAGGGTCTTAAAATAACTGAGAAGAAAGACTTCGTATCCCAAGTGGTAAGACTAATACAACACTTCAATGTCCATGAATTTCATTGGACAATTTAACCCATTGACCCCTGAGAGTGAGATTAATAGATGTTACTCTGTCTAACGCCAGACTATTTTAATTGCCAATGGGAGACGTCCTAGGGCGTTTGAGGAATAAATGGGATAAAGAACCCACATACTCTTCACAACGAGTTTGTTGGGCACAGAGCTCCCACTTTTGTCAAGTCTGTTCTTTTCTCTCCAAAAAGAAGTCAGCCAGCCTGGCAGTGATGTACGTGTATTACACCACCTTAGCAGAAAAAAAGGAAGGCTGACTTGGTGGTCAATCATTGTAACGGCTTTTATAGTCTGTTCCAGGCTCTCAGATAGTGGAGGCGAAGGAAAGAGAACGAGCTCGATTTCTTTTGCTCGTTCTCGCTCCCTCGCCTCCACTATCTGAGAGCCTGGAACAGGCTACGAGGTAGTATGGCAAGTAGGCCTCCCTACCTGCCATGTTCATTTGCTCCACCCACCTCTCAACAATATTATCAATTTCCCCTTAGGGTTATTTGACACCCCCTTGAAATAGAAGAAGGAAAAAAAACACACCTGGTGGTGTTGTTAAAGTCAAGGCACCAGAACTGTAAAAGGTGTTTGCACCGGACATTGTGCACTGGATTCCTCCCAAATCCGTAATGCGTGTTATATCTTCTGGTGTAACGTACATGATGTGCAAGGCACCATTTGATGGGTCAATTGCAACTCTCTCGCTTCTCGAAAATTGGTTGTTTAATTCCTTTTTCGACACAGACGTCCAAGTGAAACTAACGCCAGAACTGGGGCCATGGGGTGGACAGTCAAACTCAAACGGTCTACCAAGCTGAACTTGACGGGTAATGGGTAATTCATCATTGAACTGTCCAACAGCTGCCGAGAAAATCAATGAGAACTATTATGTAACTGAATTTGCTTATCGCTTGCAAGTTTGTATTAATTTTTTGTGACTTTAGAATCAAACATTTCAAACCACCCATGCAGACAAACAAGGTGAAACCTGATAAATCAACCAAAAAATCAAAGGGGACTCTTTGAGAAGACCTTAATTAAAGGGGCTATGTCACGAAAAATGATGTAATATTTCATGACACCCAAAAATTAGACTAAAACATTGCAATTAACCCATTAACTCCTAGCACTGAGACTTTAGTTAATAGATTTTACTCTGTCTAATGCCAAGTGATTTCATTCGTCAATGGGAGCAGTCCAGGAGTCAATGGGTTAACAACCTCTACTGTACACTCACTCAAAAACTATGCCTGAGTCTCCTTTAAAGAACCCAATGCCCGGTGCTTTCAGTACGTTTTTGAAGTTCATGGCTGGGAAAAGTATTAAAAGTAGACGGCTGTGGAAGCGAGCGCCAAGGGCGTGAGCCTCTAGGGGGGTCTGGGAGCATGCTCCCCCAGAAAATGTTAAATCTACAAGCTTAGAAATGCCATTTCCCACGTGTATTCCCCTCTTACAGGGAACGAAAATTAGGCAATAAAACACCAAAACTCTAGTCATTTTTAACAGAAATCATTGGCTGCAGGTAAGGCAAGTATAGCAATTTTATTTTCGTGCTAGGGAACGGCGGAAAAACGCTTACACAGTAAAACTTTCAAATTGTGCGAAGTAGGCAGCGGGACGGAGCACTTTAAAGTACTCGGTGGTCTATCGCCAGTAGCCGCCTTCTATTGAAACCTCTGCTTGCCCACACTGTTCGTGAAGAGTAAGAGGGAGAACCTCAGGTCTACCTGTCTCAGTGAATTTTAAACCGTCAGATATGGTGATATGTCCAGTATATAAATTGAAACCTAATTTAAAATTCCACTTCTTATATATACTCAAGTCTCCCAATATTAGCTACATGTAAATAGGGCATCAAAACAGGCTAAAGGCCATCATTGGACAATGAAAAGTCGCAAGTTCGCAAATTTTCATTCGCAAAATGTATTATTTGTAATAGCCCTTATTCACGACAGCCGCCATGTTGGTTTTTAAATTGTCATGCAAATTAGCCATGTGTTATGCTGGGGGGCAAACATTGGAATAAAGGCAAATTGCGGAAAATCGGCTCGTCGAAATATTGAATTAACATTGCTAAAAGTACATTTTAGAATTTAGAATTAAGTACCTTTTATAGTAATTTTATATCTTTTGATCGCCTCCGACATTTTGACTTTCTACTTCGTTATCTGCTCATTTTTCACTAAAACTAGACCCTCCGTGAGGGTACACTGGGTTGCCTATGGTACGTGCAGCGTTCCAGGCACTTTTTTTCAAGTTGGGGGGTCATTAAGACCATTTATTATATGGCTTGTGTTTGTAGCCGATATAACGCGCGCTCTGATTGGCTAATTGTTACTGAATTGTAGGGCTTTATTCTCCCGTAATGCCCACGGGCCGATTACGGGCTTGCAAAAACAAAGCAAAAGGTAATTAAAAAACATATAATAAACTTCTTACTAACCGAGCTAGCTCAAGCCGTACTGGGGAATATTGGCCCTGTCACGACCTCGGGCCAATATTCCTCAGTACGGCCCTCGCGCTCGAGAAGTTATTAAGCGGGGTCACCCAGAAGTCATACCAGCAGAGGCCCTTTGGCTCACAGGTCCTCACACATTCGTACGACGAAACAGATCCTTTTCTGAGGTTAAAAACCTGGCTACCGGCCTATTTACTCCTTTTCCTACTTTCCCAACCGCGAGAAAACCGCGGTAAATCAGCCATCGCCAAAAAATGTTTTTTTTCTCAAAAAATATTTAAATTTAGGGGGAAAAAATACATCATTTTAAAGCTAAGTAAATAAGCTTTCCAACAGCATATAACATATTTACAGACAACTGAAACATTTTATAAAAGCGAAACTTGAACGAAAAAATTTAAGAAAAATAACAGTAAAATATGTTTTCCAGGCAAAATTTGGTCATTTTAGCGTTGATTACGAATTTTTGGATGCAAAACTAAAATTTTCTGCAATTTATCTGCTTTCTTGGACATCAATTCGACCGAAAACTGATGAGGCACGAATATTTTTAGATTTTTAGGAATAATCGGATTAGCGATCAATGCGTAATGTGATAATGCGATAAAAGTGTCAAATTTACGACCCGTTGCTAACGGCAACGGAAGCGATCGCATTACGAATAATTAACCCCTGTTTGCCAAAAACCACCCAAATAACCGATTTTTCGACAAAAAATTCATCCCAGAGGATAAAACTATTCACTGGACATGTCATAAAGGTAAATATGTTCGAGCGAAAGCGAAAACAAGCGAATATGTTGAGGGAAAACACAATTATGTGAGATCAAAGGAACATGTGGTGAAGACACGCAATTGCATCGCTATGAAAATAATCT
>OX421456.1:5511469-5513969 GCA_949126865.1 Montipora capitata | reverse complement strand
TGCAGGTTCTTTTGCTTTATGGACATAAATTATTCCGGATCCGGTATATGAAAGACTAGCCAGATAGATGGTAACTTCTTCCGCTTCTAGCTAAGTTTCCGCTTCTCACTGTCAGGTTTGTTTTTTGTAGCGACAAGAAACAGACGACTTTAGTTCCAAACTGTAAAATCGTGTACGGAAAAGCCGTTGCCTTCACGAACGAAAAGTTTCCCTTGATATCCCTAGAACACTATTTCAATAGTATAAAACGGCAATTACAATTCTATAAGTTACCTTCACCACCAATTGAATATAATGTCCTCAAAACAATGGAGAATGGATCTTGCAGAGTCGACCGGCTCGACTTTTTGATTTGCGTTGATAAAGATGCGAATTGTTACAGTCAAAGCAGCGCGAGCCGCCAATAATTCGAGAATAGTTTTGATTAGCTACCAGCGGACTGCATCATTCGTTTCAAACTTTCCAATTTAATTTGAATATTGTAATCATCCAATCGTAGCCCAAGTACTGTGACCTCATTTGATATATCTATTATTTATTGGTTAATCTCGAGCCCAGAGTAAACCACTACTTTTGGTCAGCACGAAGAACATGGAACTCTGGCCACTTCCAGTTCATACCCAGTCATAGTGAAGGTCCATTTCTGTAACCGTTGACAGCCACTGTTTTTTCAATTTTTTGAGCGTGCGTAGACGACCCGTAAGTCTGTAATTTGTGGACTTCCTGCCTTGGAAATGGCCAGAGTCCGTGTTCGTGGTGCTGACCAAAAGAAAAGAGGACTCTGGGTACGAGATTGTTCATTGGCTTATTTTTTATGTGGGTTGAAGACTTCATGCGGTGTTCACGTGCGAAGGTTGGCGCCTTTTTGTAGCAGCCTGCTTTGGCTCTTGCGTTGAAAATAGCGTGCGGTCGAAAGAGAGGCGCTTGGTTACTAGGCTCTTCCTTTTGAAACTAATAACCAAGGGCCCATTTCTCGAAAGTCCCGAAAACTTTTCGGGCCCGAAAAGCCCTTTGTGAAACTGTCAACCGCTTGTTTTGGGAAGCCGAACTTTTAATATGTTTTCAAGGTAACAAAAAGCAAAATGACTATGAAGTTTGAGGACTTATCTCCTCTCCGTTCTTGAGATACAGAGGGAATTGTTAAGAAAATATGGTAACCCATCAAGGCGAGAAATTTTGGTTTTTGCTGTGACGTCATTAGCGACCGTCCGTACGTACGTACGTCCGTCCACCCATCCATGTATGCCAATGTGACCAGTATAACGTAAAAATGGCCACCGTCAGTAAAGGGATTTATGTGGTTCTTATGTGCAAACATAACTGTGCCATCCTTGCTCCTCATAATAAGGGGAGCAAATGTTTGATCAGTACACAGGACCCAAACCCGACCTGTATAAACGATACATTGACGACATTGCCGAGACCTTTTCAGGAAGCAGGGACGCGATCGAATAATTGGCAGCCTTTAGGAATGACTTTCATCCAATCGTTAATTTCACCTGGTCCATCTCTGATGAGGAAGTGCCTTTTCTCGACCTCGTTTTAAGGCCAATATCGGACCGTCCTACCACCTTAACCGCTATGTATCCTCGCATCCCATTCGTTGTAAGAATTCCATCTCTTACGGTCAGTTTCTCCGTTTATGTCGCATCTGCACTGACAATGAAGATTTTGACGTAAAGAGCAAGGAAATGGCTAATTTCTTCAGAAACCGTGGCTATCCACAACGCATTATTGACCGCGCACGCAATTATGTTTTAGCCAGACCACGTGTGCCAGCCATCACTTCAGAACCAACAGCAGAAACCCTCCCTCGCATCCTCGCATCCTCGCGAGGTCATGGGTTCAAACCCCGTTGAAGTCCTGAATTTTTCAGCCTTCTCTACGCAATTGCAAAAATTGCGTTCATAACCGCGAGGATCATAGCTTCACTTGGTTTCATATCCGCAGTTCATATATGATCCATTTCATATATATCATTTCATCATCACTTCAGTTGTTTGCAATTAAAGGGCCAGAAAACCATATAAAAGGTTGTGTGGCAACTTTTTTGTCAACAAACTTTGGCGCCAAAACTGGGTTGCCGGCGAGCGGCTTTTCGAACGTCAGCTGTTGTGCCTAGGCTGTTATTTATGCTTTTTCTATTTTAAGACGAAGTCAGCATGATATTTTCGAATCTAATGTAAAAAGACGTCAAAACTGTATTGATAATGTATTTATTTGTTTCATTAACTTCGCGAAAAAAGACTTTGGAGCCGTCCTTTGGACAGGCCTAGAGTAGATCGACAACAACGTCGTTTGCGAACAAAAATGCACCGTGCGCGTTTCCGATGAAAGGGAAAACGATTGACAGGATAGTACAGTTTTGACTGCCGCGCGCACTGCGGGCGCGGTTTCCGTATGCAAGGTTACTTATCAAAAACATCACCTCACGAAATTTTCAACTCCTGCGGGATGATACCGACGCTGTAACTATTTCTCAACCCCTGCGCATCCTGTA
>OX421456.1:5503969-5506469 GCA_949126865.1 Montipora capitata | reverse complement strand
TGTTCACGTTGCGATGCCTGGATTTTCTGTCCGCTTTTTGACAGCGCAGCCTTCCCAAAAGCGAACTCACCTCATCAACAAAGGTAAGAGCACCATATTTGTGCGCAACATCACAAAGCTCCTCCAACGGACACACATCCCCTGTCATGGAGTGCACCGTCTCAAAAGCCACAATCTTCGGTGCATCGGGGTCAGCTTCCTGCAACAGCTGCTCCAAGTGGTCGACATCATTATGGCGGAAGATAAACTTCTTGGCTCCACTGTTCCGTATCCCTTGGATCATAGACGCATGATTGCCCGCGTCAGAGAATATCAGGCAGCCTAGAAGAATCAAAACACTAATGAGTCGAGAACTGGAGAATGACAGGGTTGGTCATCTGTATTTTTGTAGTCCCCACCCCCTCCTTCCTCGGGAAAGCACTCGGGTACTTTACTGAGGACAAAGAATAAGTAAAGTCTGAAAAATTATCAGCCAAAGAAAAAAATTGTAACTACAACAGTGACATTGACTGACACTTCAACAAGCTGCGCTTAAGTCATCCTCAAAGTCAAGTCATTTGCGCAGTGTCAGTGAATCATATAAGTCACTGATGCCGCAGGAATTGAGGGTGCCTAGTTGCATTGTTGACAAAACATTCTCCCTTTGTCTTCAGTGGCTGATCTCAAACCAAAACTGACATGAAAATATTAATATCTACAAACTTGATGTATTCTAATACCTGGTAACTGGCGAGCCAGAGTGAACAGTGTGGTATCATTGGCCACATAACAGGACGTAAAAAGCAAGGCTGCTTCCTTGTCATGCAGTTCTGCCAGCTTCTCTTCCAAACCTTCATGATAGCTGCTGGTTCCCGAGATATTCCTGGTGCCTCCTGCTCCTACACCGTGTTTTTCAATGGTCTCCCTACAGAAACACAAAAATAACATTAAACAGATACATTCTTTTTCATAAAAGGTAATAATTACTATGTGCAGCTGTACCTTCTTTTTGGAATAATATTACTCTTACTATTTTCTACATAAATTTACTCTTTGTTCTTATTTGCCATTTTTCATTGAAAGGTTCAATCTCCTTCAAATTGTATTTTGGAGCATCAACGACTTGACTACTAACTCGTAGTTTGTCCAATGGAGAGGTCTTTCTTATTTTGCTTGCCTTGTTCATTAAGTTCACCTGTCTTCCCTTTGTCTTTACTTCAGCAACCATTTGGATTTGCAATTAAAAATCTGTTCATTCTTCAAATGTTTGACGAGCGAGTTTCTTTTTTGGGCTAGAGCTAAGACTAAATCTTTGACGACAAACTTACATTGCAGTTTTCAAAACTTCTGGGTGACGACTCATTCCAAGATAATCATTGCTGCACCAAACAGTCACACCTTTGCCCGTCATGGTGTTACTGTAATCCAGCGCATGTGGGAATGCACCTGCCAAACGGTTTACTTTCTTGAAAATACGATAAGTATCATCCCTCTTCTTCTTGTCAATCTCGCCCATGAAGAACTGGTCATAATCAAAGTGGGAATGAAAATTCTGAAGGTCAGGAGCAGGTGCTATGAGAAAAAGCAGAATTTCTTTTTTCTTTAATCTTGTTGCATTCTATGGATAAGAACGTATACTAATCATGTCATTTGTCCAAATCAGTTGTAAACACGTGTAACAGTCAATGCCATTCGAGTTCAAATTGTGGCTGCCATGTTGAGACATCGCTCCACGTATCTGGAGCACTTCACCTCTATCTCATGCAAATCCACATGAAGTCAAGAAGCTCTGGCTAGCAATAGTACTAGGTACATGTATATCTTACTTTCACCAAACATCAAGACATATTTTTTCTGTGATGCTTTACTGTCCATTGACTTGGAAAAACAACGAGTTCAAAAGAACCTACCTGTTTCTGTAGAGTTCCTAACCGGTGCTCTATAGACCCTATGCAAAAATGGCTGCCTTTAAATTATTCTTTTGTTCATATTCAAAATAGTCCAACTATCCTCGTTCGGGATAACAAATTCTTTAGAATTTTCGCCTCAAAAACGAGGTCAGTTGGTTTATTTGGAATATGAACAAAAGAATAATTTAAAGGCAGCCATTTTTGCATAGGGTCTATACTCGAACACACTTACATTGTACATATTTCTAGTTCCCAAACAATTTGTTTTCAACATTGAGTAGAAATGTTGGACACACGGCTACATTGTAACTGTACCATCAATGATGGCCAAAAAGAGGCTGGCTATGGATTGCCAAAATTGCTGGAACCTATAATTAGCCATATATATATTATACAAAAGTTCACCATCTATTCCCATAGTCCTTTTTAAACATACAGGTGATGAGAATCATGAAAATCAAATGCAAATAGTACAGACTAGTCTCTTTCACTTAGTAATAGCCGAAACCTTTCCTCTCATCTGTAGCTTAGCATAGTTGGGTCCATAAAAATGCTGTTACAGAGGTAAAAGGTAAAGGTAAAGTACCTTTATTTAACGTGGGTAGTTCCTT
>OX421456.1:5486469-5496469 GCA_949126865.1 Montipora capitata | reverse complement strand
GCTTATTTATCAATATTGGTTACAGAGCGATTTTCAAAACCCACCACCGCTCGTTCCGCTTTTAGAAAAGCAGTGACGATACCACTTGTAGCTGTATCCGCAGCGTCTAGTGTTTGCAATTGTATATCCCGCCGATAACTGTTGCTGTCTACGTGGCCTCATACACCATGAGACGTTAATGAGACCTGGTAAAACATTATCCGGAGTGGAACAAATTTTGCTAGAGACCTTATAATTAGCACCGCGAACTTATTCGTGCCCTTCTGCGATATGCATTCGCGCGGGTTTATTTGTGAGTCGTTTTCTCGAAAACGAGAGGCGGTTTTTGTACGATTCACACACTTGGAATAATATGGCGTACGCAGTACACCGATTGCTCACAATTCAAGTGGGATCTAAGGTCATTGCGTTTCTTAAAGTTTGTGATGGAGAAAAGATTTGAAGCGAAAAAAAAAGTGAAAACCCCACATTGAATAAAATTTGACAGCCGGAAAAAATGAATCGTTACATCCATTGAAGACATAACACGTCAACAAGCTCTAAGGGGGGTGACTTTGCAGACGTCAAGTATCATGAGCTTCACCACGGCAGCAATATTGCAGCTAAATCAGTGCTCGAAGTACATTTTTATCCGTTATTATCCCACATTTACATGTTAGACTGTTCTTTTTTCAGGGGCGGATCCAATGAGGATTTTTCTAAGGAGGTGGTTCAAAATACCAGTTGTATCAGAAAGCCGCGGGTCATCTCAGGTATGGGAGGGGGAAGGGGTGGCACCACTGCACCCTCCCCCTAAGATCCGCCCCTGTTTTTCCTATTTATTCAAATAGGACATTGAGCAACATGAAAGCTTTGGATACTTTGGTCACTGTGCACGTACAAACAATTTGTATATCTTATAGTCTTCTTTGTCTATGAACTTATATTTTTTACTTTGTGACTTGTCTGAACTGTATTTCTTTGACTAGTTCGTAAATAAACTTGACTTGAAACTAAATATGAGACTAAAACATCCAAAAAGACGTGATTACCATAATAAAGTGTAATGACTATTCAGTAACCATAAACGTCAAAATAACCTCAATTGATGCCAAATCTAGCATTCAGTGACCAGACCGGCAACTCAAGGGGTAACTGAATTGTGAGTCTTACGAAATGTATTCAAAGGAAATATCAATAGTTCGATATTGTTTTCATTGTTTGTTTTCTCGTTTAATTTAGAAAGACCTTTTAGGACCCAAGTCCATAATAATTCCTCTAATCGACACTGAAGATCAGTTTGGAAACGAATGGATAAACCGTCATTAATTTCCTACAAACTGAACTGCGATTAAATGTTCCTTGATAACATGTTAAGAAATTATTTTTAAAACGACGAAGTTTCGACGAACCGGATACAATAGCCTTATATAGAGAGGGAAATATAATAAACTTTTTACCGTTTTCTCCGGCTAACCTACGGAACTATACAGGTATACTGTAGAGGACAGACTACAACCGTCCGGGAACTCACTAGTGTGCTACACTTTGCGAATAGTGTGTGGTCACAGGATTATAAGCGTTGAGGAGTTGTGAGACCGGGCCTACGGTTTATCGTCAAACCATTTGTAGATGTTATCATTACAAAGACAGCACTTTCTCCTCAGTTACCGTATTTAAAAACTCTGAGTGTTGATCCCGCGCCCTCACGCCAGTGGTCCGATACTGGACTGAGCAAAGCGGTTGGCGGTTAATTCTGCAATCAGATGTATAAAAAAGTGAAACAAAGAGTTGAGCACGAATGGAGTCAGTCTGTGTGTTCAAATTTGGATTGCGTTCCTTTGCGAGAGACCTATCGTAAACGAAGCCACGGCTAATGACCCTTTTTACCGTAGCCCATGGTACTATCCGCGAAGAATAGGGCACGGCGCTCCCGGTGTGTGGTCTTTCTTGGTCGTCTTGTGATTAGTCTGGCTGGCTGTGGTGTGATTCTGAGCAAATCATACCACAAAAACAATATAATACAGAAAGAAATCGGGTCATTCTGTTGCCAGGTACTGGATCTTCTCTGAGAGCAGGCTCAAACACGATAGGTCTGATCTGTCCATGGAGAAGCTTCAGTAGTTAAAGAAGCGACTACATGATGGCACTAGTGTTTGACACAGGACTCGAATATGAAAAGTGTTCAGACACTTTGAAATGTTCAGCTTAGTCATGTGCGCCGAGTAGATTGTATTTGTCGTTGAAGGTTCCACCACGTTTTGTAAACAACTGGTAGCCTTCCTCTCGCTTGAAATCTTACGGATTCCTCGCTGAATCTGTATGCCATATAGTCGCATCAGGATGAAACAATATTGATTTCTTCGTTTCATTTAACAATTTTAAGGACTCGAAAGAAATTTTCTCGTCACCACAGCCTCGGCTTTTAGGTCTGCGCATGACCCGAGGCAATGGGAAACTCTATGTAAGTGAACATTCGCTGTAGGGTTCTTAAGGCCAAAATTTGGCTATTTGAACCTTACGGCGCCTGCTCGAACCAATCGAAGACGCTTTGCATTGTAAGTTCGCGAAAACCAATGAAAAGACACTTTGTTTCAGGGACTAGTTGCCAGAGCAACGCACCATGATTCACCCAGAGATCCCTTCAACTTGCACTTAGGTCCCAAACTAGGTTTCAGATACCAGACGTCTCCCCCTCAACGGGCAGTGGGGGGGTGGGGGGGGGGGAGGGGAGAGAAATCACTGTCAATCCCTAGACCCTATACGATACACCGCATCCCACGACTTCAAATAAGAGGTTGTCCCAGAACGCCAGACATTCAGATTTTGAATAATGTATTAACTTATTGTCCTGGCACCAAACTGTTAGTGGGTCCTTTCAAGAAAATCAACCTTATTGTGGGTAAAGAATATGTTTGTATCGTCAGCAAAAAGAATAAATTAATCCAAAACCCTTGAGACATCACATAAATAAATCATTTATATAAATCAGTAGTATCGAGCCTTGAGGAAAACCACATTTTATAAGACGAAGAGAAGAGAAGGTGTCATTGAATTGAACAAATTGATGCCTCAGTCGTGGGCTACCCCCATGATACCATAATGGAATAACTTATCCAATAAAATGTTGTGGTCGACTGTATCAAAAGCTTTGGATAGATCAATAAAAATACCCACAGTAACATTCATTATGGTTATCAATAGCATCAGATATCTTGTCATACAAAAGAGTTAAAAGTCATATTCCGTCGAATGATGTTTGCGAAAGCCAAACTGATTATTAGAGAGTATTTTACGCTTATTAAAATAGTCCAATAAACGATTATAGATACCCTTTGTAGGATCTTAGAAAATGCGGGAAGGACAGAAACAGGCCTATAATTAGAAAAAATCGACTGATCGCCAGATTTAAATAAAGGTATAACAAAAGCAATTTTCATTTGATCAGGAACAATTGCAGAGGTCAAAGACAGATTAATAATATGCGTTATGGGGCGGCAGATGAGGTGGGCACAATCTTTAACTAATTAAGTCCATAGAGACATGGTCATATCCCACAGCAGTTCCAGAGCGAAAACTAAGACAAATCTCAATGATTTCATGTTCAGATGCTTTGTCGAAAAATATTAAATCAGCAAAATTCCCTGATAATAAGGAATGATGGGATTTTGAAGATGGTGGGATATTAGTAGCTAAATTTGGGCCAATGTTAGTAAAGAACTGACAAAAGTGTTCAGCGATTTGGTCAGATAGATCTTGGTTGTTAAACTTAAAGTTGGACGGGATCTTTTTTGCACTTTGTCTCTTGTTTTAAACTTATTTATTAGTTGCCATGTGCATTTAGCATTAGATTTCGCCAGTTCTATTTTTTTCTGATAGTACTTTTCTTTTAGCAATTCTGATTGAATGATTAAGCTCATTTTTTAGCACTTGTAAACTATCTCATTTTAAGGATTGGGATCATGAAGAAAACTTTTGTATAGTAAGTTCTTTTTTCTAACCGATTTTGACAGACCTTTTGTGAACCAAGGCTTCCTAAGAGCATGATTATTTAACAATTATTCCATGAGCGCGCGTTGGATATGAGATGCAGAGTAAATAGCCAACCAGGCGCGTAGTGCCGAGTTGGCTACAACTAGTCTCATATCCAAGAAGCACGAATGGAACAATTGTTTTATTAAATTCCTTAAACTCTAAAAAATTGGAAGTACGAAATACGAAATCGAAAAAACTTGATGAGAACTGATGCGGGCTCATCACGAAAACATTTCTTGCCTTTTCGTGTACTTCTGAACGTCGTAATTGATCCAGTTTTCTTTCTTTTTTGACTTCATTCAAAGAGAAATCTCACTTTCCGGCAAAAGAAATTTTAGTTTAGCAACGCTTAACGCGATCATTTTCCATATATAAGATCAAACCAAGGTATATGAGCTGATAACCGAGACTGAGTGAACCAATCAGAGAACGCGAAATGCATTATCCGAGTTTCTCGGAGGTGAATAGCAAAGGATATCCGGGATGTGAGCAGCCAATCAGAGCGCGCTTTGAACGCTATCCACTGTTATAGTATATGCTAAATAGGGATATGAAGCACTATGTATGGTTATCATGAAGTTGGGATTTTAAGTGCTGGATTTCTATTTATGATTATGCGCTGTGTGTGGTTCTGTTGGATTGTGTCATTATGTTGGGACAGGATGCGCTATGTGTGGTTTTATTGCACTATATATAGTTATGTATGGATAAGGTCTAAGGATTTAATAAAGTCGAGGGTGAAATTACTTTCTTTTTTTCCATGTCATCTATGACACTTGCCTTTGGCTAACAATCAGACCTTATCGTCCTCCCCGAGCAGTTTCGGTCATCTTACTAGGAATTGTTTACCACCCCCCGAACAAGGGCTCGACTGAGAGCCTTATCCTGATTGACCACATGAAGCGAAACAACGAAGCTTTTTTATGTTCCTGATGGCCTTGTTGTGATTTGCGGCGATTTCAACTCTCTTAGCACCGGCATTATTGAGAGACAAGTGAAACATGCCACTTACTAGTCAAAGTTTTGACTAGGGACACTGGAACTCTTGATTGGTGCCTAACGAATAGAGCAAAATTATTTTCATCTCCACTACAACTACCGAAACTTGGCCGGAAGGACCACTACACATTATTGATAAAGCCTGCAACCGCCCTACATCAGCATACCCCATCCGAATCAACGTGTGTACACTAGGGACCTCCTTCCAAGCAGGATAGGTGGATAACGCAGTGTGAATGGTCTAATGTCTTGAATTTTAAAAAGTTTCAAGATAAATATGACATGTTTCAATAGATAATTTCAAAATCAGTCAACCGTTTTTTTTCCCCTGAAAGGTGTCAGGTCCTTCTCAAGTGACAAACCTTGGATCACACCTAAATTGAACAGACTAATTAAGAAGAGACAGAAGCCTCTTTTTATTCATGGAAGAAATTCGTGCGTGTATAAACAATGGCGTGCCAAGGTGCAATATGAATGTAACATCTGCTAGGGTAATTATTATAACAACAAGGTTGCCGCTCTGATAGACACTAATGTTAAACGCTCGTGGAAAGAGATGAAGGGAATCGCAGGGCAAAAATGCTTAATGACACCCTAACTTCCCCAGGTGTACTTGCTGAGCACTTCAACAACTTCTTATCAGATCTGTCAGCGCATTTCAGCCCCCTGGAGTCTAGTTTTGGAGTCATCCCAGAGGTCCCAAGCGAATTTCTTGTGGACTGGTAAACAAGACCTATAGAGCCCTACGTCAAATCAAGTTGAGCACGTCTCCCGGACCTGATATTGTTCCTAACAAGATTTGGAAGGAATTCGCCTAAGAATTAGCACCTGTTTCATCGGACATATATAACACCTCCTTAAAACAGGGCGTGGTACCATCACAGCTGAAAGAGTCCGTGGTGAGGCCCATCCCGAAATGTTCACCACCAAAAACGATTGAGAACGATCTGAGTCCTATTACCTTCACATGCCAAGTAGCTAAGTTAATGGAAGGGTTTACATTAGACTCTTTATATAACCAAATAGTAGATAAGCTAGACGATAAGCAATTTGCTCTGCCAGGTAAATCTTGTTCTCATGCTTTAGTCTACTTATTCCACCATATTTTTGCGTCACTCGACAGGGGTAATTGTTTTGCACGAATTCTTTTTACTGATTTTAGTAAGGGGTTTGACCTTGTGGACCATAATGTCTTGATAAAAGAATTAGGTTCTCTGGGTGTCCACAAGGTCCTCGTTAGATGGGTGGGGTCCTTTCTGTCTGATAGGTCTCAGAGGGTGTCATTATGTAATACACTGTCTCCCGCAGTCATTCCACGTGGCGGTAACCCTCAGGGGACAAAACTTGCACCCATTCTCTTTGCTGTCCTGGTGAATAAGTTAACAAGTAGCTGGAACCTTAGAGCAAAGTATGTAGATGAACTAGAAATAGTTGAGATCCTTCAGCATGCTGCCAATAATAGCAAATGAAATCGGCACTTTCTCAGCGGAACATGGCATGCGGTTAAATGGCCCTAAATGTAAAGATATGCTTATTGATTTTCTCAGGTACAAGCCCTTTCCAACAACCCCAATATTCATCAATGGCTTGCCCATAGAGCAGGTTTCTACCCATAACATACTAGGGGTGTATGTTTTAACAAACCTCCAACAGCGCGAATAAATTGGTAGCCGAACAGAGCATTCTAAGAAGGAACGCTTTTAATGAAGAAAAGATCCTGACTGTCGCGTTACACTACTCAACTCACCCGGTACGCATAAATTACAAAATACTTATACATGTCCCTACTGATCATGACTCATATCATGCACGTGCATTCTTGTACGTTTTACATAAATTAGCACATTATCATACCCTCCCTTCTATAACAAAAAAACAGTCCTCTAGCTGCAACAGTTCACGGCTTAGGCAATCAGGTTAAAACATAGTTCTTATAAGATCTTTTGGGACTCTGTGGACGCACTGAGACCAGCTTCTTGGCTCAGGTGATTTCACAGGTGTAGCAGGCGGAGATACTTCAGTTGGCACTTCAACCGAAGATCTGGACGGCAACTCATTGGTTTCAGTCACGGGCTCATGTGGCTGAGGCTTGTTACACTGCTCAGGTTGAGTGTCATTAGTCGTAGCAGCAGGTTCGTTGATCTTTTTAAGATGAATTCTGTTCCTGCGAAGAACGCCTTGTGGAAGCTCTACTTCGTAGGATCTTTCGCTCAAGCGATTCTTCACAAATCCTTTCTGCCATTCCTTCTTTCCAACCTGCCACGGTTGGACTCCCACAACATCGCCTCTCTCTAAAGGATCTAAGTCACGGGCGCCTCTATTATAGTAACGTGCTTGCTGTTGCTGACGCAGGCGAAGCTTCGTGTGGATTGTATCTTCGTCAGCTACAGACGGTTTGAGCAAACCAGCAGACATGGGTAGAAGACTTCTTGTCCTTCTTTTAAGGAGGCGCTGAGCTGGGCTGATCTGAATTCCTGTGGTCAAGCAGAGCTAGAAACGCATGTGAACCAGCCTTCTTGCACTTCAAAGAATCTTCTTGGCCTCTTTCACAGCACATTCTGCTTTGCCATTGGACTGACTGTGACGGAGACTGCTAGTACGGTGGGCAAAGTCCCACTCATTTGAGAGTTTCAGGACTCGCTAGAAGAGAACTGTGGTCCGTTGTCAGTAACTAGCTGTTCCGGTATGCCATGCCTTGCGAAATGCGCTTTGAGCTTCCTGATAACAGACACCGACGTTGTGCTTCTGAGGTTGTCAAGTTCAAAGAAGTCACTAAAATAATCAGACTTTACTAAGTAGCTCTTTCCATCGAACTCAAATAGGTCAGCTACAACGTACTGCCAGGGCCGACTAGGCTTTTGGTGACTCTTGAGTGTTTCGTTGGTCTGGCTGCGCTCGTATTCTCTTCCAGGCTTCACAGGTAGATACGTGATTCATTGCGTCGGACTTGTCGTGGGGCTACCATTGTGAATATATTGTCAAAGGTAAAGGTACATCAAGTCAAGAGGTATTGCAAGTGTACTGTAGCCTAGTACGCTCTGTATTGGAATATGTATCCCCTGTTTGGGCTGGTTTGCCCGATTACCGAAGTGATCTAATTGAATTCGTTCAAAGGGAAGCTCTGCGCATTATTCTGCCAAACCTAAGTTATGATCAAGCGCTTGCTCGTTCTGGCCTACAGACACTGTCAGAGCGCCGAGGTCAAGCTTGCAAATGCTTTTTTCAGGCATAATCTGTATCATAGTCTCCCTGCATTGCTCGTCTGCTCCCTGAACGTTCAAGCGTCAACCATGGATACGGTCTCCGCTCCGGTACAGCTAGGCAGTGCCTCAACAACAACAGACTTCTGCGCACTGATAGGTTTATTACTTTTAAGTACGGGTAACTGTTATTTTTGTCCTTGTAGGTTTTATAATCTCGTGCTATTATGCATTTTCTACTTACTGACTCCTCTTGTAATTTAGCAAATGCTACCAAAGACTGAGTAAACATATTTTTTTTTTTCGCCATGTAATCAGCAAATGTCACCCTTAAATGTAATCTGTAGAGGCACGGACAAATAATTTAACGGGAATAAGTTGGCAGAAAAAACCACCTGGAGGATAACACGTCTCTTTGTTTCTTATTTGTCAGTAAAAACCCAAGCTACTGGTGCCTAACGGTTTGTTGTCATCAAAAACTGAAGATTCAGGAACCACATGAAATATATGAAAGAGTTTTAAAGAATGTTAATGCCCAGAATTACATGTAATTCGATGCATCCCAACTCTGATATCTAAGACGGAATTACCCTTTTAGTCTAAGAATAGACCATTTTACAGTTGTGGCTAAGTTACCTGGCCTAAGAATGGAAACGAGGCTGCCGGTGACCCTTTTTTGATGCAAACCTTCGTGCGTTTGTGATGTTAATGCGGACTAATTAGAATTACAACAACACAATTTACATGACGAAAGCAGTGGGGGCTGTATTAATACAAGGTCACTGGCAGCCTCGCAGCCATTCATAGGCTAGGTCGCTGAGCAAACAACTGTAAAGTGGCCTATTGGCTGCCTATTTATAGCCGTAAGGTGAGTGTAAGTGTTCGCTTGTTTTTTTGGTAAGGATGAATGCAGCTGTTTCTCTTTACTTGAGGGCCAGAGTTTGGGTAGACACTTTGTGCAGTGAATTGTCTGTATTTCCAGATGTGAGTGATGTTGAAGTTGGGGAGAAGAGCATTGGGGACACTTGGTTACACACAAATTAACAAAAACCATAATGGCCCAATATGGAGCTGAATCGGCTACTTTTCGAGGGGTTGTTTGTAAGAGGGCCAAAATTTTAGGGGGCTGTTTTGGCCCCTGTAAAATCCAAAGTGGCACTAGTGTTTTCTATATTGGCCCTTTACAGGGTCTAATTTGGCCCCAAAGCAAGGGTCAATTTAGCCCCAAATTTTGGTACCAAAACAGATGAATTGGCCTCAAAAACAGTACCGTTCTGGACTCACCCGTTTTGGCTCTTTTCATTTTACAGTGTACCCTTATCAAAATCGCATGTATTTAATTATCTGCATTTCGGGACATATCTGTCCCTTCCGGCCAATCAATTGACACAGACAAACAGATTGGCTGCGTGCAAATGCCTCTTTAAGGCTGCAGCCATGTATTGTAATTTCAAGAATGTTAGATTACTGTTATTGCCGGAAAAACTAGTTATATTGTCCCCAAAGCCTTTTTGTGTACAACCTGTGACATTCATAATATCATGATAAGGCAATAACTTAGATTGTCGCCAGGGACCCTAAGATTTCTAACTTCCACTTTCATCGGTCCAACTAGGTGATTCCTGCTACTCTTGGACTTACTTAGATAATATGTGCATTCTTAAACTAAACTTAAAACCTCCAAGATTTTATACAAGTCCTAAAATCAAGCTTTTGCGGTGAAAAATTGTGAAAGCTGGTATACCTTAAAGGAATTTCTAGTACTGTGTTAATAGAAACTTAGATAA
>OX421456.1:5473969-5481469 GCA_949126865.1 Montipora capitata | reverse complement strand
TGGATACTTACTGGTATTTGCTGTGAACATCTGACCTCAAGCAATCTTTTAAGATCATATTTTAATCAGAAGATTTGTTCTCTCTGTTGTCAATCACCAACTTTTAAAAACCACGTCATGCTTTGTAGTCTATAAAGGGTAATTACTTAAAGGCAATACTTGGAGGTCATCAAGGCAATGACGATGATGACAATGATGATAATGGCAGTGATGACAAAGATGTCAATGTAACCATCAAAGTATTCAGAAAACACTGTTATTTTTACAGAACTTTATAGTTATACTGAGGAAAGTGAATTTAAATTCAACCGAGAAGCATTCGAGACCACTCTCTTCTCACAAGGTAAATATTGATATAAGGGAGCTTAAGCAAAGGCAATGGCGACGGCAATGAGAACATCCCAAATTTGCATGTTTAGTGGGCAAAAACAATAGCTTGCATGCCTTGCACGTGCGTTTTTCACTTTTCTCCATTTCTTTGCTGTCGTCAATAAAAGAACAACATGAAATAGCAAAATTTGAGTTTTTATGAAGAATGTCAGCACTTGAGAATACATTTTCATTTTCTCCTCTAAATTAAGTGCCCTTCCGACCAGTGTCATTTTGAGGAAGTTCCACACCCTTGTCATATTAAAAAGGTCACGAAATGATTACAATAACGCAAATTTATATTTTGAGATGATGTTCTCGTTGCCATTGCTGTTGTGGTTGCTTAAGCTCCCTTTTATTAACAGAGAATCCAGCTAGATGTTCTCACGGGGACGTGAGCCAAACAATCCCCAGTATCAGTATACAGGATATGACAGTTTCTTTACGTTGCCCTTGGTAGAGTATCCGAGCTAATGATCGGAAGTATGTAGGTTCCACCACTTTTAGGAGCTCTTGGATTTTCCAAGTAATCCCTGTGTCCCTATGAACTCTTCAAACTTATCATACATAATTATAGTCTTAGGATTAAACTCTGTGTGGTAGAACAAGAAAAGTCTCTTTAGCCCAGCTTCTTCTGCTTAGCAGTGTTCTGGTTCCAGGTTACAATTTGGATTATCAAAACGTGATAAATCATATTTTCATGTTTTTATTTGTACTCAATGTTTTGCATTGCAAGGTTTTTGAAGTGGTTTCAAAAAACGGCTATTTATTAAAAGAGGGGTTTATCTAAGTGGTATGACAAAAATTAATAGAAGAGTTGTCAGTGGTAGATGCTCAGAGGTACATTTCAAATCCAAAGTGAACTCTGTAAAATAGTGTTAATATTACAGGGCTTGAAATTGTGACCAATACAGTCACATTTGCTACTAAAGTACATAGTATCTGGAAGAGTTGCATATTAATTTTGCGATTAGTTTTCACCTACACTATTTTCAAAATTAAACGGTTACTGGTAGCAGTTTCCACTTTGTTGCAACGTTTGCTAAAATAAATAAAAAATATATTTTTTGGAAGTATTTCAATCTGAAGATACATGTATACATGTAGGGCAAATTTGTAGCATTACTTAGCTGCAAGGTTATTTATTAGTCATCTGCCATTTTCAGTGATTTCTGTAAACATGTACATGTATTGTAAGCTCATATTTTGTTTTGTTAAACCAATGGTAACACAGTACAGTCAGTGTATACCCTCTATTGCACTTCACACAATTTGCGAACTTGCGACTAAATTTTTGTATCCTGTCGCAAAATTTTAACTGGAATTTTTTTAAAATTTTCATGCCCTGTATTAGTTCGTTTTCTGTGGCTTATCTTGTTTTAGCTTAATACTAATATATATATATTTTTTTAAATGACCATTTATTTCATTTTTTAAACTACAAATTAACGTACCGGTATCATATAAATAACATTTCACATTCACATACACACCTCCGGTTATGCTGCACACAGACTCTCTGTGTAATTAATTGTTGGCACACAGTCAACAGCTGGGGATTTTGGAGTGAGCGGGGGAAAGGATAGCCTGCAATGATGTCTCAACAATTTGAGATTTTTCCCTTTTTCTGCTTGACTGTCAAATTGAGAAACCCCAAGAAAAAATAAGTTGACGGAATGCTGGTAGAAAACCCCAAAGCATTACATGATATACACATGTACATTGGTTGATGAGTTCTAGACAGAGTTTGTAAGGACAAAATATGGCTCTCTAGGATCGTTTTAACATGTATTTGTACAGAAGAAAGAGATATTAAAGAAATATGCAATACTTGCAGTTAGTAAAAGCTAGTCAAGGTGAGCATTGCTTACACATACATGTATATTTTAAATATTTAGTAAAACATTTACAAGAAATTCAAATTCTATATATGTTACAAGTACAAACACAACAAGTTGAGGTCTTAAAACTTTACTATGAGATTAGACAGATCAATGTAGTCATCATACTGTTTTTTGAAAGTCTCTGGAGAAGGAGATCATGAATATTAATTTCACAAAAACACTGTTTCTTGAAACTGATTTTTTTGTAAACTATATTTCATCTAGAGCTTTTAACAAAATAGTCCCCAATACTGAATGTATAGTGTTCAAACCCTGCAGCAGAGAGGATAGTCAAAATGTTGTGCTCACATCTTTGTGTTCGTGACAAAAGCACTGCTGTTTCCTCAAGAGTCTGCCCCACGTGCTTCAGAAAAACCTGAACCTATGCACTACGATAGTCTCATTGCAGTAAAATGGACTGTAAACAAAGATTTGAAAGATTATTGCAAGGCAGATACTGTTTTGAAGCTCCCCTGAATTACATGTAGCTTCTTCAATCTGGTCACTGATGATGTTCTTGAACTGACAAATTACAAGAAAACAACCATTTGATGTGGGCGATTCCAACAATTTAACTGCAGCAAATACTTGAAATATAAGGCTTTTTCCAAAGGCTGTAGGGAGCAGAGCCACCACATCCCCTCCATTAAGGAGGCTCCTGACAAACCTGAGATAGTTTCATTTATGAGAAAATCCACATCACAGTCTGCACTTGTGGTCAGCACATTGAATTCTCTGCATCATTTGTTTGACACATGTCATGGTCAAATTGGCCATTCAGCGATTTATGTCTAGAATCTAAATGAAGAATCTCAAATTGGTGAGAGACCATTGCAGGCTTTCCTTTCCCCCGCTTGTTCCAATTCCTCAGCTGTTGACCGATAAACCACACGGAGAGCCTTTGTGCAGGCTACAGTAACTATTATGCCCTAAAACTAAAACTTTCACGAAACTCGTATACAACTTTTCTTTTATTTTAAGGTCACGACAAATGGACAATAATGGAGGAAAATGATCGGAGGAAATTTGTGTTTTTTGTCATTGAAAAATGTGAAGGAGTTGATCCTGACACAAGACTAAATGCAGCAAGAATTTTACTTTACCTTGTGCAAGGTACATTATTGTAGTATTTTATTTTAGGTTGGAAAGTACCTTTTGCCATGGGCTTGTTGAGTGATAGTTGGTGGCATATGTGAACAGTTGAGAAGCAGAAAGGTGGAGCTGTATCATTTCAGTTGAATAATTATTTAAGGAAACTGAATCAACCATTTTTTTTTGTTTGGATTTTGTTGGTGTTCTTTGAGGTGCTGTTACACTGTGCAATTAATTTGTGCAACTTGTCTCCCAATGCCTTGCAAAACTAATTGCCAGAACAATTACTCAATGTAACACGTAAGTTGCAGAAAGTACAATATCTGAGTTCTACCTTCTGCAACCCTTCATGCAACATTTTACAACATTTTTTTTCAAGCATTGTGTAGAGTAACATTTGTCCTGTAACTTGTGTCCCAATAGTTTTTAAGTGGCAACAGCCAATGAAAATGTTCCTACAATTTCATGCCATTGTTGAAAAACGACACTAGTTACAGTAGTTGCAAGAAGCATTGCCCAGTGTAACGCCACCAACCAAGCAACTTCTTTTTCAGGGTAAGAACTTTTGTCAAAACAAAAACGCGAGATGTGTTGCAAGAGTAATAATAACAATAATAGTATATTATTATTATTAATTTTTTTGAGCTGCAATTCTAGAGACTGCTACCCTCACAAATAATTAATGTTTTCATAATATTCATGATAATTATAAATACACTATGCTTTGTCAGGAAATTTTGGTGAAATCAGTGATGAACAGGAGCAGAGAGAATGGGTAACTGATTATTTTGCGTTGTCTTAAATGACTACATGTATTTGCCTTGTCAAATTCAACAATGATCGTATCTCTAGGCTTTGTCACTTTTGACAGTGTATTGAAAAGGAATGTTATCTATTTGCCCTGTAATTAACGTGTTTTTTTCTCCATTTGCAGTCACAATTAAACGTGTTTTTCTTGTACAAGATGGGAATAATGTCTCTTCTCATCCAGCTACTAAATTTTGAAATTGAGTGAGTAGTATCAAGCTGTGTACAAGCATGAATTTTTTTCAAAAAAAGTTCTTTTATGGAATCAAAACAGTTTCAATCTTACAAATGAAAATGAGCGATAATAAAGGGGAACAACATTTGAGTTTTGACGTCTCCATACTGTCATTGTCAATGGCCGACTGTTTGCAGGGGTGGTTTGTCAGGTTGCTTAGTGAGTGACAACCGAAAATTCCCGCAGAACTTGGTTTAAGAATAAACACTTTTCTGACGCTGACGGGGACTAGGCCATTTGAAAGCTCTCAAAATTGCACGGACCATAGGGGTGTGCAATATGAGAGCTTTGAAAACATCACAAGTGACCGTAAATCTTGAAATGCACGAGTAAGTTCATGTACCACTTTTTTATTTATTCAATACTCAACAGAATTACTCCATGGCTGTTTCAATAGCAACTTCCGTATTGCACTCCGTAACCTATTTATGCATTCGTCATTGACCAATCAGAAATGCGATATCCTGTTGTGCACAAAATAATGTGAAATACTAAGAATTTACTGGCAGGAGTTGTTTTGATTATCTTTGTGTCAGGAATTCTCATGCTGCTTTATCAGCTCTTCACAAGCCAGCAGTTTCCATGGCGGATAGTGTCACCCTAAGGTAAATGACCGAAATAAAACCAAACAAGTCGCTCAGTTGAGAGATTTACTATCGAGTTTACGTGAAATGGCAAACGGTTGACTGCTGTTTCCTATATAATAATATACATGGAAAACTTCTCCAATCTGATTGGCTAAGAGAAACTAACGCAGCGTAGAAAGGAGGTAATTCAGTGCAAAAGAAGTTGACAAGCCAAGTGTTTAGGCCTCGGTTGTTCACAAGGGCCCAGTTGTTCAAAAGCCGATTAACGCTAATCCAAGATTAAAAATTAGCCAAGGAGTTTATTTCTCTACTTCCAAATGCTGTTCAACACTGATATTCGGCAAAACAAAAATAAGCGAAAGAAACTTTCACCAAAAAGTTGAAAACATGAAACAAAAGTTTACGCTAATCCTGGATTAAGTTAATCGGCTTTCGAGCAACCGGGCCAAGGTGGATAACGCTATCCATCGGATAAACACTAGCAAAACCAATTGAGTTATCCAGTAGATAGTGATTTATCCAATGTACCTTCGAAAAAATGGGGCCTGATTGGTCAATGATCAAAGAAAGTCTGCGATAGCCAATCAAACGCGAGCCCTCGATGGCGCAATTTTTTTGCGTGATTGCGTGATACGCGTGCATTTCTTCTGATTAATTATGGTAATCTCATCTTGAATCTTGTATGTTATTAATAAGAAGTAATCACACGGGCTCGTGCAGTTTTGTTCGTCTTTCAATAAAGTCTCCTTGTGCTTATTTATTCCAAATTGAACTGGAAATCATGTGATTACTTATACAAAGCTTGTAAATTTTCTTATCCCAACAATTCTCTCCCTTTTTTCTGAGGTTGCCCGATATCTGTAGATAACAGCCAAGAAATAAGCCGAAATGAAATAAGTTTCTTTGATTTTTGGCAAATCTCAAATTTCAGAAAAGGTACTTAGCACATATTGGACAACGTAAACAAGATGGAATAATCGCGAAATTTTTAGCCTTTGCATTCCCACGATCGAATCGTTAATTTTCCCAACCAGTGCCATAGATTTCTTTGTTAGGTAGTCGTGAGGTGTTTAAGATAGCGTCATGTTGTGTTTTGACGTGACGTTTTCATTTCCGTACCCGTTCTCGTTTCTTCAAATTCTTAATTACTACGAAGCGAAATTTTGTTACTTATTACTCGTCGATCTGACTGATTAGAGCGGTTTTCAATTGAGTGTCGAAAGTAATTAGAGAATTACTTTGGTTTATGATTACTTCACTCAGTGATTGGTTCAAAGTTCTCGCGCCATTTTTTCAACCAATCAGAAGTAAAACCAAAACCAATCGTGGCTCGCGCATGCACATTTTCCCGCGCTTTGTGTCGGCTACGTGTAATTACTTCGAGTTTTGATTGGTTTACTGAATTGTCTCTGTCCTTTTTGATTGGCCAAAGTAATTCCTTTGGTTTTGGTTTTACGACACTCAATTGAAACTCGCTCTATTATTTATTTTTTCTGATTGTTATTTATTTTTTCTTTCTACGTAAGGGTTTATCTCAACATCATCTACACTATTGTTGAAGTCATTCGTTATGCCGATCCAGACGAATCTGAGGAAATTGCGCAAGTGCGAGAGAGCTTTTTCACGGAGTTGAGTAAGTGCGTTTGATTGGTACATTTATTATATGTCTCAGATAGTACGCGTGCTATGATTGGCTAATTTACCGGGCCTTACAAGGCGTGGTGGCCTCATGGTTAGTGTGCTCGACTCCAGATCGAGTGGTCCGGGTTCGGGTCCTGGCCGGGGACATTGTGTTGTGTTCTTGGGCAAGACACTTTACTCTCACGGTGCCTCTCTCCACCCAGGTGTATAAATGGGTACCGGCGTAATGCTGGGGGTAACCCTGCGATGGACTAGCATCCCATCCAGGGGGGAGTAGAAATACTCCTAGTCGCTTCATGCTACGGAAACCGGAGATAAGCGGCGGCCTGATGGGCTTTCTGGCTCGTAAGCAGTGACTTTACCTTACAACATTTTCCAGCAAGTTTTTCATGTTGTTTATGTGGAATAAACTTTTGAAAATGTTATCATCTTGCAAGCAACTATTTCAAAAAGCCAATAAGCGTGACAGTTGCACGTTCCACTTGACTTCAACTAGTTCCTTTCCCGCGCGCCTAATTATCTCAGAGATATAATTAATGTATTTCTACGGTAATCTAATTTTTCTGGGGAAGATACCGCCAAATACCCCTAAAAGATCGCGTTTGACAACGACTTCAAGGAAGAGGTCCCATAGTGTACTTTAAAGTACAATTCAATTCAGTGCAGAACAGGCCAGTTCAGTACAGTACAGTTCAATATAGTTTTCGAAATAATAAGAGAGATATAGTATCGTGTTTATATACGTTAAACCATAGTTAATAGAGGGGAATGGTTATGAAACACGACAAATTTCTTTGTTGTAGGTTTTTGTTCTCTTTTTTGGCCTTGACCGTGCACAAAACACAATAGTTGTTTACTCCGCACTGAGGAACTAACCAATAGAAAC
>OX421456.1:5461469-5468969 GCA_949126865.1 Montipora capitata | reverse complement strand
TGCTTTCTTGCGCGTTATCCAAGACTTCGGGCACAGTGTTTCCCGATAAGGACCTCCCGGCTGGTGAATAACATATGCACCATCCATTTAACACATAGACCTCACGTTGCCGTGGGTCTGTTTAATAATAGATCACATATCAGATGACGTCAAAATGTGGTAAGAACCAAAAAATGGCACACGAGGCGATAGCCGAGTTTGTCTCAAATGTTTTAAATGATGAAGAATAATTATTACAAGTTTTTGATAATGACGTCAGCTATGCGTCTGTCCTCTACTAGGTCATATGTGATAACCAATCAGAATGCATGCATTATCGACCTTCAGACTGGAGTACGAAAACGACTACGAATACGAATTTTTTGCATTGTGTACGCGCATTACTTTTAAAGAACGAAATCTTTCGAAATACGCTAGCTCTGGACTGAGAACTCGTACTATTAGGCGTCTTCGCACTCCAATCTGAAGGTCGCTGTTCTTTAAATGCTACTGGAGGAATACATGATTTTTCGCCATTTTGATTATCACCCCACAGCCTCCGAGCTGTAAGTAATGGAGGTTTTACCTTTGACTTTTGGCGGAGTGAAAAATCGTTTCCGTTTCCTGTTTTGATTTACAGACAAAAGGATGTGGATATTTTTCTGGATAACACAAGGAACAAGTTCGTAGGTTTTCAGTTGAGAGGGTAAGTTGGGTTGAATGAATAAGGAAGTCTTAGATCGATTAATTAACAGTAGCATTTCCTCTCGGTGGGAAAAGGTTAAGTCTGTAATCGTGAGTAGAAATAATTGAAACTATTCCAGTCAAACAGAAAACTGACTCGATCCTAAAAGATGCGAATGAAATTTGACGTAGAAAATTTAGTGACTTCTGAGTCTCATGTGGACTCAGAAATCACGTCATTTTGCTTGTCACGGTAACGGGATTGCGTGACAAGCCAAAGAATCCTCTTGGGCTGAAAGTAACATAATCTGGTTATTGAAGATGACTACAGACAAAAAACCTTGTAACTTGTTCCTGTGACGTCTTAACTATCGATCGATTTTCTTAGCCTTAAAACGAAAAAGGCGACTTCAAGTTTCTGAAGCTGCTAGCTGTGCTAAGGGTGTATAATGTTGTCCCTTGATGAATCACTGTGTTATTGTTAAACGGAGTTGGTCTCAGTGTTCTGTTCATGAATAAGTCGAACTGGTGACTCGGAAAAAATCCGAGTCGCCAAAAAAAATCCGGAAACTCCGGTTTTTCAGATCGCTTAGCGAATGACAACCGAAAATTCCGTGAAAACAGTTCCTTTCCCAACTCGCTAAAAAGTTAGTCGGCAAATTTCAGTAGAATTATCATTAAAACCAGGTAGCTTAAGCGAGCTGGCAATTACTTTCGAGCTTTCGGCCGTTGAGGAGTCGCTTGCGGTTATTCAAATCGGAAATACAACAGGCGTGCTATTTTTATTATTGTATTGGACGTGCGCTCTCCTTATTTAATCTTAGGCGTTTAAGCGAGACTACGGCTCTCGTGAAAACGCAGCCATGGAGTGAAAATTCTCTGCGGGTGCATGCAATGTATGCTCGTACGTGCACAAACTTTAACATGTTTAAGGCACCTTGTCCACACCGCATGCTTTTGAAATTGTGATGTAGCTTTCCCGAATACTGACAGGTCTTGAAGTAAATTCTCCTAACAACTAATTTCGAAATCCAGTGGAAACATGCATCGACCTCGAGGAACGAGTTCCGTGAAGTAAACTTTCAGAAAATTTACAGTTTGATTTTGCGTCTAAAATGGCAAGTTTCTTTGCTGATTAAAGCCAGTTTTCAGACTGAAAGTATTAATGAGCAGTATTTCCCTGTATACAGGGAAAAGAACAGTACATATTTTTGTTGTTCTATACATGGGTGTTTAAAATTCTAAGTCTGGCGATGAATCCCTTTAACTTTGCTCGAGCTGGTGAGCAATCATTTTCTGGGGTGCTGTATAAGTTGGTTCTAACCATTCAAATGAAAGCTACTGAGCATTAATTTCCTGTGATAAAATCCTATGTAACAACAAATACAAATAAGTCACCATGCATCTGAAGAATACAAATAACTACAATTAGAATTAATAAAATAGTGAATTACATAAGTGACACCCACTTAATCCTTCTATGATGTTTACGTATCTCTGTCTTTCACTGTCAATCAGTTTCAGTACGCCCTTATCAAGTACTTTTGTGTAGATTCGGACATTTTTTTACTTCACCCTAGCTGCAGGCCAAAATGGAAAATTCGTTTGTGCATGTGACACTTATTCTCTCTCCCTTCTTTGCTAATATTTGGCAGGTCAGACGAGTTATAATACAATAGGTGGTATTCTTATTTAATGGCATGCAAATAAATGACAGGGTATCCAGCAGTCGAGCTTGAGTTATTTTGTTTTCAGTCATTTAAGGGAAAAATGGCTAATACTCGTTTCCCGTTTTGTTAAAGCTAGTCCTTCGAAACCTGAAATGCGAAGTTTTGTTGAAGAGCTAACTTATTTCGTGTTAACGCGTAAATCCATTTTGCTAAAGTAGGCGCTGTTGGAAATATTTTTTCAATTAGTCAATTGATTTTCTTTGGGGAATTCCGAAGCTCGAATTTCCAGACGTAAAGAAATTTCGTCCATGGAATAAATCCAACCTTGGTAACCATACACTGTTGACTGAAACCGCCAGACATAACGTAATATCTCCGAATCTGTTCCTTCTGAAAGGAAAAACGAATTTTGCTTTATCGTCATCTTTACAACAGCCTTCGGTCTTTCGGGATCATAATGAGCAAAGACTTTCTTTAACTTTGCATTCTTAAACACAAACTCATAACCCATTTGATTTGTTTTTAGTAAAAGAGCACATAGCAAGTTCATAAGCTCGTTCACCGACTTAATTTTAATCAATTGAAAGTAGCAATTAAAAAGAATTAAAAACCCCAATTGGCAAAAGATAACCAGCTACCAGTTGTTCAAAAGCTCATCTGTGATAAAATACCAAAAGAGGTTTGAATTTTGCTCGTCCAAAACAGAAAAAAAACTTAACAATGTCACCCAGTGCTTAATAAAAATCGAAAGGCTAAGTCAAAATTGAAGGCAAGAAATATCGTGTGCAAACATTGTTTTGATCACCAAAGAAAAGGCGATTGAAGTTTAATTAAGATTAAGATTAATTAAGACTAATATGAGATTAGCTCGATCAGGGCGCTAGATGCTATTTTAATTTATTAAGCACGGTAGAAGGACTACGTCATCTCGTTGACCAGGTTTGCCTTTCATGGTAATTTTACCGCTTTACCTCAAAAGGAAAAAAAACCAAACCACTGAACAGGTGTCACGTTTTGTCAAAAACGTTAGTTCATAAATCGGAACACTTCCCTGACAGCTAAAAAGTATGAACACATTGAGTTGGACCAAACCTTTTTGCCTTATTTCGCGATGGTTTTCCTTGAAAATTTGCTTCCATTTCGCGACTGTAAATTCAATGCAGTTTCACTCTTTTGTTGCGTAATAGAACATAATTTTAATTAAACCATTGATGTCAAAGATCACTTAATTAATTTGGAAATTGCAAACCACGAGCTTAAATTCGGTGGCGTTTAATCAAGTATTAACTTAGTAATAGTGCTAAATAGCGCTTTAATTTTGCACATTGCGATGGAAGGAAAACTTACACTTCGTTAACAGACGACCTCGTCACAACGAAATTTGCGGCACCAATCATAAATTGGCCATTGTGTGAAAATTAATTACGGCAAATGTCTTTTAGCTCTAAATTCCTTTCATCCTAGTTAAAACCCACAAGAGGAAGTCCCGCCTTTTCCGCATTTCCCCTGGGGGAAAAACTTATGCTCTCACTGTAATTTCAGTTTTATTTTACCTCTCAGATAGTACGCACGCTATTTTTGCTACTTGCCAATAATACCACATCCTTTGCACACTGTGTGGGCAGTCTGCTGAGACTCTTATTCATGTATTTGCTGAATGTTCTGCGTTAGCCCAATCGAAACACCTGAAGAAGCATATCGCAGCGCTGAAAGTGTTGTTCTTCGCGATGTTGAGGAAATTGAAGCATGTATCATCACCACATGCGCAAACCTACTGGGATATTTAACAATTATTCCATGAGCGCGCGTTGGATATGAGATGATAGATAGCTAACGAGGCGCGTAGCGCCGAGTTGGCTATAATCATCTCATATCCAACAAGCGCGAGTGGAATAATTGTTTTATTAAAAACGCCCCCAAAATATAGAAAACTAGACTACAATAAAAATAAAAAGGCCCAAAGAATCACGCATATGCTTCCCGTGTTTGTAGATCATGGTATAATGGCTCATAACCCATGATGGCTTAGCCAATCAAAACTCTCGAATTGCATTATCCAATGATCCAGTTTTTAATCACATGGTTTAGTATATACTAAAACAGTGGATAGCGTTGAACTGGCGCGCTGATTGGCTACTCAGACTCCGGATATCCTTTGTTATTATTCAACACATTGTGACAATGTCCAAATATGGTCATAGCGCGTTCAATATTGGTCGTGCGTACTTAACGTATATCCTGCGGTATACCTAATTTTGTGTGGCGCGATGAAAAATCAGAAAATGGTATGTTTTCCAGCTTTTTTTCCAATAAAAGTAGAAAATTGTGCCTTGTCATCAATGTGTTGAATAATAAAACAATTATTCTACTCAGTCTTACGGAATATCGCCTGATTTTAGCCAACTCGGCCTACGGCCTTGTCGGCTATGTATCAGGCGATATTCCGCGCGATTGTTAACCATTCACCTCCAAGCAATCCGCGCGGAATTTGCGCACGAAAATGTTGTAATCTTTTTGTGTTATATTATCTCGCTGTTTTAGTCTTTGCCTCACCGCTTTGCGGCCCGGTAAATATCCACCACTAGCCACCTTCACGTCGGTGAACAGTTGCTAATTAGTATATACTAAAGCAGAGGACAGCGTTGTGTACAGAGCATAGTGTCGTCATGGCCAACAAAGTGGATGCACGATCTGTGACCATCAGGCAAAGACAGTTGTGGCAGTAGAGATGATCTGCCTATGGCTAGACAATAGACCATATTCGTATTCTCAGTATTGGACTGGAACTTACTAGCTTACAATGGAGACTAATGCGGGGGAATATAATAAAAAGTATTTGCATTTGAAAAGATTTCCTCGCATTAGCCTCCATTGCAAGCAAGTTCCAGTCAAATACTGAGAATACGAATATGGTCTATAGTGGAAGGAGAAGCGGAGACGTACGGGCCCTTGCGATAGGAGTTAAAAAAAAAACATTATCCTGCATACGTCATCGGGCTTATCCTGAGGTCGATGCCACAAAACATCGTAACAGATGGGTCTTCATTTCGGTCGAAGACTTAGTATAATTCGCAGACAACGTAAATGTAAAAAGCAAAGAAAAACGAAAGAGCTAAAAAATATATTGATGAAAACAACTGCTTGGAAAAGAACGGAAAACTAAGGAGGCTTTAATTCTAGCAAAGCTCGACAATATCTAACAAGTAGGTATCACGAAATATGAGGGTAGAGAAAATAAATTTTAAAAAATGCGGAACTTTTCTTCAGATACCGGTTTCTAGGGCCCCGTTGGTCCAATCGTGCTGGAAAAAACTCGCCGTTTGTAGAATTGGCCTATCATTGCACACGAACGATTTGAGAGAGACAAAATAAAGTACTTGAACTTTTGACTTTTCGTTTGTCAAAGACAAAATTATCGTAATTAGCTTCCCAGTTGCCTAAATTCTCACATATTTCCTTTCATGGCACTATAAATAGGATGAAAGAACCACGCAATACAATATCTTCCCCAACCGACTTTATTTTTAGAAAAGACGTGGCTCGTTTCTTTAGTACAAAAGCCACGTAAGCTAATACTGGTCTTACGCCCGTTTAAATTTTAATTAAGTGCACTTATTTTGCAAAAAGATGTTAATAATTAATCTTCTAATTAAAGCTTTGTTCTCAAAGACTTAACCACGTACTTTTTTTATTGACAGATGGAAAAATATATTGAATTTAACTTGATGTTATTTTTTTCGCATCCACAAGTTGCAAAGGACTGAGCAATGTGGCTCAAACGGAGTCGCTGTCTTGTCTACACCAGCAAACGTTTTCTAGGAAATTTGTATGTGACAAAGGTATATGCTCATGTGCACGGAACACGGGAAAACAAGCCAAGAGTATTGGAATCTTCAAGTATTGCAACTATTTAATATATCGATCAACACGAAGAAATATTTTGCTTATGGCAATGTTGATCTGCTATTTATTGAAAGCTGACGCAACGCCTTTTAAGAAATTATATTTGCCGCAAAATGTCATCCTGTACACGAGAAAATAACAATTGACACAAAAGAATTGCCTGGTAAATTTCAGGTGTGTGGGCAAGGCTTTGAAGAAGATAGTTCCTTATTGTTTGCTTGTGGAATTCAAGATTGTTTTTTGCTTTCTTTAAAAGATTAAACTCTTAATTGGTAAGTGTCACCGAATTTGCTCGCTCTGAAATGATTAATTCAAAAGGTGTGAAAATACCTATTTCGGAGCAAAAGCAAATCATTTCCTTTCATAAGAAATTTATCGTTAAAAAATAACACCACCTCTTGACAGGCCGATCAAGAATTACTGAAGGCTGGAAAAGCCGTTTCTTTGAAAAAAAAACCCAACAAATATGACATCTAGCTTGAATAAAATATGCTTTTGCTTTTTAAATACGAACTTGATGAGTCATTTGAAACAATGTGGAAAGTTAACGTAGCAAAATTGAAACAATCTGTTGTGGGACATCACACACAGCTACACACGTGTCTTGCGTTCTAGAGAAAACGTGCCAGCTTAAATGTTTTGGTATCCAAGATTTCTGTTTTATCATACCTCGTTGCCGCAAGAATACTGATGCTTAAGCAGAAGTGACATGCGAGAGAAAGATCGCGAACATTGGGAACAGCAATATTTCTTCACCGCGGAATGTGTCTGCAGGTGTGCGCGAAGATTGGAACGATCCGCAAAAGCACGCTGGCAGTTCGGACACTGATATGGTTTTTCCCCAGTGTGCGTGCGAATATGGCCTTGTAGCAACCACGGACGGCTGAATGCTTTACCACAGATCGTGCACTTACACGGCAGCGTGTGTGTACGAATGTGCATCTTTAACGCCCCCAGTGACAAATAGTTCTTGTCGCAGTGCTTGCAAGCAAACTCCTTCCTCGCACGTTTGAGCTTCCGACCAGAAGCGTCGCTTGTTGAAGAGATCCTCTCTCGTTTGTTCGGTTTCTTTCCTCGACTTAATTTTCCTGGCGAGTTGTCGAGGTGATGTTCATTTCCCATTGCGTCTTTCTCGTCAAAATTTCCAGGTGTGTCATCGTGTTTAGATGATGTGGCACCTTCGGACAAAATTGATGCAGCCTTAAGCATTGAGCGGACGTGACTATGAAAATCACACGTTGTAACTTCGGCTGGATAAACGCTT
>OX421456.1:5453969-5456469 GCA_949126865.1 Montipora capitata | reverse complement strand
TCCGGTTGTCCCTCCGCGTCTCAAAAACAGGCGTGCTTAAGATCCCTAGTATCCCCCAAACTGGTGTTGGTACACGTTTCTGCTACATGTCGTCTCATTGTGCACTACACAAGTTTTTTTATCTCTGCTATATGTCCCTGCAACATGACCTCTCGTGTCTGGTCACCTTTAAGGCCCAGGCACACGGCTTTAACATTTCCTTCAACATCCGTTCGATTTTGTTGAACGATGTTGAACGATTTTGACTGCTGATGATTGACTGTTGATTAGGAAGCTTTAGCAACGACAACGGCGACGGCAACGAGAACGTCACAAATTTGCATATTTAGTGGGCAACAACAATAGCTTTGCACGTTCTGTACGTGCATCTTTCATTTTTGTTCTTTTCTTTGCTGTCGTCAGCAAAACAACAACGTGAAATGACCAAGTTTGAGGTTTTAGGGCCGATTTACACGGTACGATTTTTGTCGCATGTGACAAGCTGACGACAGGCCTACGATATGACTTACGATTGTCGCAGCGTTTTAAAACATGTTTTAAAATGCTACGACATTTTTTCTGACGTACTCAACAATCGTCAATCATGTCGTGGGCCTGTCGTAAGCCGTTTACGCATGCGACAAAAATCTTACCCTGTAAATCGGCCCTTAGAGAGAACGTCAGCGCTTTAGGATAAATTTTCATTTTCACCCCTAATTTAAGCGGTGACTCATATCGGTTTCATTCTTGAGGGACGACCACACCATTGTCATGTTGAAAAGCTTGGAATAGTTGGAGGTGATTACAATAACGCGAATTTATATTTGGAGATGACGTTCTCGTTGCCTTTCCCGTCGTCGTTCCTAAAGCTTCCTATTATTTGATTCAACAAAGCTTCACAAGATGCCTGTATTTAGTCCCAGGCTGTAGCCGCGATTGCTATTGCGTACCATGGATACGGACATGGATACGTCATTGAGAGACCGTTTTAGTGCGCACGCCCGTTGTAAGAAATTTAGAAACGTCCCCCTGGGGCATTTCATTGATTTTTTAATTGAGTTCTCCTGTGTTATGTATCGTCCGCTTTGGCTAATAACTCCCATAATTTTAACACCAATCAAATTTTTTTTTTCACTTGGATTGTTGTAGCCCTAAATTTTACCAAACGGATGATCTTTCTGGTTTTCTTGTAGCATATGTATGTTTCGCTCTCGGAACTTCAAATCAAAGAAGAAGAAGAAGCTGCTAACAGACCATTTACAAAGGTAATACAATAGCTGTAGCCCATCTGGAGCGTGCAACTTCCATACAGCGTCTGTGAAACGGCGATTTCACAAGTAGGTTTATTTTTAGACTAGCCCTTCCCGCGAATTAGGTCAAAAAACAAAGACAGTCCCGGTTCGGTGACCCTATGACGTCAGCTTAATAGGCCATTTCCGAGTTCATGCCTACCTCGTCTTTATAGCGAGTCTAATTGCTAAGTTTTTGTTGTGAAAATTAGTTTTCCTTTATATGTAAAGTAGAACTAATTACCATCACAAAAACTTCGCACTTAGACTCGTTTTGAAGAGGAGGCAGACATGAACTCGGAAATGGCCTATTTCTTGTAATTGGTCATCGGGCTCCTGTGGGAGTCTCATTCGCGGGAACTTCAATCTAAAAATAAATCGGTCTGTGAAAACGCCGTTACACGAACACAGTAGAGTTGTAGGCTCCGGGTCATGGGTTCCTGACGATAGTGATTCCGCTATATTTCGTGTAAATGTTATTTGAGTCTTTGTTTGTTCAATCTTAAAATCTATAGGTTTAAATTTTGTAAATATTAAGGAAATGGGAAAAAGTATATCGTTCTTGGTCTTACCAACAGACTCAAAAGTTAGAACCACCTTGTACAACAAAATAAAAAGTACTACTCCGTAGCTTGTACAACAAAATAAAAAGTACTGCTCCGTAGCTTTCATTTGAATGGTCACACTTGAGGATTTCATTGACAGACTCAAGAGTTAGAACCACCTTGTACAACAAAATAAACAGCACCGTAGGAAAGTACTACTCAGTAGCTTTCATTTGAATGGTCACACTTGAGGATTTCATTGACAGACTCAAGAGTTAGAACCACCTTGTACAACAAAATAAACAGCACCGTAGGAAAGTACTACTCAGTAGCTTTCATTTGAATGGTCACACTTGAGGATTTCATTGACAGACTCAAGAGTTAGAACCACCTTGTACAACAAAATAAACAGCACCGTAGGAAAGTACTACTCAGTAGCTTTCATTTGAATGGTCACACTTGAGGATTTGACCTACAGACTCAAAAGTTAGAACCACCTTGTACAACAACAACAAAAAGAGCAACGCGGGAAAGTACTGCTCAGTAGCTTTCATTTAAATGGCCACACGTAAAGGCCCATTTGAACGGTTTCAACATTTGACCAACATTCGTTCAACAAAAGCTGAACGGGTGTTGGGCAAATTTTGGACGAAAAAATAAAGTTATGCGGAGGCCGTTCAAACGGTT
>OX421456.1:5438969-5448969 GCA_949126865.1 Montipora capitata | reverse complement strand
CATGTTACAGCGACAAAAAGGTGTTTAGTACACTCTGAGGCGACATGCATTAGGGTCGTGTAGCGGGGACAAAATCACATCGTTTGCACACACATGAAAATGTTGTGGGTAAATGTTTCAGGGATATGTTGCAGCGATATGTCCCCGAGACGTGTCCCATGAAGTTCAACAAGTTGAACTTCGTGGGACACGTCGCGGGGATAAAAAAACCCACATGGTGTTGCACAATTATAAAAGTGTCAGTTTACACGAGGGGACATGTCGCTGCAACATATCCCTGAAACATGTACCCCCAACATTTGTGAGTGTGTGCCCGTTGTGATTTTGTCCCTGCTAGGGAGTCAGGGTGGCTTAGTGGTTATCTATCGGGCCTCCCACCACTGCGAGCCGCCAGCATGTGGGCTGAGTTTCAGTCGATCTCAACCTGACTCGAGGGTTTTTCTCCGGGTACTCCGGTTTTCCTCCCTCATCAAAATCGACTCACAGCTAATTGACATCTAGCTGTGGTGCTATGCTCCGACATCAAACATGGACTGTATAGCGGCAGTCAGAGGCGCCCTTGTATGCTTTCAGCCCGATGTCGTGAGCCGCGCCCTTCGCAATTCAGTCCTCGACTGCAAGTAAGGGTGATTAGCACTAGCAATATTTATTTATTTATTTATTTATTTACATGTCCCCGCTACACGTCCCTGCTACATGTCGCCTCAGTGTGCACTTAACAAGTTTTCTGTCGTTGCAACATGTCCCTGCAACATGACCCCTCGTTTGTGCCCACCTTTAAGATCTACCACGCGGTCGTCAACACGAACGGCACAAAACAACAATATTATTGGTTAAAAGGGGAAAAAAATCGTCTGCACGTGCGGCACGCATTTTTGCGCGTATGTTTGCTGTACTCTGCACAAAAATGACGTGAATCACCAAATTGGACGTTCTAAGCCAACCTCTAGAGACACGAATAACAAAAGAGAAATGTACGATTTCTGGTGGACGAACAAAAGGAAGCTAATGGTTGTTTATTATTTACAAGCAGAAACCGGTTGGTACTAAGCAGTTCAAATGGAAAGCAAGAACTCCCGAATGCGAAATTCAGTTGGGATCGGCCTGTGCCATTTACACAATTCGTTCAAGTTTACCGAGAGAGTCTGGAGAGAGGTAAAATCGTTGGGGAATGCAGATGGTAAACACGTTTTCCGTTTGGAAATTCCGTTTGGGAATTTTGGACTACCTGTCAAGCCTGAATCCCGTTTTCTCCAGAAATTTCCGTTTGGGACGACCAAAATAAGCGTACCATTAACATTCCAACCGAAATTACCGGATTTTTTTGGTAAATGGTAAACAACCAATGAGAGATATTTTGTTTTCGTCCACCAATATGGCGGCGATGACGTCACGTGAAAACCTCCTATTTGAGATTTTAGCGACAAGGTGAGCGTACAAATACAAACCTTTCATTTTCTATTGTTACCCTGAAATGGCTTGTACCCAGTTACTTTCTAGGATACTTCGCCCACTTTGTATGACAAAAACAAAAATATGACGACGACGTGAAATCACCAAGTTAGAGGTTTTGACGACAACTAGAGCGTTCAAATGTGAATCTTATATTCTCTATTTTTTCTTTGAAACCACTCGTACCAATTTACTTTTAGGATACTTTGCCCACATTGTACGATGCAATAGAGATGACTAAACCGCGAGAAACTTACGATAGTGCAACGTTATATTTTGAGGGGACGTTTTCGTCGACGTCGCCGTCGTTAGATCGTAAAGTTGCGAGTTTAACAAACGGCGACGGCTACGGCAACGACACCGCCAAAAAATATTATTGGTTGAAAGAACCAAAATGATCGTGGGGCACGCTTCTTTGAACAATTGTCTCCCGTACTCGTCAAAACCACTACGTAAAATGACTAAATTTAAGGTTTTGACGACAACGTGAACAAACTACAGTGAATCTTTCAGTCTCACTCTTTACTTCAAATCCGTCCGTACCAATCCAGTTATAGGACACGTCGCCCATGCTTTATAATATAAAACAAGATGGAATAATCATGAAACACTTAGGATAGCTCAAACTAATAGTTTGAAGTGACGTTTTCGTCGCCGTAGCCGTCGTGGTTTCTTAGGCCCGTTTCAAACGTCGAACTTTACATGTGCCGAATCTGCTAGAGATTTTTCTCATTTGAATTAGATTCGTCACATTTAAAGTTCGACGTTTGAAACGGGCCTTAAACTCCCCAGTCCCTGTTGTCGGTACAAGGATGGCAGCTAAGAAATGTACAAAAATGTAAAACGCATGTGCAGGGCGTGCACAGTCATTGCTTTTGTTCATGATTAAGCCCACTGTTTTGTTGCTTTCTTGTAGCCGTCGTCCTTGTCCTTGCGTGAGTTCCGTATTTTTTAACTGCGCGACGCGTATTTAAGTTATGTACGGAAATAAAAAAAAATACCTTCAGATAACAATATTAGTGTTTGTGGGGGTTGGGAAGGGGAGTATGCCATACTTTTTGCGTTACATGTACAAGGTCTTTAGATACTTACATTTTCTGTTCAGTTCGACAGTTCTTCATTCAATGAGACTTGGCATCGATGTGAACAGACACAAGGTTCGTAAATTTTTTTTTTTTTGAAATAAGTAATCTTGTTTTGATGCTCTACTTGCAAAATATTTGGTATTCTGCTCTGGTTGAAGGGGATTAAACGTCTGTTTGGTGGTCCGCAGGGTATCACTTAGAGGGTAGTAGGGAGCTTAAGCACGCGCGTTTTTGAGACGCAGACGGCAACCGGAAGAGAAAATTTCGCGTGCCAGGACAGTGGTGTCTCCCAGATTTTTATACTAGTCATCTCTAATGGAGAAAAACTACATAGCAATGTAAATGTGGTTGTGTGAAAACAAGTCAAAAGGGAAAATAGTTCACTTCCGGTTGCCGTCCGCGTCTCAAAAACGGGCGTGCTTAAGTTCCCTATTTACATGAATCGCAGACGAACTCAGACCGGCATAAGTTCGTATCGGTCTCCATACATTTCTTCTTATGCTTTTACATGAGACCGGTCTGACTTCGTCTCGGTTGCTGGACCGAGACGAAAAATTCTCACACCGGTGTGAGTTCGTACCGTTCTCATGTAAATGACAACAAATCTAGCTAAATCTCAGACCGGGTCGAGAAGTTTCAAGCCTGTATACTTTTTGGGACAACCATGTATTTATTATTCAAAACATATCATTTCGTGCCGAAACCAGGCACCAAGCCTTTCGTCCCGGTTTCATGTAAACGGCTGCAAAAGTTTCATACTGGTACAAGTTCATACCGGTCTGAGTTCGTCCCGGTCTGATGTAAATACCCCCTTAGAACGGTACGTTCTCCCTCTTAAATATGAAGACGCACCGTAAAGGGGTCTTCAGAAAAACGGAGATTTTCCCCTCCGTTTTAAAAATAATGCGCGTCCATAAAGTATAAAGTATTCGAATCGTTTTCGCCCCTCCACACGAAAACGCCAACGAACGTTAGCTTTCCATAATCAATTTAAAGAGCATGCGCGTTTCGAGTAATATATATCCCCGAATGAGAAGCGACTGGCGCTATAATGATGATATGTATTCGGTGTTTACTCTTGTTTAATTTGCGAAACTTCCAGCAACTTCAAGGTCGAAAGTAAGCGTGGCTCATACGTTTGTACAGATGACGAAATAGAGCTTCCATTGAGAGTCATAGTGGAGTATTTCGCTTGTCATGCTAAGCGCTTCAGCCACCTGACCAAACTATCTTTAATAGTGGCTAATAGTGTTTTCTATCGTATGTTTAGGAGATAATAGTGAAGGCCATATCTGGAGTACTTTTTCTTTTGCTGAAGCACTTCAAGCTCAACCATATTTATCAGGTGAGATAATTATATTAATATTAATAATTTATTTTGAAAAACTTTCCGCAATGTTTGGTCGCATGGAAAGTGCATGCTTTCTGTTGCCACCCACTGGGCAGTCTTGACATTTTTTTCGTTTTTGTCTTCAGTTTGAGTTCATGAGTCAGCACCTTGTCTTTGCCAACTGCATTCCTCTTATACTCAAGTTTCTCAACCAGAACATTTCTGCTTTCATCGCTGCAAAAAACACGTGAGTACGTTTCTCGCTAACCAGTTTAAAACACGATGCCTGCTATAAGCAAATTCAAATGTTAACGAGACAAAGTGTAATAGCGACGTCAGCAAGATTCCCCCATGGAGGATCATTGGAAAATTCCAGTTTAAGTAAAAGGGTTTAGTAGAAATTCTTAGGTAAAAATAGTTTTGAAATCCAAAGAAAAAGAGAAAACTGCCAGTTTTAGTCATAGTTGCATTTAAAGCTTTTACTTCAATTCTCTCTAGCATTCCTCAACTGGATTTTCCAACTTGTATCTTGGGGGACCCCCTGGAGCTCACAGCCGAGAGCTTGGTAAGTTTGATATTCCGTTGATAATTTGTTTTCATGCAAACAGAATAACCCAGGGTTTCGGAGGAATCTACCCAGGATGCCTCAGGGGTTTCGGAGAAATTTCACCCCCCAGGGTAGGAACCAAGCCCCAAGGATATAGTTTCGTTAAGATTTAAAGTGAAAGAATGATCTTCTCTCTTTCCTGGAGAATTTAAGGAATTGTTATTAGAGAATCCTGCAAAACTGGCCGTGTTATGACACTGAGATCGAATGATATAAAAGCTGGACGCGCACGCGGCACAAAATGTACCCGAAACTCCAACCTCGTCCCCAGGGCGCTTTTCCCTGCCATTTCCCGTCCCACCCAAAGCCAGGGAAAAGCGCCCTAGGGACGAGGTTGCCCGAAACTCCTCTACCCGAGTGAAGGTAAACATTCGTTTGGCCTAATCTAAAAAAAATTGCACCTTATCGTCAAGGCATTGCTTTGCAAAATTAGTATGGATAACTCATCTGCAAAAATCAGTCAATGCCTTTTTTTCTAAATTTCAAGGAACTCTTTAGGTTCGAAATTCGGTAATTCCTCGTGATTCCTGTGACGTTTTGGCCGGGAAACAGCACTAAAAACCGACACGACACATGAAATAAGCCCCAGGGGGACCCGTACGCATGATCTTTGTGGTATCGTTGTGGTTCTCTATCAACTAAGTCTGGAGTATGCATTTATTAGGATTAGTCTGCTCTGATCATTTTTGAAGAGACAAAAGCAATAGACCACTTGCGATATATTAAAATTCAGTCCTAAACAAAAGGCATCACTTCGAGGCTCTCGAGAATACACAAATCCTTATATTTATTTCCCAGAGCCTCGAGATGGTGTGTTTTGTTTTGGACTGAATTTTAATATATCGAAAGTGGTCTATTTCCTTGGACTAATTTGCTAATAAATGAAAGAAATGCACGAGATCATTGAAATTTAATTGCTTATATGAGAACATCGAGCAATAATTGCCAAAGCGCTGAACAACAGTCATTCTTGTTTGCAGGAAAATGCCGACCAAGAAGCTTGTTGCTGGAGGAACTTGTATTCTTGTATCAACCTTTTGCGTATTCTCCAAAAACTTACAAAATGGAAACACTCGAGAACAATGGTGAGGCTGCTATTTGATTTATAGGAACGAAAAACCAATTTACTGAAAAATCTAGTAGTTCTGTCCAGTATTTTTCATTAGTATTTTTCAAAATTTTTTTAGTATTTTTTTTAGTAAATTTTTTTCAGTATTTTTCAAATTTTTCATTATTTTTCATTTCTGTCCAGTATTTTTCATGCTCAGAATTCAGAGCCACCTTGTACAGCACAATAAACAGCGCCACAAGAAAGTACTGCTCAATATGAGTCGTGAAGTTGCGTGACGCAGGTGTCACGGGATGACGTTTAGCACCAAGAGATTTGAAACAGTTGTGTGATGCTATTTCTGACGTAACCTTTAAAAAAGGAAAGGAAGGAAAGGAACTTTATTTAAGTGTCTAGTCGTTCTAGCGCTGGAGCGCTAATTGGGGACACTGTAAACTGAAATTAACAATCAACACAAATCAAGTCAAATGTTGGTTTTTGAGGAGAGGGTAAACCGGAGTGCCCGGAGAAAACTTCTCAGTGCAGAGTAGAGAACCAACAAACTCAACCCACATATGACGCCGAATCCGGGAATCGAACCCGGGCCACATTGGTGGGAGGCGAGTGCTCTCACCACTGCGCCATCCCTGCACCCCAAATGTAACAAGAGCTTTCATTTGAATGGTCACACTTTAGAATTTCACCCACAGTTTCAAAAGCTAGCACCAGCTTGTACAACATAATAAACATCACCGCAGGAAAGTACTGCTCAGTATCTTTCATTTCATTGGTCACAAGATTTCACCAACAGACGAGAAATCTAGAACCACATGTTTAACAGCTTTCGTTTGAATTTTAGACCTCATACTCTACGCAGGTTATCAACTTTAAACCGTAAAATCAAAGAGTTTCTGTGAAAAAGCCTTCATTTAAAGTTAAATTTCTTTGTTCACTTTTAAAGCAATGTCCGTTTGAAAAGATTCTTTAAACTTTTGAGTTGAGAATCTTTCCTCCTTACAACTTTTTTTAAGATGCTTGTTGTCTTCAAATCTGCTCCTATCCTGAAACGTGCCTTAAAGGTGAAACATGAAGTTCTCCAGCTGTATGTACTCAAAGTGAGTTAATTTCTATATTACAGACTTGTTATGAAGTGAGTGGATGACAAATGTTAACCCCTATGAGCGAGTTCAGAGTTTCAAGAAGCGTGCACGCGTCGGGATAAAAGGAAGCATATATTAAACAAAAAGAGATTTGTAATGCAAATTCTTGCAGCTATTTACCATAACGAAAAAGACAGTTATATTCTAGCTTATTCTTGTTTTTATCTTGACGCGCACATTCGTTTCTTGAAACTCCGAACTGGCTTATTGTTGAACTGAAGAGGTTTTTTCGGCATTGACTCGGAAATACTAGGAAAATCCGATTTCTCCTTTTCAGGAACCGGATCTGCGACCGCTTCCGATTACTAAGTTTGGATGCTTTACCACTGAGCTGTTGGAAACTCGTGGGAGTTCGGGCATTGAACAAGATTCGGGTGACAATTTTCCCGCTATATTGCTAGGACTAAAATTGCCAACTCTTGTTTCAACTGCTTGTCGTCTTGAGCTTATTATGCGAATTTGGAGAAGAACACAGATGATGCACGGACTCCGCGTGCTAAATCTAAAATTCCCCCGTGCCACTAAAGGAATAAAGGAGAAGCTCATTTTCGCAACGCCATTGAGACGTTTATATCAATTGGAATATCTCATCTTTTATTCTTTAGTTATTGAAAGCCCAAACAAAGTATTTAGGACGAAACTGGCGGAAGAGTAACATGAAAACAATGTCAGCTATTTATCAGAAAGTTCGACATAGACTGAATGATGACTGGGCGTACGGGAACGGTGAGTCAATAGGCCACTTTCAAAAATACCATAATACTCTTTGTGTTCCCTCCAAGATTTTGCATAAGTATTGTTTCCAGTTTCTGTTCGACTTACAATGGTCTCAAGAGAAAATGAAAACAATGTTATGCAAAATTTGGGAGGGCAATCAAAGAATATTATGGTATTTTTTTATATTTGGCTTTTAGTTGGGATGGACTGAAAGAGTCCTTCTTAAAAATATGATGACGATGACGATGATGATGACGAAGACGAGAACGATGATGACGATGACGACGACGACGACGACGACGACGACGACGACGATGACGATGACGACGACGATGACAACGACGATAACGAAGACGACGACGATGATGACGACGACGACGACGATGACAACGACGATAACGAAGACGACGACGACGATGACGATGACGACGACGATGACAACGACGATAACGAAGACGACGACGATGATGACGACGACGACGACGATGACAACGACGATAACGAAGACGACGACGACGATGACGATGACGACGACGATGACAACGACGATAACGAAGACGACGACGATGATGACGACGACGACGACTAGGTAGATAGCGATGGTGTAGGAATGATAATGTTGTTGTTGTTGATAATAAAGACTTAATTAATGGAAAAACGAAGTCGATCTCTCCCACTTCGCCATTCTTGTTCGTCGCTGTCAAACTTTCAACAGCACCAACAACAACAAAAACAACGCTTCATGTTTCATCTATTCAAGCTTGGAAGCTACGGAAACAATTACTCGAGGCAGAGTTTTGACCTTTTGTGTTTACCCCATACCTGGAGTCACACAATCTTACAGTGCTTTTTATACACTTGCGGACTATGAAGGTAAGCGCTTTCCGAGCCAATGACCCAACACGCCGGTGCTTATACCCGGTTTCCGTAGCATTAAGCGACTAGGAGCATTTTTAACTCCCCCCTGGATGGGATGCTAGTCCATCGCAGGGTTACCCCCAGCATTACGCGGGTACCCATTTATACACCTGGGTGAAGAGAGGCACCGAACACAACACAATGTCCCCGGCCAGGACCCGAACCCGGACCACTCGCTCCGGAGTCGAGCACACTAACCATGAGGCCATCGCGCCTCCCGCGGTCTATGAAGGTCAAGTTCTATTCAACAACTTCGTTGTTCAATGCAGTCAATAGAGATTGTTAGCATCGGCAAAGAGTGCGAATACGATACGATAACAAGTACAACTTGTACTCGTTCTCGAAGTCGTGCTCCACGTATTTGGGTAAGCGTTCAATACGAGTCCCAGTCTGCAGAAAATACTATTATGGCTAAAACCACACCAATTCTTTCGAAATATTGTCGCGTTAAAGTGCTTTGTAGGCTGGAAAACCCCCCAAATTATTTGCCGAACGTTTGAGGATTGTTACTACAAGATTGTTACAGCTTTAAACTGAAACAAACAGTTCTAATTCAAGTGCAATTTCCTTTTGACAAACTCGTACTTTCCGATACGACTTTAAGATGTTAAGTCGTCGTCGCAGACCAACTTGCCGGGCAGAGCACGCCGGCTCATAAATGATGACATTCGTTACAGCTAGAACATGCGCAATTGCGTGATACTCTCTTTTATCTTTCTCCTTTCACACAGACCTGGACGCTCGTCCGTGGGATTTTCAAGCGGAGGAATGCGCTTTACGCGCATGCGTCGATCGTTTCAACGGCAGGCGATACGGCATAGAGAACGGCGACCGCCTGGGAGAGAACGGCGAAGAAGATGAATATCTACCAGTGGACAATGACATTATGAGCGTGTTGGGTGAAAAAGTCGAACTAAGCAACGAGTTTAAAAACAACTACGAAAGATGGCTTGATCGTGAAGTGTTTTCTGTTTCTATCGACTGGGACCAACTTTGTACATGCGAGATGACAACTGTGGATTGAAATATGATGTTTCGTGAACAACCGTGCGATAAGGTGACGTCATGCATGTGACGTCATGGTGGCTATATTTGATGTCACGAACCTGTCTCTCCGCTGGGAACTTAAAATAAATTGTATTGTATCCAACATGGCCGCCTTGTCACGTGGGTGAAACCAAGAATTGGGGTGGTGGTCGTTCGACCCGTCTTTTTGAAGCGGTACATTAGTATACACGAAAGCACAAGCAACTTACACAAACTCGGGGCTGTTTTCTAGGAAGGAGGAAGATCCATACACTAGCAAGATCCTAAAAGGGTAGAAATGTTGTGCTTGGATTTCATTAAAATATTTCAGTTGAGGCTGTGGTTTTCTGTAATTAGAAGAGCGAAGTTGCTCAACGCACGGCCTCTTTCTGGCTTCTTGCTTGCGCTCGTAATTGGGTCTTCCATGCGCGTGAAAGTAGTTTACTTGGTGCTAGATTTTTCCCTATACGAGGATCTTCCGATCCCTCACCTAGGAAGATTCTTGCACTTCGACGACAACGGCCGCTGCGAGAACGCCACAAAACAGGTAGTTTAAGATCTACAACGCGACGGCAAAGAAAACGTCGCAAATTTTGCATATTTAATGAGCAAAAACAATAGCTTGCACGCTCTGCTCGTCCGTTTTTTCATTTTTGT
>OX421456.1:5411469-5436469 GCA_949126865.1 Montipora capitata | reverse complement strand
GTCTTAAGATCCAGAGTCCCGGGTTCAAGACTCGTTCTGACCACTTGTTGAATTTGTTCTTGGTAGTCCCTCGTTCAACTTCTCGGCCGCACTTGTAAACACCCAACTGGTTTGCCTCCAGCCAGTTGGGTTTCATAACAGTTGTTGTTGAGTTCTATCGTTTCGTTGATTGTTTCATTGGCCCTGAAAAGCCCCTATGGGGATTGGTCAATTTAGTATTGCAGCAAAAAGGGGCTGGAGTTTTTTAATGAAAGACGAAGAACAGGTACGGTTTAAGACATTTGTATCGAGTAGACTAAAGATCCCCATTTGAGTTGAGTTTCTTCATCTCCGCTATGCGGCGCTTTTAACAGATGTCTTGTTCCCGGGGGCGGGGTAATAAACCGTTTTTTAACACTTAGGAAACGTTAAATCCCCCGCTATGTCCCGGGGGCCGGGGGGCCGGGGTTGAGCCTGCAGGCGCATTTTCTTTTGTTTAAAACTACATGCAAAATAGGTTTAAGGGTCAATTCAATGCAAAATGACCCCGTAGTCTCCTTCGTGTGGCAAAACCGTTAAGGGCTATGACTAACGCATTACAATACAAACGAAAATAAAACAACACATGCAAAACGCGTGGGAATAAACTTATCTTTTAACAGTTAATTTTTATTAGTTCACATTTTGCATTTCGTTTATTAACAACAACAACAACAACAACAACAGCTATTTTGTCTCAACAATAGCACAACTCCAATTACACCTGCTTTACAATAGGCCCTTTCCGAGTTCAAGTCTGCCTCCTCTTCAAAGCGAGTCTAAGTGCCAAGTTTTTGTTATGAAAATTAGTTTTCATTCATATGTAAAGTAGAACTAATTACCATAACAAAAACTTCGCACTTAGACTCGCTTTGAAGAGGAGGCAGACATGAACTCGGAAATGGCCTATTGTTAATAATAACATAGGAGAAAGTTCGCCCGCGTGAACAGCCGCCATATTGTATTGATGTAAATTGGTGTAGTTCTCAATAGGGCTAGCAACAGTTTTTTTCTCTATTCATCCCATACAGTTCTACTCAAATCAACGCTCAAATTGAACACTATCTTGTTCAACAAAGTTTATCTCATTTACTACGTAAAAGTCACAGATCAAATCTTACAAACCCTTTTAAATGCCTCTGCTTCAAAGCGAGGACAAGGGTGAAAACAAAACTTCTGAACTCGCTTTGAAAATGGGAGTCTGGCGACTAGAGAGAGGAACTGTTGAAACTAAATGCTGGAAAACTAATCTTCACCCCTTATGGTAGTTCCACATATTTTTTCTCAAAGCTTTCTCATAATATCGACCGTTTTTTCACGGGTACAAAACGGTTAACCTTTCTAAAAACTTTCTGGTCTTTTCGATTACCCATTTTCAATCATTAACAAATTTACGGTTCAAAACACTCCCTCGAATGAAATAGAGTGCCTTTGTAATTAAGCTTATTTTGATTAGGACTTATCAGTTTAGGGCTAAAAAATTTATGCCAGAAGAAACGTAAAGTAACCAACTATCACATTTATCACTTTATCACTTCCCAAGAAACTGTAAAGGATAACTGTAGATATCAGCGTCCGCTCTTTGCTGTGTGGATGTACTGCCAAGGAAGGTTAAAACATTTCAGTTTTCCTTCTTGTCTTCAGCTGTCTGGGTTTCGTCTTTTTCCAACTGAGCCTGAGAAGACCGACAGAGAGATGAAGGGATGAGTATTTATCGATGACGACAAGAGAAAATGAGGGGACAGAGAGGGAGCTCCCGGTCCAGCCCTAATATGTCATGTCCACGAAAGTTATTTTTAGACGAGCGGAAGTCTGTCTTCCGAGACGTCCGCGTGCATTTTGAAAAGATATGATGAATTTAAATATTCATCAGCCTTCCACGTGCGCCGCCATTTTCTCTTTTCACTAAGAACCTGAGAGCGAGGCAAGACCGCATGCGGACGTCTCGGAAGACAGATTGCCGCTAGAAAAAGACTTCCGCTCGTCTAAAAATAACTTTCGTGGACGCCCTGAGCCTCCCTCTCTGTCCCCTCATTTTCTCTTGATGACGCTGCATCACTATGTCCAGAAATGTACGTACATGTAATATAATTAGACCGCAGGTACAAAAGCCAGGTCACAAGTCACAGGTCATTGTTTTTCCAATACAGAAAGAATGCTAAATAATTCTTTAAAGCTAAGCTTAGGACAAATGTTATGTACCAGTCAATTCCAAATGTAACCTGCCCATTATTTTGTCCAGTATTTTGCGTCTGCGATCGTTCGCGTTCAAACGTGTTCTAAGCCGTTCTTTTGCTACCTTTTCTCAGTTTTTCTCCGCGTGTTTTTGCACTTGAACTCTAAACAATGGCGTCCTGATCGACTAACAACAGCCCACAATCGCTTTTCAAAGTGGCGGCGAGCGACATAGACTAGTGCGCACGTCAATATTTGGAAAAGAATGTTCTTGTCCATACAGGCCACTATTCTTTTGCAATTCTTTCTGTCTTACTGTCGTTTTTATCTGGGCATGGACATGACACAGGAAGTTTGAAGTTTGAGTTGGCAGCCGTGACGCAAACTTTTGTGCGCGATAGTTCGAAAGTGTTTGAAGCATACTTTAACAGATCACCGCCAATTTCTTCAAAAAAGTCTTCGATATCTAGTCTTGCCGCCATTCTAGGAAAATTTGAATGAATATCTTTCAAACTTTGAAAGAAACTTGTCACATTTGCAGCTAAGTAGAGCATATTTTCCCATAACATGTCCCCCCTTACAATGTAGATGAAAGCAATGGTGATTTAAATATTTTTTTGGTTAAGAAACATCATGACCCCTCCCTCCCCACCCACCTGTGCTTTGGAGTGTTCATCCAAGAGCCTATCATACTCTCTTGTCAATCCAGTAGCTTGTTCCTTCAACGCAGCCAAATCCAGCTTGGTCTTCTCAAGCTCTGTAAGAGAAAAATTATATATGTATGTAAACTAGAAATAACAGCGGGTGAGTGAAAAATAACGAATGACTTAATGGAGGGACATAGTTTTTGACTGCTAAAGCGCCCCTGTGACAAAAAAAATCACTTCCTGTTTTCCTTCAGATTTTGAAAATACGTTTGCTTGACACCTGACGGGCAAAATGTGAGCTTTGATTGTTATCCAGCGTGTGAATGCAGCTTCAATATTATATACTTAAAACATGATTTTAAAAGTCTGAAAGCCCGAAACTCCCGTGCTTCATCTTAACTCTGGGGCGTACGTACGCATTGCATTCTTAAACTATTGAACCTTCGACCTCATTTTCTCCTCGATCCAGCTGTCTCAAGATCTTAAAGTTAGTAATGGCAGACTATTAAATAGGACAATTCCACTTTAAATAAACCAGTGTCTTTTTTTAAATCAAGGCTTAACACTTTAGTTGATAAATTATTAGTTAACATAGATTTGAAATCCAAAGAAAAATAATTGAATTTTTGGTCACTGGGGCACTTAAACCGATTGACACCTCAAACGGCTCAAGAGCTCCCGCAGGGGTTAATGGGTTAACATCAAATTGGTCTGAAATTTAACACCACCATTTAATTAATTAACAATCATCAAATAGTTGGAACATAAATTTAAAAAAAAAGGTTCCTGTGTGTTAAAAGCATCATACTTAGCAGCACCTTCTGTCCTTTCTGCAAGCTTCTTGGACTTTTCTTCTAAGGATTTTCGCAGCTCCATCAATTCCTGATTGAGTTCATCTTCATCTTTTGGAGCTTTCTCGGGCTCTCCTCCTGCTTCTTCGATGGACTGTTGAAATGCAGCAAGAAAGCAACCACCTTCTGTTATAACTAATCTACAATCAAGCCGCTTTAGGGGTTTCACTATAATTGGAAGTTAGCAGCTGGTGAATTAAAATATTAGGTTTGAAAGTCTGTTTTTAATAATAGAAGAAATTATTACTTCTATTTAGGCGACTTCACTGAGTAAAGCAGCCTGTGCTTTTTATCGGCTGTCAATACTTATTCCACTAAGGCTTTTAATGTTACTTAATTTTAAGTCTACATGGGAAATTCTGGTGATTAAAGGGATTATGTTAATTGCTTACATATATGTCATTGATAAAATGTTTAAGTTTAAGTCACCCAAGAAAGACCAAGTTTGAATGTTACCGGTAATTTGAAAAGTTTGGGAGGGACTTTAAAATTGCAGCAATATTTAAGATGTTTGAATACACTTGTTTGTTTGTACAATTATAGTAGATGTTTGAATGGCTTGGATGCAACAGCTACAATATTCATAAATGGCGGCTAAGTAATTATTCTTTTCTCTTTATGCTAATCATCCTAACTAGCCTCGTAAACACGAGCAAAATTCAAAAGAATTTTTGTTCCAAAGTGAGGCTAGTTAGGATGATTAGCACAAAGACAAAAGAATAATTTCTTGACCGCCATTTATGAATACGGTCTATGTATGCCATTTACAGAGCTCCTTAGAGTTTTAGGGCCACGTGCAAGCTGGGCACCAGAATGACGTGAAAAGCCAAAATCGTGCGTTTTTCTGATCTTTGTGACGTCTGCGTGACCAAATCTGTAAAAATTAATGGCTAATTTTCTCGCATTCCCTTTCTGTAATTTTTTTTAAATTGGCTCAGTTCTAACCATGTACAGTTTCCATCAAGTAGCATATAAATTATTTGTTAAAACCTGTCAGAGCTAATTGAATATATTTAGAAACATGACAAATTACAGAATATTGGCAAAATCATCTAAACCTTGACTTTTTACCACTTCAAAATGTCACGAAATATCATTTCCATAATGTGGCAAGGAAGAAAGAAATTTCACCAAAGGAAAGTATAAGGAATTTATGCCAAAAATAGAAAGATGTGATGTTGCCATGGTAATGGCCATAACCCAAAGCACTCCACTGCCCTGTAGCGAGGGTACTCGCAAATACTCTACGGAGCCACCTTAATAAAATTTGATGATAATGGTGTTGATGAAGTTGATGGTAATGACATACCTTTTTTAGTTCGTCATTTTCAGCCATCAGCTGTTCGCACTGCTTGGAAACATTCTGAGCTTGACGAATGCTGGCTTCATTAGAGGCTTCAAGGACTGAGTAGCCAGAAAGGAGTTTGACAACACGGCGCAGCACTCTAACGAGAGGCACAGATTCAATTTTTTTACAGTTCCTTTAATGGAGGGGACATTTTTACTGGTTAACCTTTTTACCCCTCAGGCATTCCTAGGATGCTCCAAGTTGAAAAGTAAAATTGTTTGGAGTTAAACAAAGTAAGGATTGAAACATAAGGTTCAAAATGCTGTATATGTACCTTTAGGTACTGCATTTTGAACCATATGTTTCAATCAGAAGAGAAAAGCCCCCACAGAAAAAGTCACTTACAAGGACCACATATTAGGTGCGGTTACACACACACACACACCATCGTAAATTATCCCATGGTGCCTCACACTTAAGTTTTAGTATACCGTGTTAACCAGCGGTCACACGTCACGAAGATTACCGAGGTAAAAAGAAATATCACACAATTCATAGACGGGAAATTTAATCACAACATCATCAGCATCATGATTGGCTCTTGTACCTCGGGCATCAAAAGACCCTTCCAACTTACCATGTTAAATGTCATGGGTGCTTTGTATGATCTTTTTTACATATCCATGAAAATCTATTTTGGGAAATGTCTGTAACACCCACTAAATGCAGTGGAAAAAGGGTAATTTACTGTGGTAAAAGTGCCGCGTGTAACCGCACCTATTATCCAAATGCAGAAATTTGGCAAGGCTAAAAAGAACAGCAAAATAAAGTTTTTGGTGAGGATGACCTAATGAACATGCTAATAAAAGTCATCTTAGGGTTATGACAGAAAGAAAAAAATTAATATGGAACTTCCTTTAGCCTAAGTGGTAACATCACAGGGATGGCAACAGACTCTGACTAGATGGCCGCTTAAGATTTTAATTTATGACATAATGATGATCCAACTAGATGGAAACAAAACATTTGCAGCTGCAGTAAAATGGCAAGATATTTGAATCTGCTTTAGGCAACATGAATTCTAGCATGCAGAATTTACTTCAAAACATTTTAAACTAAATATATGACCTGATGTTTGGTAAGAAAGATAATATCAACAGTTTTTGCCAACTTGACTAAGTCCATGAATACTGCATATGGATGTAGATAACTCAGAGAGAAAACAAAACTGACTTAAGCACAAAGACGCAGGGGAAAAAGCACAGAATTCAAGTCACACAAAGGATCATAGTTTTTTTTTAATTTTGCACAATCAAAAACCCTCAGAACAATCTGTCCGAAATAATTTTAAAAATCAAGTTTATTGCCATTGGAAAATCTTCTGCAGGCACATTCTCTTTCTGTTTTGCTATGATAGTTGATTAATTCGAACAAACAACTCCAAATTATATATAGCTCCTGGTGTCTTCCGTTTTTAAGCCTGATGCAACCGACTTTCAATGTTGAGCATTCTTTGTTTTGGCTATTTAAAATATTGAGCTTGCATTGCTGTGTATAAAGTAAAGTCAATTTATTTAACGTCGGTAGTTCCTTCAGTTTACGAAACTGGTATCAATGGAAGCCGACGGTGCGCCTTTTACCCCTCCCCCACCCCTCCCCCTGTCAGTGCTCCATTTCGCGGTTATTTAAAGCTATAGCTACACGGATCAGAGGAAAGTGGAAACAGACGCTGAAGTCACCAAGGATCGAACTGGGGACCCCTTGCTCTGAAAGCTGCGCACTAGCCAACTGAGCTACGCCTGCAAATGTTGGTTTTTGAGGAGAGGGGAAAACCGGAGTACCCGGGGGAAAACCTCTTGGAGCAGAGTAGAGAACCAACAAACTCAACCCACATATGGCGTAGAATCCGGGAATCGATCCTGGGCCGCATTGGTGGAAGGCGAGTGCTCTCACCACTGCACCAGCCCTGCTCTCCAAAAAATGCAAACAGAGTTTTCCTGGCATCATGTTTAGAAACTTACACAAGAAGAAACAGCGAGAATCCAGAGATATACAGGTTGCGCTGTGCACGGAACATCCTCATCTGTGCCATTGTTTCAGCTTGAGGATTGTTTTTCAAATCTTGTGGTGCTGAGTCTATTTTGCTGTATTTCCGTGTCTCCCGGATAGAATCTATCAAACAGAGGGGACAGCCTCAAAATTTGTCTCTTTTTATGAAGTGGGTGATTAACCCTTTAAGCCCCGAGGGGTTCCCCATTGACGAGTAAAATCGTCTGGCGTTAGACAGAGTAAAATCTATAAGTGCCATTTGGCACTATCGGGGCTGAAAGGGTTAAACATGGACATAGTTTTTTCACGCTGTTAGCTTAACCCTTTAAGCCCCGAGGGGTTCCCCATTGACGAGAAAAATCGTCTGGCGTTTGGCACTATCGGGGCTGAAAGGTTGCTGCAAACGACAAAACGTAGAAAAATACTGGCAGATATTTTCCCTTTTAGAGAGTAGATTGTCACTTTTGTACCAAATAAGGTTACCCGAGCTTAAGGGGGGTGGCTCTTAACAACCAAAACATTCAATGACATATGGACCACTTCAAATAGTCATTTCTCGAATTCTCTTAACTCGGAGTCCACAGTTATCCTGTTTGGCCAAGTGTGTTGTATTTAACATTCCTTTCTCTGATTCGACTCTCAACCATATTTGGTAAACCACATGACCAAAACAGAAAACGACTAAAACCTTGGCATCAGTTAACATAAAGTTTGTTTTTCACAAATTTTTAATGCAACATTATGAGAACATTCTAACACACAATCTGTAGCATGGATTTTAAAAAAAAATTACGATTGATTGTAATAATAATAATAATAATAATAATAATAATAATAATAATAATAATAATAATATATTTACTTATAACGCGCAAGTATCAATTTACATTTTCACCTGCGCGGAATATTTTATTTGTGATGGAGTTACGCCCATGAGGACACAGCAGCAGAGATTTTCCGCATGATTTCACACGTGATTAATCACTCGTAACGTGGCATGGGGAAATTGTAATCCGCATTGGTTTCCTCTTCAGTTTTTTTTTTCAACTTAACATTTTCTTAGGCAGTAAATTCCACTACTTCACGTTATTTACTAGCCCCAATGGCTAGTGGAAGCTCAAAATCTACTAGCCAAAACTGAAATTTCACTAAACTGTGGCTAGTTGGCTTAGCCTACCGTTAGTGTCGAGCCCTGTATTATGAAGGAACCTGTTGAGAGAGCTTGAGGTATATAGGTAGCAAATTTGGAAACAAAAAGATTGCTACTTTTTTCAGACTCAGATGGAGCTCACGTGTTACAGGTCTAAAAGCTTGAGGAAATGACCCCCAAAGAAGATTTTTTTGTTGTTAAAAGGAGTGTTTAATGAACTGAACAATTTGAAAGTTTCTCATGCGGCAATACTGGCGGCAAACAATGAAATAACAACTGAATTGACCACACTACGAAATGATGTAACTTCTCACTTTCAGAACCAATCACAGAGGTTACCGGAGCTTAATGATCTGAAAGATTCTCATGCTGCGCTCCTGACTGCAACCAGTGAAATTGCTAATGAAGTTATTAATCTCCGAAATGACATAACTTCTCACTTCCAGAACCAATCACAGTGCTCGTCCGATACTCAGGAGTGGACAACTGTCAGCAACAAGAAAAGACCTGTAAATACTCAAAATAGATTTAAGGCGTTAGAAGATTCTGCTGGTGAAATATCACCTGATCCATCACACGCAGAAATTTGTGACGAAATTTCGCCACAGTTAAACAATGCAAATCCTTCAACATCTATGAGTTGGACTGACCAATTAGCAGAATATCGATTACAACACAACCAAAAGTTTACATCTAAGTTTGCTGCTGGAATCTCGGAATCATCCACTCGTCTTCCTCTCGGTCAATCAGCAGTTAAAACCCACTATTCATCAAAGGAAGTATCTATAACTGCAGACAAATCGACGAAAGCCTGCCTAATTGGTGACTCGATAGTCAAGAACATTGAATCTAGGAAATTATCCCGTGCCTTCAGGGAAGAGGTTAAGGTTGAATGTTCGCGAGGAGCAAAGATTAAAGATATCCATGATAAAGCAAATGAGCTTCTTGCTTGCGGCCAACTAGATGAGAATACGGCCTTAATAGTTCATTGTGGAACAAATGATTTAGCTGTTGAAAATGAAGACACGGCTGCCACAAAGTTACGCATGTTAATCACTGACCTGAAACCGAAGGCTAAGTCCCTGGCTATATCGGCTGTGACGTTAAGAAATGATTCAGCTGCTGTTACTGCTCATAGAATCAACCGTTTTAACAGGCTCACTGAATCTATTTGCGAGCAAACCAACGTATGTTTCATTGATAACAAGAATGTAATGGCTCATCACCTCAATAGATCGAATCTGCATCTCAACAGTAGTGGGAGTAAAGTCCTTGGTAATAATTTTTGTAAATATCTGAGACGAGCTAATTTACCTCCCTCTGGTCAAGAATTGGCAACGGCAGCGGCGGGTTTTCGGCAGGATCACTTCAAAGTACGCAAACCATCGGACCGTATCACGATGTGGAACAATTACTTGAACCAAGTAAGAAGAATGACAAGTCATTAAATCAGGATGATGATCTTAGTATGAATTGTGTAAGGGATAGCATCTTACATTCATCTAACTTAAGCCCTAACTTCCCTACTTTACCAAAAATGAGGGGATTTAAAATTGCTTCTCTTAATATCTGTAGCCTAACTTGCCATCATGACGAATTGTGTGTTTTCATGGAAGATAAAACAATTGACATACTTGGATTGAACGAAACGAAATTGGATAAAACAATTCCTGATAGCCAGGTAGACATTGAGGGATACGATATACTCCGCCGCGATAGGAATAGAAATGGTGGTGGTGTAGCTTTGTACATTAGACAATCCTTGAATTACGTAAACAGACAAGACCTCTTCTCTCACGAAGATTTAGAAATTTTGACGGTTGAAATTAAAAAGCCCAAGTCCAGGCCATTCCTGCTGACAACTTGGTATAGACCTCCAGACTCGAAGGTTGAAATCTTTGACAAATTTGAATCTTACCTGCTAAAACTTGATCAAGAAGATAAGGAGAGTATGATTGTAGGTGATACTAACTGTAATCTATTACCGCAAACGCCTGACCGCAATGCTGAACACTTAAAGTTTATTACTGAAACGTACCAATACATTCAATTGATAGATCAGCCAACGAGAATCACTACTACTACCAGAACACTAATCGATCACATATTCACTAACAAACCAGATATCATAACAAATCATGGGGTCTTAGACGTTGGTATTTCTGACCACAGTCTTATCTATGCTATTCACAAACATAATTCGCCCAAAACTGATCCAAAGGTAATTGAATCTCGACAATTTAAAAATTTTGATAGTGATGCCTTCATTGATGACATAAAAGAGACACCTTTCCATCTTGCTTCTCTTTTGGATGACCCAAACGAAATGTGGTTAGTTTGGAAATCTCTGTTTCTGGAAATTGCGAATAAACATGCCCCGATAAGGAAAAGAAAAGTGAAAAGTAAATCTTCACCGTGGATATCATCCGAGCTGAGGCAGAAGATGAGAAAGCGTGATTCTCTAAAAAGGCAAGCAGTCAAGCTGAGTTCTCATCAAATGTGGAATGATTATAAAAAAGCACGAAATGACGTAAACGCTAGCATTAGGGAAGCCAGGACTAACTTCTTTAATGAGAGCATTAATAAGCATAGTGGTAATCTTAAAGAAACTTGGAAGGTAATAAATAGATCCCTGGGACGCAATTGTAAAGTAACAGTTATAAATGAACTTGTTTATGAGGGCAAAGATTTTACAGAAAAGCAAGATATAGCTGAGCAAATGAATAACCACTTTTGTTCCCTAGGTAGTAAACTGGCATCTGGTATTCCAGACACTGCTTTTCAACCAGAGGACTATTTAAATAGAGCTGACTCAAATTTTTATTTTCGCCCTGTAAGTGAAGGGTACATTCACAACCTGATTACTAAACTCAAACCCTCGGTAAGTTGTGGATTGGACAATATTTCTAGCAGACTTCTAAAGCTTTGTAGTCCATACATCTCTAATTCTATATGTGATATTATAAATCAAGTGTTGGAGACTGGAATATTTCCTGATGATTGGAAAAAGGCAAAAGTACATCCTATTTTTAAGTCCGATGAAAGAAATATCCCAAGCAACTATAGACCGATTTCTATTCTACCTGCTATATCAAAAATTATAGAGAGGGTCATGCATACTCAGCTGTTAGAGTATTTCCAAGCAGGAAATCTTTTGACAGACTCTCAATCTGGATTTAGACCAAATCATTCAACCTGTACAGCTTTGATAAGAGCGGTAAACCTTTGGCTTACCAATATGGATGCTGGTAAACTTAATGGTAGTGTCTTTATAGATTTAAAGAAAGCCTTCGACACTGTAGACCATAACATCTTACTACGTAAACTTTCTTGTTACGGTGTCACTGGTAATGCTCTTCAATTGCTTAAATCATACTTGATTGATAGAACACAAAGATCTTACGTAAATGGACTCTTATCCGCAGAACAATATGTATCATGTGGCATTCCCCAGGGTTCTATACTTGGGCCATTTTTGTTTATAATTTATGTAAACGATTTCCCAAAATGTCTACAACATACAACACCTGGTATGTTTGCCGATGATACGTATATAACTATGGCCCATGAAGATATATCCACAATTGAATGTTCCTTAAATAGTGATTTAGCTGCAGTACATGATTGGCTTCAGACAAACAAATTAAGTTGCAATACCTCCAAAACTAGCTATATGACTATTGGTTCTCGGCAAAATTTGACAAAAGCTAAATTCATGAATTTAAAGATGGATGATTGGCCAATTGAACATAAGCCTTGTACTAAGTTATTGGGAGTTCATATTGATGAAATGCTAACATGGGATGATCAGATCAAACATATTTCATCTAAAGTCTCGAATGGCTTGCGAATGTTGTATTTAGCTAGAAAATTAACTGACAATCAAGAGACTCTTAAGACAATTTACTATTCACTTGTACAACCTTATTTTGATTATTGTGATGTTGTATGGAGTGACTGCTCCAAAACACGTGCTGACAAATTACAAAAGTTACAAAATAGAGCAGCACGGATTATTACTAGGGCTGATTACTCTATTCGATCAACAGCAGTGCTAAATTCTCTAGAGTGGTCAAACTTAGAAGAAAGAGAGAAAAGGCACTTGTTAATTACGATGTTTAAAGTATTCAATAACAATTGTCCAACGTATCTCCAGGAGTATTTTCATAGAACCTCTGAAGTTCACAATTATAATTTGAGGGGTTCGAACTATGACTTCCAATTACCGCTACCTAAAACGAATTTTCTAAAACGTTCTTTCTCTTATCGAGGTGCAAATGCTTGGAACCAACTGTCAAATCAAATACGTGAGATAAGGGATCTTGCAAGCTTTAAATGTGCGATATCATAGGATACATTTTACCTTGCTAGGGTACATTTTTACATGGCTTGTTCGTATTATTATATAGTAAATTATGCTTGTTACTAACTATCACTATTGTTTAAATTTCTTTCCCATTATATGATATTTAGCGCTAAGTTATACCTAGCTCATTAGTCGTTTTAACATTTATATCTTTTATATCTTGAAATTCTTGTAAATTTTTTAGTATTTATACTTTGTAATTCTTACACGGCATGTCTGAAAACCAGCTTGCTGAGCCATTTACCGTGTTTAAATAAAGTTGATTGATTGATTGATTGAATCCACCTCCCTCCTGGATTTCCATAGCCTTTGGCCCCCCCCCCCCCCGAGAATTTCCAGAAACCAATCTGTCGTGGGGATGCGGATTTTTTCTGTAATAACCCAAAGAATTCCATGCGACACTTCACGAAAAATGATGGGGCGTTTCCCATCCAGTCAAAACGGCAGAGGACTGGGACTAGGTGCACATGCACCATGTGATTGAAGTGATGTCCGATTTCCACTGAAAAGGTTACCTCATAGAACCATCCATACAACCTTTCTGTAGGGCTGTAGCTACCTTAGCAACCACTGTCTTTCTGTAGTTAAGTGCCACGCCCCCTTAATACAAAACTCTTTTATTGTGGTTCTTGGATATTCTTCTTCTCTGTTTCTTTCTGAATTCTGTGATCTTTTTTAAAACACTATCTTCAATGAGAAAATAGATTTTTTTAAAAAGGTTCTTGAAACCAGACATTTTTTTAGAAGAGAGTTTCACTTGCTCTCGTGACTTGTAACAAAAAGTAAGAGATGCAAAACAATAATTTTGCAAACCATTGTGTTGGTGAAAATTTAAACAAAAAGCAATGCTGCAAATAAATTTATTTACGACATTTAATCAGCCAACTTTGCAGAACCCACTATCGCTTTTGCATCAGCACAGAAATGTTTGATATGTTATGGCAAATTTGTTAAACAACACGCCCCAGCTGCTAAATAACACAGGTGACGTGAAGATCCAACATGAAAATTGAAAGTAAAAATTGAAAGGAACTGTGTTTCCTTTCTACTGTTCAAAAAGGCAGCAAAACCTTAATCCTTCAAGTTAGAGATCTCTTTAATCTCTTTAGTTAATATATTTCAAGATCGATAAGTCAATGGAGCAATGAAATGTTCACACGTCACTTTCAGCGCTAAATAGTACACTTTCAGGAGTGTCCCAGCCAAGAAAAGTGTTTTTCCACAAATTTATACTAATGGGAACCGTTGAGATTAAAACTACGCCAGTCTTTCAGATAAAGATAATCTATCATAACGAGGGTTTACGTTAATTGTCGGAAAATTAAAATGCAGGCGAGGTTCTGTTCCGAGGTAGACTTGTATTGTACTTACCAGCAAGCAACAAGACCATCACGATCACAAAGACATTGTAGTAAAAATTGCCGTATTCGAACAAGGTTCCTATGATCCTGGAGTTGAAGATTCGGTTCCATCTATAAAGACCATAAAACAGTTTTGAACCATTCGGGATCGAACAAAATAAAACAAAGTCATGGATATATCAGCTAAAACAAATAGCTTGTAGGTATACATGTAATGTACAAATGTCGAAACTAACAAAGCCTTACCTTCGGGGAGAAATAAAGGGAAGACAGAAAAGAATTAGGATTCCAATCTCGAAGTAGAGGAAGCCGGCTGCGAAAGTCCACTGTAGCGTCATTTTGATGGAATTTAAGCTCCTGAAAAGGTGATTGAATGTGAAGATAGCAATCGCAAAAGAAATGACTCACGAGTAAGGTAACCAAGCCTTTTGGACTTGGTAACCTACTTAATACCATACTGACATGTTCATGGATCCCTGAGAACTCGTGACGTTTGGAAAGTTTCTGCAAAATCGTCTAACTGTGGATCGGCATAGAAAACGTTTTTCAAGATGACTGTATTCTCCTTGCTGTATTGCATTGTTTTTGCTATTTTTCTTCATTTTCCTTCGAATTCCAAGACATCAATAATATGGCCTCTTCCGGCCTCTATCTCGTTGTCTGGGCCACCACTTCCTGTTTCGCCAGTGTTCACTTTCAAGACATCGTCTACCTCTGGAGTCCTCAAGCGAGGAATTACACGATACTTGGAAATAATTCTCCAGCAGGTTGAAAACAAGAATCATTTAGACCCTCGTGCAAATGATGAAGCTCTGAGCGAACTATTTTTGATAGTTAGCAGCGACAGTGAAAATTTGCAAGCTGACACATCTTACAACTACACGCTGAAGCTGAGCAAAGGACAAGCCAGTATTGAATCAAAGACCCCGTATGGCGCCCTGTAAGTTGTGAATTCAAACACATTTCAGCCATGCAGATGCTTTGTTTTCCACGCAGGCTACAGCCAAACACAATTAAGCTTAAACCATGTAACATGGTGGTGCTGTAGGGGGACGACTTCCATGATCCGCGCTTGTGGTGTAAATGAGTAAGATTCCTGCCCCTTGGATTCTTGTTACAACGCCTTGAAAATGACCTTTCCTACCCCTTGCATATTTTTCTTTGTGTCTTTGAAAAAAAGATTATGACCAGTCGTTTCCTGATGGACCTTATCCATGGTGGGGAGTTCAGATGGAACATCCCAGAGTGGCCTGCAGGAAACCCCCCTCGTCCTTTGCCTACTGCTGGTCAATAGACCATTTTACAGTTGTGGCTAAGTTACCAGGCCTAACAATGGAAGCGAGGCTGCTGGTGACCCTGTTTTGATACAAACCTTCCTGCTTTTGTAATGTTATTATGGACTAATTAGCGTTACAACAACACAATTTACATGATAAAAGCAGTGAGGTCTGTATCAATGCAAGGTCACCGGCAGCCTCGCAGCCATTCATAGGCTTGGTCGCTGAGCAAACAACTGTAAAATGGCCTATTTGTAAGAATAGTCTGGACCAAGACTGCAAATCTGAAAGAATTGCTAACATTCTTTGTTTCATCCCCTGCAGGTACGGAATGGAGACATTTTCCCAGCTCATTGTTGATGGAAGCATAGTTAACAGCACAGTGAATATTGTCGATGAACCAAAATACAACCACAGAGGGTTGATGTTGGACACTGGGTAAGAGTGCATTCCCAGATTTGGTGTCATATGTGGGTTGAGTTTGTTGCTTTTCTACTCTGCACCAAGAGGTTTTTTTCTCCGGGTACTCCAGTTTTCCCTCTCTACAAAAACCAATATTTGATTTGATTTGCATTAATTTGTTAATGTTAATTAGTGCTCCACCGCTAGAAGATTAGACACTTAAATAAAGTTCCTTTCCTTTCTTTTTATTATTATTACATTATTACTAAATACTAGTCAGTATCATCATCATCAGTACGTTCAATTTACTATAATTTGTTCTTGTTGTTGTTCTTCTTCTTATGATTATGATTATTATTATTATTATTATTATTATTATGATTTAGCTCTTATTAACCGAGCAGGAGGTCTGTATGGGAGAATCTTGACCGAGGTCGTGAGTACAGACCGAACGCAGTGAGGTCTGTACACACGACCGAGGTCAAGATTCTCCCATACAGACTGACTAAGCTCGGTTAATAAGATGTTTATTATATGGCAAACAAGAGCAATTTAATTCGTTTAATGTAACTGGTTTATACTAACTGACATTTTGCTTGCGAACGGCGATGAGTGGCGAATTTGAGCTGAACTTAATTCTGTCAAAGATTGCTCTTCATCCTCTCTTTTGTCATCATGCTGTTTGGCACTTCCATAAATAAATATTGGTAGAAGAAAATACTCAATATTTTAGCATTTTAGTTTGCATCTTTTCACCGCAAAACAATACCGGTCTAGATGCCGGTCTAGATGGGAAAATCTAGACCGCGGTCAATATCGATTTTAGCCAATCAAATTCGTGAATTTTGTAGTTTCCAGTCCTCGTGAGACAGAGCCATATAATAATATCAGGTATTACCATTATCCATTGGGTCAAACGGGAAGTCAATGGAGGGGATACCTTCTAAAATCTCAAACAAGAGAATGTAGCTTGGATTCAGGGGTTTACGCAGCCAACAAAAGGCGTTATTTTGTTACCTGTGTAAATCCTTATCCCTTTAATTATTAAGGAGTGCCCTATCGATCATGAAAAGTGAAATTGCCTGGCATTAAAGCCAGACATTTTGTCTTTGGAATAAAAAAAACGTAACCCTACATAATCTACAAAGAGGTACACCATCTATGAAAATTATATGTCGAGCACTCTGCAAATTCCCTTTTGACTTATGGCTGTTTTTGCTGACCTCATACACCTAAAGGTTTTTGAGATATCACTACCAAGCCAGCCACATTTTTGCTGGAAAATTCAGGCCTGTCCAACACAACAGGAACTCTGTGCCCTAGCTGCTCTGATCAAACAGTGTGTGGGATCTTCAATGTTCCACAGAGTTTATGAACATTGAAGGGTTGTGAGTTGGGGCTATGGTTTATAGTCCTTATCTGAGAAGACTTAAAAGTCTAGCCATTAATTTTGTAGATGCCATTACAAAGGTTGCACTTTCTCCTCAGTTATTTGAAGACCTTGAGTGTTGGTCCAGCTGGAATCGAACTCACGACCTCCCGCACGGTATCCTGATGTTCAACAAACTGAACCAACCAGTCAGTGGTTTTAAAAAAATTTGTTGAGAGCGAGAACATTTGATGTCATTTTTAAGAGCAAAAGGTTTAATAATAATGCCTTTGTGTCAAAAAATGGCATTCAAACTCTCGAATACCCATTTTCGGCCACCATTTTTTAGACTCTCAATTTCCTATTGCCTGTACAGGTACATTTTAAATTTACAGACTGTGAAGCTATGTCACACATGACCAGTTGTTTTGAGATTTGTACGTAGTATTCAAATCTGCGTGCAAGTATTGAACTTTGCTCTTGAGATTCTGAATTCCTGTTGAATATTTCCTTGATATGTCAAAAATAGTTAGCTGTGAACTTTCATTTTACAAACGTTTTATAAACGGTGTTTGAAGAGTGAAGGCTACTTCAAGCATTTGATGAGTAATATTATTGTTCAGTTTATTATTGTGCATTTTTTTTAGCAACTTTTAGAAAAATCTTCAAGATTCCATTCAAATCTTGGAAACTCCAAAGAGGAATGTTTATTTCAGTCTTGTGGATACTCAGGTCTCACATGACATATATACCGGTAGCTTAAGTTGACTGTAAATGGCAAGTTGTGTTGTTTCTTGCAGAAGGAGATACTTTCCTGTTGAGCTTCTTTACAACATCCTCGATGGCATGAGCTATGTCAAGTTGAATGTTTTTCATCTGCACATTTTAGATTGGTGTCGATTCAGTGTTGAGAGCAAACTGTAAGCCATCACAAGTTTTTTGAATATTAGAAATTTATATTATTTTCAAAGCCAACCATAGTCAGTGTATCTGATTTTAAGTTTGTGTTCTCAGTTCAACTCCATTGTTATGCCAAAGGCGAGAGCTTATTGCAAGGACTTTAGTCCAGTCCAATTCAATTTGAAGAACTTGGGATGACCTCTTAGATTTTCGTGGTGGGAGGGGGGGGGGAAGAAGTGTGGTTATTTATTTGTTTTTTCCTGAAATTGGTACTATTGATCCAGTCTGATGGACTGACTGAAAACATTTTAATTGATCTTATATTGTAAAGTCCTGTGAACTGGATACCAGTAGTAGTTTCAGTAAGTACTGACAGGTGACAGAAATTGTCAGCTACTTCATGCAGACAAGTCAGCAATTTTTTTTTCCGCAAACGAAGAAATTAAATACAGATGCATTCAAAACTAAGGTTATTAGTACATGTGTATTCATTTTAACAATGACAGGAGTCGGTTACTGTCAACTCACACCAGCCACCAACTCGAAGTTTTCTTGAAACCCTTGGGATACAATTCAACCTATACAATCTGCCGGTATTTAAACTCATAGCGATGGATCAAGGTTAAGCTGTTGGTGTAGGTGCCTTAATTAAAGGGGCTGACAGGGTCAAGCAATTTTGATCTCTTTATAAGACTAGCCTGCGTGGCAGGCGTTCGAAGGGAAGGGAGAACTAGCAAAAGAATAAGGAGTTTGCACCCGACCTCCTCATTCTCCCTCCGGTTCTCCCTTTCCTTCCCCTTCGAACGCCTGCCATGCAGGCTATATAAAAACTACAGAAAATGTCTTTAAGTTAGCATCAGTAAAAACCCAAACTAAAGCATTATGCAATATGGCTTTTTACAGAAGCATGTGACCTTGAAGCATGTAACTTTCAACTCTTTTCCTTGGAACAAAGCTGGGGATTTTAGGACACTAATTTTATGCCCAAATATGGACATAAAAAGATCGCAGCTGCATTCACAGGAAAGTGCGTCAGCTATGTTACATCCAAATAAGGAGATTTTTAAACTCCAAATACCCCAGCTCTGAACCAGAGTTAAATGCTTCATGGTCATAAGCTTCTGTTTTCTATTGATACGATTCTGTCTCTGTATTGAGGAAATTGATTGTCTTCTGTTATAAATCGCAACGATGGAAATGATCTTTTGAACAATTTAGATAAATTTTCGAATTTTCAAACATCATTGAAAACTCCTGCAAAAACTTTTCATCACCTTTGTTCCTGAACGTTTTGTGCAAGGGCCTAGAATCTTAGGGGGCTTTCCATTTGACAAAATGGACCGGCCAGACCAGGCATTTGGAAGGACTAACTCTACAATGCCTTTAAATTAACACACCTCGAGGGAGTTGAGGATGACATATACTCCTGCAGAAGAATACGAGGGACTAACACGCAATTCCTTCAAATTGTTGCATTTTCTTTGCAAACCGTTGACGGGTCTGGCCGGCCAGTTCTGAGAAAAGGAAAGCGCCCTTAATTTCTATAACTTTTCGACCAGAAAACCTCAAAATGAGCATAACATGGCAGATTTGTCCAGAAATTAATGCAGGTAATTAAATACACAACGAATTTGATATGCGAAGCGAAGTGTCCTCCAATACTCTTCAACATCACTTCCATCTGGAAATATAGTCAATTAGCATTTACCTTTACCAAGAAATAGTGCTAACCTGTACACTTACCCTCTTAGCTTGCTGAAAAATAGTAATAGCAATAGACCATCTTACAGTTCAATGCTCAGTTACCAGGGCTTTGAATAAAAGTGAGGCTGGAATTGACCTTGGTTTGATACAAACCTCACTGCTTTTCTTATGTAAACAGAAACTTGTTAGCATTACAATAACATGATTTGCATAAGAAAAGAATGGCGTTTGTATCAAAGCAAGGTTATCCAGCCCTGCTTTTATCCAAGCGCAGAACTGTAAAATAGTCTATTGCTTAAGCTCTAAATTTTCTTAAAACCCTTGGGATACAATTCAATCCATATAATCCTTTTCTCCATTATTTTTTAATAGTTACCCTGAATTACAAAATGCTTCAAGTGAGTTTTACAGCCAGGAACAAATAAGATCTTTGGTATCATATGCTGCTGACAGAGGAATACGAGTTATCCCAGAAGTGGAATCAGCGTAAGTTAATTTTATTCAATTTGATACAGGGACCCCCTTTTTAGCTCATGGATGACGTTGTCATGCCATGAGGTATCAGGAGCAGTCACTCACTCACTCACTCACTCACTCACTCACTTACTCACTCACTTGATCACTCCATTCCAATAATATTAATATATTCATTAAACTTCATTTTAACATTTTCCCTGTACCTACCATGCTAAGTATTACTTTCGTCCCGGAGTCCTTACGTGCGTATCTTTGGAAGGTTTTAGGGGGTAGTAGAAAGGTGCTGTTTTTGCTTGGTGGGCCTTGGAACGAATTTTGAAGGTGTAATGTGGGTGCTTTTTTGTTCGGTACTCAAACAAAAAATTAAGATGCCTTTGTGGAGTTGCAAAAAGGAAAGTTTAAACTACCATAAAGCAGGAGATGAAAAATGAACGTGGAATTCATAGAAGCGCAGAGTTTAATTCAAGATTTCCTTCATATGCAAAGTTATTACCCCCCCCCCCCCCCCCCACCTTTTGGTAATTCTAATCCAATTCATTCATCAGCTGGATCACAGGAGCCTTTGATTCGTTTAATTAGCAAATTTGCTCGCTTGTTTGTGTTTATTTACCAAACCGATAACTGCTGCTTATTTTATCTGTGAAAGCCATTCGAAATCGCAACAGGTTTCTGTCAATAACAGCAAATATCTCTCGGTGTTTTGTCAGATCATCTCACTATCTTTCCATTTTCCAAGAGTGATGCTTTAACAAATAATTTTTGTGATTAAAAAGAAAGAAGAAACTAAAATGAATTAGCATTTTGTGCGATGTCGAGTCATTTTAACTTTACCTTTGGATCGACGTCCGACTCGCCCTCGCGCAGGACCAACTATCGTCCGGGAACCGGTCGTTTCGCCTACCCTCTGTTCGCCTACGTCTAGAGTCGTTTCGCCTCCGTCCAACATTTCAGTTCGCCGACGAATCATATGTAAAAGCTTTAAAGCTGAAATTGTTTAAAAGTCCTTGTTGAACCTCGCAGAAAAACTGAGTATTAAGATGAAATAAACCACCGTTTACGGTCTTTGTGTTTACTTGTGACTCCAGCGGCCTATACTAAAGGAGATGGGACTTTTTATTAACATATCATTCAAAAAGACAAGGTACGTACGAAATTAGCTCGTTCCCACTTTACCGACCGGTTCAATTTTTATATCGATGTTGCGATTTGTTGTATCATGAACTTTATAAATTAATGCTTTCATCGCGATCCGATGCTTTCACGCGATCCGCAAGCTTAGGTAGATGAAAAATATATATAACAGTTAAGGCGTTATTTGTGTAGACTTGTGACTTCAGCCCGGGGGTGGGTACCGAAAGGGGTACCTTTTTCACGCTTCAGGTATATGAAAGAGTCCCTTGGGATTTCACGAGTCTTTCATTATTTTCCAGTGGAAGGCATACGAAAGGGGTATCTCGGACCTCGAAGCGGAGCCTCCCTGTATTAATTTTTTTTTGGACCCCCCCCCCCCCCTCCCCCACCCCGGGGGACTTGAGCGGCCTAAACTAAAGAGGGTGACACTTTTTATTAACATATCATTCGTCCGAATTATCGTCCCGGATTCGATGCTTAAGCCTATTCGTTTTCTACAAAACTCCACCACCATATCATTAACTAGTGGGAACGTGATACATCTTAATCTTACAACTCAACACGTTGCATAATACTGTTTAATTGAACGGAGTCGTAGAAGAGTACAAACAAACGAAACATAGTCAGGGTTTGCCCGTCGCGTTAGCTACCTAACAATTATGTGAACTTATCGATTATTAGTATTCGTTAGAAAAACGCTTTTTGACAATCTAGGAAAAACAAGACGGGTAGACAGTTCGAACAGTGTCCGTTTCATTTTGGTTTGAGAATCCACTCTACTGCTCTCTCATAGCCGTTCAGAATGGTTACTCGGCGACAATTTAGCATCCATCTTGATGGTACAATTCGATTGCGGCAGCGAAGGAAATTTCGTGCAATCAACCCATTATAGTCAGCCACGGAGATCCACTTGCGCCTTCGATTTCCCTCAGCGGGGATTTCATGACTCAATAAAGACGCTCGGAGAAAATGGATAAACTCTGCACTGTGATCGTGGTATTCCACAAAAGCTTGGAACCCTCTAGAACTGGAAATGGCAGCATTGTTTGTGTCGTGCAAGACTTTCTTGCGAAAGCTGTCTCCTCGTTGCATAAAATGGGCTCGTGTCATCGCTTCTATCTGCAAATTTGTGAGCTGAACCCAGTTTAGAAACTCGGTGATAATAACCGCGAAAGGGTTATTGAGGTTCAGAAAGGGCTTGAAAGTGTCCAGTAGTTGTGTCAGAGGAACGAAGTCTGCAATGTTGGAGGTGGTCACCCGATCAAACTTCCAGCCTGCAGGAAGAAATGGTGTGATCTCCATACAGTTGCACAACAGGAAGTGGAACTCGACTTTGTCAGTGGCCATTCTCAAAGCGCATTTCTTGAGTACGTGACTGACGTACTCGCTGTACATCTTCAGGATACAAGCAGAGTATGCCCATCGTCGGACCTCTTTGTAATCCCATCCACAGAATGGAAGGACGGACGATTGAAGGATGTAACTGAAAGCGCCCCTGTTGTTATTAAGTGAGAAGTCGGAACACGTCAGAGTAAAATTCTCTCGGGGAAGAACCTCTCGAGATTCGTTTGCTAACAGAATCCCATTCGCAAACCACTCTGATGCTGATCTTTTGTGCTCCTTCGGGATTTCCATCAGGTACATATCCATTCCGTTCTTTGCTTTGGGGTCTTCGAACTGCCTGCGCCGAGCTTCGGTGATCCAATCTCCGCCACGGGAGCTCAGTTGAATCCAAGTACACCATACTTCAGTAATCCTTTGAAAGTGACTCTGGGGTATCTTCATTCTGCCTTGTGTCAGCTCTCCAAGACTCGATGCTTCAATCAATTCATGCAGTGTCCGAATCACTAGCTGAAAGTCATCCTCGCTGAGCCGCAGAGAATACCAAATCTGTGTTACTGATGATGCGACTTGTTCTCCTCCTGCAGTTAAATTTAAAAACGTTAATAATAATAATCACGCATATTCTGCGTGTTTTTGAAATTAGGGAGTTTAAGATCTACGGCGCCGACGTCGACGAAAACATCACCTCAAAATATAACGTTGCACTATCGTAAGTTTCTCGCGGTTTGGCCATCTCGTTCGCGTCTTACAATGTGGGCGAAGTATCCTAAAAATAAATTGGTACGAGCGGTTTCAGAGCAAAATTAGAGAACGAAAGATTCACATTTGAACGCTTGGGTTGTCGTCAAAACCTCAAATTTGGTGATTTCACGTCGTTGTTGTGCAGAGAACCGCACGTTTATGTGCTAATGATGCGTGCCGCACGTGCAGCACGATTATTTTTCCTCTTTTAACCAATGATATTGTTGTTTCGTGGCGTTCTCGTCGACCACCGCGTCGTAGATCTTAAAGTCCCTAATGTATCCATTGCAAACTCGGAAAAAATCCGAGTTCCAGATGTGATTTGAACCCACAACCCTCCGTGATCTAGTCGTATGCTCTAATTAACCACCGATCTACTGGACACTGTGTGGTGAGCAACGGTGAAATGTTGGTCTTTGACTAGAACAGCATCACGCAGAATGATGTAACCCATATGAGATGTTGAAATTGCATCCAAACTATGCTTCCAGTCGTTATTTGACTTTTCAATTACGTGATTAAGGTCTAGTCAAAGACCCACATTTCATCCTTGGTCACCATAGAGTCTGCAGCAGCTCAGTGGTTACAACATGCGTACTTGATCATGGAGGGTGGGGGGTTTAAATCCCATCTGGGGCTCGGAGATTTTCCGAGTTTCTAATGGATGCAATGTCAACAATAGACACACATACACACATATCATTCTCACATTTGCTCATTAATAATAATAATAATAATAATAATAATAATAATAATAATAATAATAATAATAATAATAATAATAATCATTATGATGATAATGATGATGATGATGACTATTATTGTGACAAATGTGTATTTCGATCTTTGAAATACGGAGGCGGTAGCAATATAACAATACGATACGCTTTGACTAAATAATAATGATACGATAAATGATTACCATTTCAAATCCAACATTTAAAAAAAAATGCTTAACAGTCATTGAATATACAGAAAAATCACGCATAACGCATGATAAAAAAAATACAAAAACTTTCAATTTTAATGTTACGAGAACTGTGGCCTTAGCACAAAGAGTATTCTTGGTGAATGTAAGCAGGGGGGAGGGGGGGGGGGGGGAAGGTCAATCCTGTAACTACTATATTGGCAAAAATATAACTATCGGCATCCAGCCATTCCATTAAGAACAGTTAAACTCCCTTTTACGATGGCTGCCACAGGACATGTTACTGGTACAAGTGTCCGCCACCTTTGAAAGATACGTCTACTGAAAATTTATTTAATTTCAAGATAATAAGAAGCACTTTCAAGTCTCAAGGGCTACTGTAGGTTATACAGCCGAGGACACCGACGTGCTCTCAGTAATTGGGGAGGCTTCAAATCAACTTAAAGTTCCCCTTTGACTAAAAAATCAATTCTTATTTTTATTTGGATTTCAAAACTATATTAACTAAACACTAAGCGACCAAAGTTTTAAACCTTGATTTCAAAAAGACACCTGTTTATTTTAACTGGAATTTTCCTATTTAATGGTCCGCCATTACTAACTTTAAGGTCTTGAGAGAGCTGGATCGAGGAGCAAATGACGCCAAAGGCTCACTAGTTTAGGAATGCAACGCGTGTGTACGCCGCAGAGTTAATATGCAGCACGGGAGTTTTTGGGCTTTCAGACTTTTAAACTCGCGTTTTGCGCATATAATAAGCTGCATTCACACTCTGAAATTTTAAGCTAGTGAGCCTCTGACGTCTCTTTTCCCTGCATCCAACC
>OX421456.1:5393969-5401469 GCA_949126865.1 Montipora capitata | reverse complement strand
AGCGATGAACATCAGGGCCCGATTGTTCTAAAGCCGATTAACTTAATCCAGGATTAGCGTAAAGTTTTGTTTCAAGTTTTCAACTTTTTGGTGAAAGTTTCTGTTGCACCTTCTTGTTTTTCAAGATTGACTTCTTCAAATGTATAGTTTTGCCGAATATCAGCGTTAAACAACATTTGGGAGTAGAGAAATAAACTCCCTGGTTAATTTTTAATCTGGGATTAGCGTTAATCGGCTTTTGAACAACCGGGCCCTTAAGGTGGAAATTTCAATTTTGCCAAAAATTGATGCAACCTTTTTTATTCAAGTTCATTTCCCGCTGGTAGCATAGAACTAGATTAGGCAATTTCTGCAAACCTAGAAGTCAGTTTACGAGTGCAAGAGAATTTAAAGTGTTCCGTTGGCTGTTCATCGGAAACGCTAAACAAACTGTCAAGGCTTGCTTTATTTCAAAAGGAAATAAAATATGTAAAAAAGACAAACGACGTTTTAAGTTAGTGTCATATTTGGTTCTACAAGCGCATTTTCTTTCCCCGTGCATAAAACATGTTGCCAAAAAGCTGAATTATTGGGAAGTTCTTCCCAGGTGTCTTGGGTAAAAATAGAACAATGCCCACGGCAAATGAGGATCACGGAAACAAAGAGAAATCACCATAGGGGACAACGCAGCATAAAGCATTCTTAAAAATGTAACCGAACAAAGATCTTTTTAAGGGAAACCTAAACACCAACCCCACCTCTTTTTTCCTCACTGTTTCTCTAAGAAGGCTGGTAGAGATTCCCGGACTGTAGTTTGGGGACGTACGAGGCAGGTGGCAGAATTTTCATGCAAACGAGACAGTGAGTCTAGGCTGCTAAAGTTAAAGAGTCGCCCTTCAATTTACATAAACACTAACCAATCATTATCAAATATGCTAGAAAGGCGGCGTGTTCAGTGGTTAGGGCGTTAGGTTTGCATGCGGTTACCCCAGGTTCAAAATCCCGTTCTAACATCTGGTGTGGATTTATTTCCTGTTGTCTCGGATTCAACTCTACCACGCTTTGTAAACAGCCAACTGGTTGTTTCCTGCCAGTTAGGATTCTTAATCATGTTTCTGTTAAGTTTGAATTGTTTCTTTCAGGTTATTAAAAGTGGAGTGCCTGTGAAATTGTTTGATCAACTATAAACAAAGGACTTTTACAGAAAAGTCATTAAAGTATCGGGTTAAAGGAAATAATTGCGACAAAACATCTGCTGACAGGAAACGACGATCAAGAATACTTTTAAATGCTAAATGATTAAACGATCTTTTCACAAATGCTCACGTTTTGTAGAAGAGAGCTAACGTATTGACAAAGACAAAAATCTACCCTGCTGTACCAGCGTATGATGGCCGACTATAGTAGCGCGCGGTTTATTCTCTCTATGGTCAGCATTCCATTTTTTATAACCGGATTTCTTGGAAATATGCTGGTTGTCAGAATCGTTCACAAAACACGAGAAATGCATTCAGTCACGAACTATCTCTTAGCAAACTTGGCTGTCAGTGATGGACTCACCATTTTTTCGTTATGGCCTTCTATGTTGCTGCATGAGCGGTTATCGAAGTTTGATTGTAGGTTGATTGAGTTGACCTATTTTATGGTCCCCGTTTCGTCCTTCACCTTAATGGTTCTAGCAATTGAAAGGTACCATGCCTTGTTAAAGCCATTTAGAACAGTCTTACGCTTGAAACAAGAGAATGTGAAAAGAGCTATCGCAATTATTTGGATCTCAAGCGTTCTTACTTCCCTACCGAATGTGATCATGGAGTCGAAATTCAGTGATGCTATCCATTCCTGCCTTCCATCAAGCGAAGTGTACTTTTTGATGTGGTCTTCAATTGTCGTGTACATTCCCTTTGCGGTTTTTCTTTATTGTTATGGATCCCTGATCAAAGGAATCTACTTTGACAACACAGTCTGTGCATCGCCCGCAGACAGACAAGAAGACAGATCTTGTGAAAAAAAGAAACTTGTAATAACATTTATGTTGGCAACTGCAGGTTTTGTAGTCGGTTACGGGCCATGCATTACCTATTACACCCTCATTTCTTTCGGACCTACTCAAGGAAATTACTTTTCTGTCCTTTCGCCCGTAATAGACTTCACTTTCTTTTGTAGCTTGTGTTTGAATCCCTTTTTATATGCTTTTCGCAGTACTAACTTTCGACAAGGATTTAAACGGATAATATTCTGTCGACTTCCACAAACCCAGAACGAGATGTTGTAACAGCCGTAATGAACGAAATACTAATTTTTATTCTTAGGACTTTCACTTGTAAAATCTTTTTTTGAGCCATTGATCGACTCGCGACGCGATCATAACTTTCTGTCACCTGGCCGTTGTTGAATGGCCTGTTGAACTGCATCCAGACGGTCTGCCGTATACCTCAGTGGTACAGCAAAGGCAGCATGATTATAAATTTGGGTCCTGTTCAGGACCACTCCGCTTTTTCCGAATATCCCCGAGTCAGCACTGAACAAGCAAGCAAGCAAAGATGATGACTGATGACATTTAGTGAAAGTAATGCCTCAATATGAAAAATAAAGAAAGAAGGTGATAGCAAGGGAAGGAAAGAGTGTAAACATAATAGGTAATCAACAACAGAATGCAACTATAATAACTTGTTTTATTCCACGTATTCTCCTAGTCATGTAATAACAATGTAATAGAAAGAAAACGTGGTATCAATGTTCTCCAAATAGACAAAGAGTTTTTCGAAACACAATGTGAACAAATGTAATCATACTGAGGTGAGTGTTCTCCTTTAAATATGAAGATATCAGATACATTTGGAAATAGAAGACACCCTTTCATTTTAAAATACAAGTTGAGCTTGATTTGGCAAGTAAATCAGGGACAACGCGTCTGTATCTGGAATTCTTTTGAAAAAACTGTTCTGTTGAAAAAACTATAATAAACTCACCTGATCGACGATAAATCAGTGGGCAACCAGTGGGCTGAGCACGCACCATTCGGAAACTACTGCCGCTGATCCACCGTACTACAGCTACTCAAAATCATCGCCACCGAAAAAAATCGGATCGAGATAGATCACGGATTGTAAAGCGCCCAGGCCCCACACGTTCAGTCCGAAATAGTGCACCTGTAACAATGCAATACTGGTTTCAATTGAAGACCATTGTAATATACTTAGGGTCTAGGTCTCTCGCAACTTTACTGTGCATGCGCATTGTGGTTGGTATTATTAAAATGGCGAGCCCATATTGACCTGTGAGTTTTGTGGGTGTTAGACTAGGAAGTTCCATCATATTACTCCAACTTTAATTGATCTGCATTGGCTTCCTATTAGGCATCGTATTGTTTTTAAGATTCTTCTTTTAGTTCATAAACCTCTTAATGCTAAGGCTCCGTCGTATTTGTGTGATCTTTTATCTTTTCGTAGGAGCTCTTATTCTTTGAGATCTGTTAGCAATGGTGACCTTGTAGAACCATCTTCAAACATGCGAACTTATGGAGATCGATCGTTTGTAGTATGTGCCCCTAGATTGTGGAACTCTGTGCCTCTTTCAATACGTAGGAGTTCATCTGTTGACATTTTTAAAAATGCTTTAAAATCTTATCTTTTTGACAAGTTTGTTAGTGAATGTTTGTAAATTTAGTTTGTTTTAAAATTCATTTTTATTTGTTGTAAACCGCTACGGATAATTTATTGGAGTTGTGCGCTATAGAAATTTATTATTATTGTTATTATTATACTTTTAATACGAAGAGGTGATTTTGGAAAACATTTAACTTTAAAAAAAATGCGATAAAACATATGTAAATATTCTTAAAGGGAACCTCCACTAAAACAAAATAACTTTAAACCACAGAACATAATGTTTACGATTAAAATTGTTCAAGCTTCTTCAAATGAAAGCGTTCATATTTTTAAAAACAGGGATTTCAAAAACGCTTCTTTTGGCTTTCAAATTTCCCAGGCGCCGCCATCTTGAATAATTGTGACGTATCGTGGTTGCCATATTGTTTCAGAACAAACGCTCTTTGTATCAGAACAATAGGGCATAGGAGCATTTCGTAGTCTCAAGCCTAATTTGAATATCCAGACGGCCTCCATACGTGCCAAACTTTGTGTTTCATTTTCATTGTTCCTCTCTTTCACTGTACAGGCTCCTTATCGACTATCGTTGTTTTAGTATTTACAGTTTGCAATTTTCAAATAATTTTGACTTGATAATGACGTTTAGCTAAAGTCGAAACGTCGTCGTTTTTTATCAAAGTTTTTAACCAAGTTTTTAGTATTTTTAAGAATGTTTAGATATGTCTTATCGTAGTTTTTTATCGTTAGATACTATTAATATCATGATATTGCTACTGATCACCGGTTTTTACCAGAAAATCCTTGGATTTAGCTGATCGGTCTTTTATCAGTCTAAATAAAGATGTAATTATTATTATCTCCGACACTGAATCCACAGATTTGATGGCCAATCCAAGAGTGTGATGACTATTTTCATCTCAGAGTTTTGAATAATACTCAACTCGTATCCTGCGTTGCGTGATATCGAAAAGACCTGCCGTTGAACATTCCGCGCGAGCTTGTTTTGTTCTTTGTGCCTTGGTTGCGATTTCTTCGAAGATCCATTTCACCATCTCAAAGAAGTCGCGTCCTTTATTTGCAACATCCTTTACCGAGTCTGTGGTCTTAGTTTCTGAGATTTAGCGCGGGTCATATGTCTTAGATCTTAGGTCTTATGTCTTTGTTTTTGAGAGACCTTTAAGACCTAAGACCCCAGCCAAATCTCTGCGAACCTCTGGATCTCCAATTTAATGTCTATAGAATCCCATGCAAAGACTGTCCTTGGGATTACGTAGGAGAAACCGGAAGATGCTTCCAAACCCGAAAAAAGGAACATCAATGAAACCAAAAGAACTGCACAAAGGGTTCAAACGTTGCCAACCATGCGTGGCAAAATAATCATTCCATTGACTTAGATAATGCATGTGTAATCGACAAGGGGAACTACCGTGTTCAGAAAACGCTAGAATCCTGGTACACTGCCAAAACGGTCGGCGCGGATTATAACTCAATGCTGTTGCCTAGGCAATACTATGTACTTATTGACTGAGTGGGAGGGCCGGACGGGAAAATATTTGGCCCGAGGTCATGGCGTACGGACCGAGCGCCATGACCGAGGGTCAAATATTTTCCCGTCCGGCCCGACCTAAACTCAGTCAATAAGCATTTTATCATATGGGCTCTTTACACTATTCAAGAGCACTCAGAAGATGAAGTTAGGACAAAATAAAAAAACAAAAATATGCACAGAAAATTTATCTAATATCTTGTTTGCATTTTCTTTTCTGACTGTAAATTACTTGGATGTTTAAAAGCAACGAAATCCCCTAAAATTGCATCGCACGGAGCAGTAAGTGTTCCTAGTAGGGCCGTACGGCTTTTTCCTGCCCTTCTCGCGCTAATGCGTACGGCCCTCATACGGGGAATTTCCCAATAGTTTTGCAATGAAAGCATGCGCGGGGCCGTACGAGCCATATGATAAGCCATTTTACTGTAATTAGACATCATTTACATTTTTATCTCCTAGCTTTTTTCGCACTTCTTTTGTACTGTAGTTTTATGAGCAAAATAATTTTTGCTCCACTTTTCGTATATATTCCCATTCACGTCCCAACGTTTTCACTCGTTAAAGGTTATAGACTGATACCCGAAAGGTAATGTTATGAATCTTTAAACCAGAGAACGTTTTTGTTTGACCACTTTTTAAACATGTTCTATCCTGGTTACAGCTCTATTTTGACTGAATTATGCCAACTGATTCTCATTCTCAGGCTGTGCTGACAAATAACTTGCATTTCAGCCAAAAGGATGAATTGCGTAAATATTAACAACTATAAGTAAATATTAACTATGATAAATATGAACTAACGTGTAATAAGATAGGATAAGAAAATAATCTACTTCTAAACATGTGATAAGACATTTGATAAAATAACTATGTATAAGAATAATTAAAATACCTATATTAAACGTGAGACTTGCTCATAGCTGGTACAAAAGTATTCTTAAGAGGCTGTCTCCGTAAAAGCGGTCCGGTCGATCTGGTTTGAAAAATAGATTTCGCTCATTTCTTGTGTGTTGCAAGACTTTCATGTGCTTATACTAAAACCACAATCTGCTTGATCGGATCTCTTAAATTATCGGAGTTTTCAGGGATTTTTGGTTCACCCGCTCGAACGCTCCTGCCGCCCTATATCGAGGCTTCAATTTGACCCAACTTTGAAGATCAATTTGTCACCAACTAAAGAAGCCTGTACAAAACAAAAACGATGGCCAGTTACTTCATGTCTTTTGAATACACAAAGGTGACTTTCATTAACATTGAGATTGAATGAAGCTACCACCGAGACTTTAAAGGCACCTCATCATAGAGCCTGATCTGACACGCGAACACCGATCAACTTCAAACTCTATTTATGAAAAAGTGAGACGGTCTTTTTCAATCAAACCAACGCAGCTGGAATGTAAGTACCATACATAATGTCATTACGGAGAGAAACCTTGTGGCTCCACGTTGAAAGACTCGTTAACAGGGAGCGTTGGCCCAACCTCGCACGCAGATAGACCTAAAACAACCCTAAATACACGAAAAAGACATTTAAATGCATTACAGGTCAATTTAAGGGGGGATAAACCCTCTTTTAACGGCTTCAGCTTGGCTTACCTGCAACAGATAAATGCTTCAGTGTTCGAATTTCGCTCCATGATTTTACAAAAAAAGGACGATCTCTGCTGCCCAAGCACTGGATCCCTGAGGGTGCAAATCAAGGTTATGTATCTAAGTTGCTTTTTGCCTGCTATTATCATTCTTAGATCAACGTTTTTTCTCTGAACAAAACGGTGAACATCAGTGAAGATTGCAGCCATATTTACTTTTTGCGACAACCGCTGACCAAATTCAATAATAGCACTTGTGAGGACACTGGTGAGGTACTGAGGAAAGGAGGGTGTCCGTGAGCATTTTTAATTTTATTGCAATAAGAGTGGTCAAATTTAGAATTCCTCCACGCTAAACCTGCACACAATTGCAAAACATCTCATAAGTGACAAACCCAGGAGCCCATGACCCAGCTAATAGGAGAAGTAATGCCACGCCTTCAAAAGTTATTATGGTTCATGATTTTAGATTTACCTTAAAAAGCAACCTCGGGTTTCTAGAGTATTTTAAAATCTATTTTGCTTCTCAGTAATACGTTCGGGGGCCGGATCTTATTTTTATTGATGTCATTTTAGTCTAGAAAGTAGGACTGTTTAGAATACCTTTATTATTTTTTTCAGCAACCAATAAAGGGCCGCTTGGTCAAAATGCGCGGAGCATACCAAATAATACGGATTTATTGCGTACTTTTTCTGTATTTTACTGACAGTCTACAGTTGAACTTTAAGAAGGATCGATTTAGAAAACGTATTAAGAATAAAAACTAACAACAATATC
>OX421456.1:5373969-5383969 GCA_949126865.1 Montipora capitata | reverse complement strand
GAGGGACTGGTTATAAAACTTGAAAACCTTCAAAAGCGAGAACGATGTTGTCGCAATCGATGTTGAATTGACCGTGACAGTGCGCAATCTTTTGTTCACGCTTCGCAAGGGTTCGCAAATAGGTTGCGCATAATTTAATCAAAAATTTTGATTGGTTATCTTCTTGAGAGAAGGTGTGTTTTGTACACGGTCAAGGCCAAAAATACAGACAGAAACATGAAACAAAAAGACTGGTCGAGTTTCATAACCATCTCAATGCATTAACTATGGTTTGAGTCAAACGATAAACGTCAGGTGGAAATTTAAATTTTGCCAAAAATTAATGAAACCTTTTTTATTCAAGTTCATTTCCTGCTGTTAGCATAGAACTAGATTAGGCAAATTATGCAAAAAGAGAAGTGAGTTCACGAGTGCAAAAGAATTTGAAGTGTTCCGTTGACTGTTTATCGGAAACGCTAAAGAAACTGTCAAGGCTTGCTTCTTTTTTAAACGAAATAAAATATGTAAGAAAGGCAAATGACGTTTTAAGTGAATGTCATATTTGGTTCTACAAGCGCATTTTCTTTCCCCGTGCATAAAACATGTTGCCAAAAAGCTGAATTATTGGGAGGTTGTTCCAGGTGTCTTGGATAAAAATAGAACAATGTCCACGGCAAATGAGGATTACGGAAACAAAGAAAAATCACCATAGGGGACAACGCAGCATAACGCATTCTTCAAAATGTAACCGAACAAAGACCTTTTTAAGGGAAACCTTAACAACAACCCCACCTCTTTTTTCCTCACTGTTTCTCTAAGAGGGCTGGTAGAGATTCCCGGACTGTAGTTTCGGGTAGTACGAGGCAGGTGGCAGAATTTTTATGCAAACGCGACAGTTGGTCTATGCTGCTAAAGTTAAAGAGTCGCCCTTCAATTTACATCAATAAACACTGACCAATCATTATTAAATGTGCTAGAAAGGCGGCGTGTTCAGTGCCTAGAGCATTAGGTTTGCATGCGGTTACCTCTGGTTCAAAATCCCGTTCTGACCTCTGCTGTGGATATATATCCGGTTGTCTGGGATTCAACTCTACCACGCTTTGTAAATAGCCAACTGGTTGCCTCTTTCCAGTTAGGATTCTTAATCATGTTTCTTTTAAGTTTGAATTGTTTCTTTCAGGTTATTAAAAGTGCGGTTCCTGTGAACTAGTTGATCAACTATAAACAAAGCATTTTTTTTAACGGAAAAGTCATTTAAATGTCGGGGTAAAGCAAATAATTGCGACAACAGAACATCCGCTGACAGCAAACGACGATCAAGAATACTTTAACATGCTAAATGATTAAACGATCTTTTCACAAATGCTCACCTTTTCTAGAAGAGAGCTAACGTATTGACAAAGACAAAAATCTACCCTGCTGTACCAACGTATAATGGCCGACTATAGTAGCGCGCGGTTTATTCTCTCTATGGTCAGCATTCCATTTTTCATAATCGGATTTCTTGGAAATGTGCTGGTTATCAGAATCGTTCACAAAACACGAGAAATGCATTCAGTTACGAACTATCTCTTAGGAAACTTGGCTGTCAGTGATGTACTCACCATTTTTTCCCTATGGCCTCCTATGTTGCCGCACGACTTTTTAAAGAAGTTTGATTGTAAGTTGATGAATTTGAAGTATTTGATCCTCCCCGTTTCCTCCTTCACCTTAATGGTTCTAGCAATTGAAAGGTACCATGCCTTGTTAAAGCCATTTAGAACAGTCTTACGCTTAAAACAAGAGAATGTGAAAAGAGTTATCGCAATTATTTGGATCTCAAGCGTTCTTACTTCCCTGCCGAATGTGATCATCGAGTCGAAATTCAGTGATGCTCTCGATACCTGCCGTCCATCAAGCGAAGTGTACTTTTTTATTTGGTCTTCAATGGTCGTGTACATTCCCTTTGCGGTTTTTATTTATTGTTATGGATCCCTGATCAAAGGAATCTACTTTGACAAAACAATCTGTGCTTCGCCCGCAGACAGACAAGAAGACAGGGCTTGTGAAAAAAAGAAACTTGTAATGACATTTATGCTGGCAACTGCAGGTTTTGTAGTCGGTTACGGGCCATGCAATGCCTTGTACACCCTTGTTTTTATCGGAGCTACTCAAGGAAATTACTTTTCTGTCCTTTCGCCCGTAGTAAAGTTCACTTTCCTTTGTAGCTTGTGTTTGAATCCCTTTTTATATGCTTTTCGCAGTACCAACTTTCGACAAGGATTGAAACGGATAATATTCTGTCGACTTCCACAAACCCAGAACGAGATGTTGCAACAGCCGTAATGAACGAAATGCTTATTTTTATTCTTAGGACTTCTACTTGTAAAATCTATTTTTGAGCCATTGATCGACTCGCGACGCGATCATAACTTTCTGTCACCTGGCCGTTGTTGAATGGCCTGATGAGCTGCATCCAAACGGTCTTCCGTATACCTCAGTGGTACAGCAGAGCATAGTTAATCGAGGGACTGGTTATGAAACCTTAGAACTTTCAAAAGCGAGAACAATGTTGTTGCAATCGATGTTGAATAGACCGTGACCCTGCGCAATCTTTTGTTTAGCTTCGCACGGGTTCGCAAATTACTTGCGCATAATTTAATCGAAGGATTTGATTGGTTATCTTCTCGAAAAAAGGCGTGTTTTGTGCAGGATCAAGGCCAAAAATACGGACAAAAACATGAAACAAAGGAACTTGTGCAGCGCCCTGTGGAGCGCTGGCATGGCGGTCGGATACGTTCGGAAGAGCTCCGTGTACATTTTTATTTTAACTTTGTACTGCGTCATTGCTCCCTGGAATATTTATTTCCAGTCATCATTAAACCGTTCATCTTCCCGAAGATATAGACTGAGAAGGTTGGAAGTCGAAGAATTCATAGCAAAATGTTTATCAAGCTGCTCTGTGGCCGACTGCGTGGGGAGACGCCATATTGGAATCTACCTTATCAAGCGTGTGAGATTTACTCATTGTAGGGTAAACTATTATAACAACAGTGACGCCAGTTTTAATCTCGAGTTTCTCAGTTTATGTGGTGACATAAATCCCAACCCCGGACCCACTGCAGGTAAAAACACTAGCAAGTGTTCCGTCTGTGGACGTGCCGTGGCTAAGAATCAACTAGCGATTACATGCGACAGCTGTTGCCAATTGACTCACATAAAGTGTGGCGGGATAACAGAGAAACGCTACAAACAGCTTCTGTCCGGCTCAAATTACTGCTGGAGTTGTCCCACTTGTATAGGAAATGTGTTACAACAACTACCTTTCGCGAATGTTGATAATATAATCGAACAAGATAACTCTCTTCAAAACACGAGCTCCCACGGAGAACCAACAATCATCTTTCCACGGAAAACCAACAAGAAAGAATGCATAATTGCTCTTCTAAATGTAAATAGTCTTGCTAGCAAGTTTATTGAAATCAAGGAATGGCTTGTTGATGGGGTTTTTGACATTCTCTGCATTCAAGAAACGAAAATTGACAGCACTTTCCCGAACTCTCAGTTTCATGTAAATGGATACAATATCTTTAGACGAGATAGAAAGAAAGGTGGTGGTGGCGTCATGATCTTTGTACGGGATAGCATCACAAAGCTACTGGTCATGATCAGATTCCAGGTCGAGCCGTCAAAGAATCAGCTGAGATTCTGTGTCAGCCTTTCAGCAGCTTAGTGAATTTTCTATTTGAAAGGGGAAAAGTGCCTTCGAGTTGGAAACTAGGTGAAATTGTCCCGGTCCACAAGAAAGACTGTACGTTAACAAAGACTAACTATCGCCCTATAACAATCTTGCCGGTCTTATCCAAAGTTTTTGAAAAACTCGTTCACTCAAGACTTGCTTCACACTTTGAAGATGTTTATCATAACAATGTCTATGCATATAGAGATTGTCATGGGTGCGACACAGCTATCCTTAGCCTAACTGAACAATTCAAGAAAGAATTAGATAATCACAAAGTTATTAGTTTCGTGCCTATGGACTTGTCAAAAGCATTTGACACCCTTCCCCATGATCTTATTGTCAAAAAGCTTGAAGATTATGGAGGAGACTCAAAAGTTATCAACCTCGTTAAGGAATTACTTAAGCGACAGATTGCAACGTGTTAGATTGAGTGGACAACACTCTTCTATGAAAACTATAATAAAGGGTGTCCCACAGGGGTCAATCTTGGGTCCCATTCTCTTTATTATCTTCATGAATGACCTGTCGTATGCTGTAGATAAATGCACACTATTTACGTATGCCGATGACACTCAATTGTTTAAGTCTGCGGAAGATATCGACCAGGTTGAACATGCCATAAATGCCGATCTGAAAAAAGTTAATGAGTGGTATGAATTCAATCAAATGAAAAGAAACCATTCAAAATATCAAGCAATCACTTTTGGAACGGTCTAGAGAAATCCTGTGCTGACCTGTGAAAGAACCGTTATCCCTATTCAAGACGACATGGAACTCCTTGGCGTCACTATCGATAATAAGCTTAAGTTTGAGGGACAGATTCGTAAAATCTGTCGTAAAGTTAGTCAACAGATTGCTGTTCTCAATCGTTTGAAGAAAATATTGCCTTTTGAACTGAGGTTAGATATAATATCGAGCTTTCATTGCACCGCATTTCAATTATTGATCAGAGTCGTGGCATCACTGCAGTAAAAGAGGTTGCGCCAAACTTGAAAAAACTAATGAACGAGCCCTTCGCTTTGTGACCCATGACAAGTCAACTACGTACGAGGCGATGTTAAAACAACTAAACCTGCTGTCCCCAGTTAATCAAAGAATTATTAAAATGGCCACCGGTGTCTACAAAGCTCTCCATGGGTATAAAGTCCCTAAAGGAATAGGAGAGCTATTGCATGAACGATCAACTAATTATAATCTTAGAGGAAAACATATCCTCGAGCTACCCAAAGTGAATACAACCACCTATGGACTTAAATCGTGGCGTTACACTGCAGCTAAGATTTGGAACGCTCTTCCGGATCAGTTCCGTGCCGCTAATAACATTGGAGCATTTAAGAACTTAATGTCTAACATGGATTTCTCAAATTTTATATTTTAATTGCGCAAATACTTGTAGATACTTATTGCTTAGTTTATAATCTTGTGATCCACTCTTAGTTTTGATATATTTTTAATTGTACATATATTTTTATATAGGTTTTTACGAGCTATTTTCTCTTTTTATTATGTTTCGTTTACTTATTTATTTATTTTTCGTGGTATGTCTGTGAAGTAGCTAATAGCTAAGAACATTTACCACGTAAAATAAAGGTATTGTATTGTATTGTATTGTATAACCATCTCCATGCATTAACTATGAGCAGAGGCAGCATGATTATAAATTTGGGTCCTGTTCAGGACCACTCGAATTTTTCTGAATATCCCCGAGTCACCACTGAACTGAAAAAAAGTAGATCTCTTCATATCTGTAGAAAAGTTCGTAGTAGCATTATTTCACTTTTTAATGGTATCCTTCTATCGGATTACGAAGAAAACAATGACATATCTACAGAAATGTTAGTATCCTATAGCATTTTGTTCAAATCAAATACTGGACACACCCAAGTTAATTTGTAATAAAGAGAAAAGAAATACAAGATTCTTTTGAATGTTTCTTTTAGAATTTTTAAGGCGGGAAGAGACTCTGGCCGAAGATTTGGTCAAATAAACATGACAAACATTTATTGTAATGTATTGACTGATAATGGAATAAAATTGATAACGATGAAGAGGAATTATTTATAAATGAAAGTTACAAAAATTAAGCTACGGAATTATATTCTTTCTCTTTCAGTGAAATACGTCGAATAAAGGGCTGTTTTAAATGTGAAAAATTGCACCTGTAACAATGCAATACTGGTCTCAATTAAAGACCATTGTTAATATACTTAGGGTCCAGGTCTCTCGCAACTTTACTGCACATGCGCATTGTGGTTGGTATTATTAAAATGGCGAGCCCATATTGACCTGTGAGTTCTGTGAATGTAAGACTAGGACCATCTTCAAACATGCGAACTTATGGAGATCGATCGTTTGTCGTATGTGCCGCTAGATTGTGGAACTTTTTGCCTCTTTCAATACGTAGGAGTTCATCTGTTGACATTTTTAAAAAATGCTTTAAAATCTTTTCTATTTAAAAAGTTTCTTAGTAATTTTTGTAAATTTAGTTTGTTTTAAAATTCCTTTTTATTTGTTGTAAAGCGCTACGGACAATTTATTGAAGTTGTGCGCTATTGTTATTTATTATTATTATTATTATTATTATTATTATTATTATTATTATTATTTACATTAAGACAATGGATATCCCGTTCACTAAAGCATGATACAGTCCCAACAGCAATTAACTTGTATTGTTTTTTTATGTAAAGGCCCCCCTCCCCCCCCAAAAAAAAACGTATTGCATTATGGGATGGTGAAAGTAGTCAATTAGTAGGATAGCTGGTTTAACGCTTCCAGTTACACAATCCTGCTTTTAAAGAGAGCTCACAACTAGACGGGCTAACAGTGAAATCACCAATAAAGCAATTGAGTTTTAAAAATGCAGTCTCCCACGATAAGGTTATTGAAGTCAAAATTATTCCTCTGTTTTTTAAATCTTGATGAAGATGCACATGTTTTTAGTATCCGTTAGTCTTTCTATTCCTGATTTTAACTTGATCATGTGTATATTTATTATGATACTCTAAATACGAACAAGTGATTTTGGAAAACATTAAACTATAAAAAAACTGCGATAAAAGATACCTAAACATTCTTAAAGGCAACCTCCACTAAAAAAATAAAATAACTTTAAACCACAGAACATAATGTTTACGATTAAATTTTGTCAAGCTTCTTCAAATGAAAACGTTTATATTTGAAAAAAAAAAAAAAGAATTTCAAAAACGCTTCTTTTGGCTTTCAAATTTCCCGGGCGCCGCTATCTTGAATAATTGTGACGTATCGTGGTTGCCATATTGTTTCAGAACAAACGCTCTTTGTGTCAGAACAATAGGGCATAGGAGCATTTCGTAGTCTCAAGCCTAATTCGAATATCCAGAGTGCAAACTTTGTGTTTAATTTTCATTGTTCCTCTCTTTCACTATACAGGCCCCTTATCGACTATTGTTCTTTTAGTATTTATAGTTTGCAATTTTCAAATAATTTTGACTTGATAATGACGTATAGCTAAAATCGTTCTTAACCAAGTTTTTAGTATTTTTAAGGATGTTTAGATATGTCTAACCGCAGTTTTTTATAGTTAGATACTATTAATACCATGATATTGCTACTGATCACCAGTTTATACCAGCAAATCCTTCGATTTAGCTGATCGGTCTTTTATCGGTGTAAATAAAGATGTAATTACTATTATCTCCTACGCTGAATCCACAGATTTGATGGCCAATCCAAGAGAGTGTGATGACTATTTTTATCTCAGAGTTTTGAATACAACTCAAATTTACAACAGAATTCCCATGAGTTTTTCCTATGTGTGTTGGTTACGGAAACTAGTCTGACAGAAACCTATAAATGTTTCAGTAAAAAATGAAATGGCATTTTAAGAGTATGGACTATCTTGAGTTTCCAATGAAATGATTCCTTGATTGTCGTGTGTTTGCCCGAGTCGTCCGAAAATATCCCGGCTATTTGTTGTCGTTTTGTGGTTTTGTGGCTATTGGTCACGCGTGACTGACACCGAATACATTTAAATTTTTAACGCATGCTCAATACGAAATGTGGAGGCGGCGAGCAGAATCTACTTTCCGCTTCCCAACTTATCTAGGAAGATCGAAAGAGACTCTGTTCGCAGGGTAGATGTAGGCACGATAGACAGCAATTTTAGTCTGGGTAGTTAGTTTCTTGTTCTCCCACACTCGAGCAGGTTTAAAACGGTGAGCAAATAAATAGATTCATGACAAGTGATATCGCCAAATTGTACTAAAAAAATTAAAGTTTAATAGTTGCAACGTTTTAATAACCTTCATTGCTAAAAAGTCGCGTACTAATTCCATGATTAAAAAACTTATTGAACACATCTTTCTTAATGGACGGGTTTTTTCCCATGATAACCTGACATAATGTCTGAAAGTGCCGTTCACTCTAAATAGTTGGAACATAAACCCGTTGTCAAAATCCAACTTCAAAATGATTGCAATTTGCATTAGAGCGTCATCTGGAGAATTCTCAAATGAGAAATGGAAAGCCCCGTTTGAGAAGTCAAGCGATAAAGATCAGGGCCCGGTTGTTCTAAAGCCGATTAACTTAATCCAGGATTAGCGTAAACTTTTGTTTCATGTTTTCAACTTTTTGGCGAAAGTTTCTGTTGCGTCTTCTTGTTTTTCAAGATTGACTTCTTCAAATGTATAGTTTTGCCGAATATCAGCGTTAAACAACATTTGGGAGTAGAGAAATAAACTCCCTGGTTAATTTTTAATCTGGGATTAGCGTTAATCGGCTTTTGAACAACCGGGCCCAGGTGGAAATTTCAATTTTGCCAAAAATTAATGGACCCTTTTTTATTCAAGTTCATTTCGCCGCCTCCACATTTTGTATTGAGCATGCGTTAAAAATTTAATTGTATTCGGTGTCAGTCACGCATGACCAATAGCCACAAAACCACAAAACGAAAACAGACAGTCGGGATATTTTCGAACAACTCGGGCAAACACACGACAATCAAGGAATCATTTCATCGGAAACTCAAGATAGTCCATACTCTTAAAATGCCATTTCATTTTTTCCTGATAGTTTTATAGGTTTCTGTCAGACTAGTTTCTGTAACCGACACACATAGGAAAAACTCATGGGAATTCTAACAGTTCAAATTTAAAAAACTTATTGAACACATCTTTCTTAATGGACGGTTTTATTGCCACGATAATGTCTGAAAGTGCCGTTCACTCTAAAAAGTTGGAACAAAAACCCGTTGTCAAAATCCAACTTGAAAATGACTACAATTTGCATTACAGCGTCATCTGGAGAATTCTCAAATGAGAAATGGGAAGCCCCGTTTTAGCACAGTTAATTGAGGGACTGGTTATAAAACTTGAAAACCTTCAAAAGCGAGAACGATGTTGTCGCAATCGATGTTGAATTGACCGTGACAGTGCACAATCTTTTGTTCACGCTTCGCAAGGGTTCGCAAATAGGTTGCGCATAATTTAATCAAAAATTTTGATTGGTTATCTTCTTGAGAGAAGGTGTGTTTTGTACACGGTCAAGGCCAAAAATACAGACAGAAACATGAAACAAAAAGACTGGTCGAGTTTCATAACCATCTCAATGCATTAACTATGGTTTGAGTCAAACGATAAACGTCAGGTGGAAATTTAAATTTTGCCAAAAATTAATGAAACCTTTTTTATTCAAGTTCATTTCCTGCTGTTAGCATAGAACTAGATTAGGCAAATTATGCTAAAAGAGAAGTGAGTTCACGAGTGCAAAAGAATTTGAAGTGTTCCGTTGGCTGTTCATCGGAAACGCTAAACAAACTGTCAAGGCTTGCTTTTTTTTTAAACGAAATAAAATATGTAAGAAAGGCAAATGACGTTTTAAGTGAATGTCATATTTGGTTCTACACGCGCATTTTCTTTCCCCGTGCATAAAACATGTTGCCAAAAAGCTGAATTATTGGGAAGTTCTTCCAGGTGTCTTGGGTAAAAATAGAACAATGTCCACGGCAAATGAGGATTACGGAAACAAAGAGAAATCACCATAGGGGACAACGCAGCATAAAGCATTCTTAAAAATGTAACCGAAACAAAGATCCTCTTAAGGGAAACCTAAACAACAACCCCACCTCTTTTTTCCTCACTGTTTCTCTAAGAGGGCTGGTAGAGATTCCCGGACTGTAGCTTGGGGACGTACGAGGCAAGTGGCACAATTTTCATGCAAACGCGACAGTGGGTCTATGCTGCTAAAGTTAAAGAGTCGCCCTTCAATTTACATCAGTAAACACTAACCGACCATTATTAAATATGCTAGAAAGGCGGCGTG
>OX421456.1:5346469-5363969 GCA_949126865.1 Montipora capitata | reverse complement strand
AGATACAAAAAAGTTTTACGAACAATTCATCGCTTATCTCCATCCCAAGACGAATAGCGTCTAATACAGCGATCGGTCCGTAACCAATGAGAAATCCACTTGTTCCCAGTGTCAAAGTGACAAGTAGTTTCCTTTTTTCAGAATCGTCTTCATTAGTATTTTCGGCGAATATCGTACCGGAAAAATACAATCCTTTTATCAAGGATCCATAACAAAAAAGAAACACCACTGTGGGAATGTAGGTAGTGAACGTTGAATATATGAGCAAATAAATTGGGGTTGCCTTGCTCGATTCATCTCCAGATGGACCAATGCATGAAGAATTTTCGCTGCTCCATACGTAAAGGAAGAATCCTGGAAAATTGATGGCAATGCTTAAAAACCAAATGACAAAGATTGCTCGTTTGATATTGTCTCCGTGCAAGCGCGAATTCGAGCTAAAAGGTTTCAGTATGGCGTGATACCTTTCCACTGCCAGTAGTGTGAGAGTTAAGGCTGAGGAAGTTATCGAAATCTGCACAACCACAATAAACTTACAAGAGATTATGACGAAGTCGTCGTTCAGTGATGCTACGAAATCATGATCATGATAGTACACCAAACAAAATGGAGACATCAAGATGACAATTGAATTGCTTGCCGCCAAGTTCGCTAACAGATAGTTTGTTGTTGTATGCATTTCCCGTGTCTTGTGAACAATTCGAATGATTAACATATTGCCAATGAAGCCAAAAATATAAACTGGAGTGAACGCAATCACGACGAAGACGAATTGAAAGTCATTGGAATCAACCATACTGGCCTCCATTTTAGTTTATCTATCCGCACCTTGAGAAAATGAAACGGTTAGTTATGATTAACGACTCTTTATCATTCACGATTTCACCTGCTGGCCTAGAACACACAGTCGTCAAAATTTCCAACAATTTTTTCACCTTGGAGATATTGCGTTTCGAACACCTTTGGAAAGTTCCATCAAAGAAGAATTGTTGCACAAATTTTGAAAAGAAAAAGAAGAAAAAAGTGACAGGATGTTGGACGATTCAAGATTATCTTTAAACGCGCTCATTCATTCAGGGAAACAAATTACGAAAAAGGATGACACGCTTACCATAGTTTTTGCGAGCTGGCAAATTAAGTCATTATTGATATCTGCCACTTGCGCCAAGTCTATTAGCCCACCTTGAAACATGAATGTCACAAGTCAGAAGGATAATAAATGAATGTAATGAACTTTTTACTATTTTTAACTTTTTCATTTGACATTTTTCTAACACTTCCGACGATTTGGAGGTTATTATTTTACAAAAGAAATATTTTTTTATTCGTTAGATAGTAACTCAGGTACAGAACCTGAACAAATGCTATCATCCCTAACTTTACCCCCCCAAAACTTCGTGAAATCAATAACATAAGTACAACGGTGTAAAAACCAGTCTTCGTTTGGAGGTTTATACCCTGCGAGCAGATTTTTTCGGTCTTCCTAGGAAAGTCGGGAAGAGGAAAGTAGATTCTGCTCGCCAACGCTTATTTCCCTTTCGTAAACGGTCGTTGCCATTTGAAACAGTCGATGCCATTTTTTAGCTCTGAATTAATTAGCTCTTAATTTTTGTTAATATTTTTTCTTAGTTTGTTTCTTTTAATTTTCTTTGAGGTGAAGTGTGTAGTCGACCGTTATAAATGGCATCGACCGTTTCAAATGGCAACGACCGTTCTGAGAAATGGCAACGACCGTTTACGAAAGGGAAATTTGCCTCGCCGCCTCCACATTTCGTATTGAGCATGGTTAAAAATTTTAATTAATTCGGTGTCAGTCACGCGTGACCAATAGCCACAAAACCACAAAACGAAAACAGACAGTCGGGATATTTTCGAACAACTCGGGCAAACACACGACAATCAAGGAATCATTTCATTGGAAACTCAAGATAGTCCATACTCCTAAAATGCCATTTCATTTTTTACTGAAAAATTTATAGGTTTCTGTCAGACTAGTTTCCGTAACCAACACACATAGGAAAAACTCATGGGAATTCTAACAGTTAAAATTGCCACACTGTTGTAAATTTCAAAATATTGATGACGCGTGGCAAATGATCATCCGCAAAAATTAAAGAAAAAACAGGTTTGACAAGTCGAAACTGGACTCACTCATCCAATTCTTTGGATGAGCGGCAAAGCAAAGAATGTGGAGTCGGCGAGCAGAGTTTACTTTCCTCTTCCCGACTTATCTAGGAAGATCGAAAAAGACTCTGCTCGCAGGGTAGATGCAGGCACGCTAGACAGCAATTTTAGTCTGGGTAGTTAGTTTCTTGTTCACCCACACTCAAGCAGAAAGCTTTGCCATGTTGGTTGCAGCCTTACCAATTCTCTTTCCTAGCTCCACATCAAGACAGGCGTTGTTGGAGGTGGTAGAGCCGAGATAAGTAAACTGTGGCTCGACTTCCAAGGTGTAGTCTTGGCACATGGCACCTTGGCACATGACTTTCGTCTTCTTTAGGCTAGTGGTAACTCTGAAGGCCTCGCATGCACTAGAGAACTGTTTGAGAAGGCTCTGGAGCTTTTCTGCGCTGTGAGCAACAAGGGCAGCGTCATCAGTGAAAAGGAAGTCGCGTAGGATTACTTTGCGAACTTTGGTCTTTGCTCGGAGGCGTGCAGGGTTGAAAAGTTTCCCATCATAACGAGTCCGTAGCAGGATGCCTTCTTCAGTGGACTTGAATGCATGTTTCAGGAGAACGGAAAAGAAGATGTTGACGAGAACGTTGGGGCCAATACACAGCCTTGTTTCACGCCGCTGTCTATGTCGAATGCCTCAGACATGCTTCCGTCATATTGCACAGTACCCCGTGACCCATCATGAAACGATTTGATGAAGCTCAGGAGTTTTGGAGGGCAACGAATTAATGGCAGGACCTTGAAGAGGCCGTCTCTACTGACAAAGTCAAAGGCCTTTGTTAGATTGATAAATGCAATGTAAAGGGGCTGATGTTGCTCTTTACATTTCTCCTGAAGTTGCCTCAGTGAGAAAATCATATCCACTGTCGAGCGATTGGAGCGGAAACCACACTGGGATTCAGGGTACACCCTCTCAGCGAGCTTTTGTAGGCGGTATAGTGCTACTAGTATGGGCAAATATATAACAAATATATAATCATAAGGATAATGGCTGGTATTGGAGCTCTTTATTTCTAAGACAATGTATCCGCCACTGATTTCCTCAACCTTCGTCTAAACGAAGGTTGCGACTATTCCAAACCTTTGCCTGTTCTGGTTTGCGGAGTTGTCCCTATCAAGAAGAGCTTACATTTATTTCAAACGACATCCTTGCCTGCACATTAGCGAGGATGGTTTTCCTTCTGTATTTACTTTTCAAAGGTAAGCCACGGACTTTAAAGGAGGCTCCAAAGGCTGCGTTTTCAGCTGAGCCTGCGCGCGTATGCCACATACGCAATACTTAAGCTGCAGCGCCATATCGTTGTCATAACAACAATTCGAACCAAGCAAACTCAAAAAAATGGTTGAAAACAGAGAAAGATATCAAAGCGCCGATCTATTGAATGGATCGACAGTGTTGTGATCTGAATCCATTTTTATACTTGTAGAAAACTCTTTCGAACCTCCTTTAATTGGAATCATAAACATTTTATTCCTGTGGTGAAATGGACAATCTATCGTAAAGCCGCTAAACTGCTGTTAAAGCTCAGAAAGGTATAACCCCCAAAAAATATTTTTAGATCAAACAGAAACGGAAGTAGATTTCCGGAAACGCCTGGAACGGCAGAGCACGCTCGATTTCAAGAAATTAAAAGTGTTATGATGCGTTTGAGGAATTACATAATGCTATGATTTCGTAATCCGCAGAGCTATTATGACGTCATTTGATTGCGAGTGTTAAGGGCAACCGACTTCAGTTGCTAAAAGTTTTGGCAAGAGTGAATTAGATAAGAGTGTTGATCTATCACTTTGCGGTCTTGCTCGAGCACAGTAACAAATGGATTTATTTTTAGATACACTTTGCGCGCGAAACAAACAAAGGGTCGCCAATTTTAACCAATCAGAAGAAGAGAAGCCGTGTCACGCGTGACTGCTTCTGCTATGTTTTTTCAGGGACGTGACAACTTATTTTCGCGGGAACGGGTATTCTAAAAACAGACTCATTTTTGACTGTGCTTGGAAGCCCACCCATGCCGTAACAACAATCTAATCTAATTCACTCTTGGTTTTGGGAAATTAAAAAATACTGCCCCTATGCAGTAACCTCACCCCCCACCCCCCCTCCCCCTCGCCCTTTTTTTTAGTTTCTCTTCAAAAGAAACCAAGTTGTTGTCATAGGAAATTGATATACCTTTTTAACGCTTCTTCTCTGTTAGGGTGATAAATCCTGAGGAAAATATTTCAAACCTTCAACCCTCCATTTCATTTCACTGAAAAATCCATACCAATTACCATAAAGTAGCTCTAAGGAGCTGATACTTTGAGCGTTAGCCCTTCGCGATTTCGCTCTGACGAGGGGCTAAAGGCTGTTGCACACTAGGCGAAAATAGCGCGGCGCTAATTTTTCCCCGGTGTGCGGAGTTGAGTTTTATGCACATTTTCCGCTGCGGAAATAGCGCTGAATATCAAACATGTTTGAAATTGTCTTCGCCGCGAACTTTTCTGGCGACTTTTTCGCCTAGAGCGCAGGCACTGTACGAACTTACCGCCGGCGACGGTAACCTCTGGTCGTCATTACGCATGTCATTTCAGGGTTAAAAAGGCAGTTAGTGATGATGAATCAGTTTAAGTGGGCAGGTCAGGAGTAATGCAAAACACTTTATCTTATCGATACTGAGTTTATGAAAAATTTCTTTAATGTCACTGAATTAATGTATTAGTTTCTTCTCAGGGTAAATCATATGACTCTACTGTCCTAAAATTCAAAAGCATAGATCGAATGCATGAATGGCGGCCAAAAAAATATTCTTTTGTTTATGTGCTAATTAGCCTCACCAGCCTCGTTTGCATGGACAAAATACAAAAGAAAGGTTGCTTGAGAGCGAGGCTAGTGAGTCTCATTAGCACATAACAAAAGAATACATTTTTGGCCGCCATTTATGCATTCGGTCAATTGAGCTCGAGAAATTAGGTTCTCGGTGACATAGTGTGGTTTACACACTTCAGGTAAGCCACACAATAAGTGCGCTAGGTGTGCGGGGAACAAGTCTGGCGCTGAATACGTTTGAATTCTTCGCGGTGGAATTAGCGCCGCACTATTTTCGCCTAGTGTGCGGCCGGCTAAACGCTGGTCAACAACCTCGTTCCCAGGGCTTTTTCCCAGTATTTTCGCGCGGTAAAAAGCCTTGGAAACGAGGTTTGGTGTCAACGCAGTTGATAAATCTATTTCTATAATCAAAGAAGTTTCCTTACTTTTTGACAAAACGCAACTGATTTCAGCTTGCCTTAATTTAAATACGATGCTTAATCTCTGTAATAAGCGGTTACTAAATACGCTAATTCCTGTTTAAGTTCTCATGTAGGTGGACTGAAAGCTGTCGACAATAAAACAAAAGGACTACGTTTCTGCAATATTTCTGGTTTGCTACAACTCTACGATGACCCAGAGGTAAGTTGTGTTTCATGAACTTGTCAGAAGTAACTGCTTAGGGCCCGATTATTATTTGTTGTAAGTCGAGAGTGTTTCGTTTTTTTTTTATCTTCGGTCGCGGACTATGGGACTATGGGACTTCGTCAGCTGGAAGACATGCGCAGTTGGGACCGACTACCGACGCTGGTCGACATAACAATTAACAATGATCATAATATACAGAGCATCTTCTACGTCCGTATTCCAATACGTTTTACATGATCGTTGCTAGGGTGTAAACTAAGAGAAACTTAAACGATGTAAATGTTAAAAATAAGTCAACAAAAATGTCTCAAGTTTCGATTTAAAAATATTTATATAAATATTTAAAATATGCTTTGTTGTACAAAGGTGTTTTGAGTTTCGATTTAAAGTGCCTATCATCTCAACACAGTTTTCCACTTTATTTATTCTCCTAAATCGTCCCAGATACAGAAGGTCAACTAATGTTCGGTAATAGTCGGAATGACTGTTCTTTTCTTTAAGGGAATGACAGTGGCCACAATGAAGAACATTCTGATAGAAATGATGTCCTTATTCCCTGACGAGTATTTTCACCTGGGTCTCGACGAAGTGCAGAATTCTTCTCTGTGTAGCTTCGAAAGTAAGAAAAAACATATTTTTTGCATGTAGTTTCATTGGACAATCGCTAAGTGTGATGTGTGCTTTGCTGCTAAAATTTTACTGTCCATAGTACTACAAAAGAAAAAGAAAAAGAAAAAAAGCGCAAACAAGCACGAAGTGTGTGTCCAGGAATTTTATTGGCTTATAGAACAGACATAAGCCTACGAACTTGCACGTGCAAATAATGCGCTAAGAAATGTACTACAATACTAGTTAATTGACTGAGACTGCCCATATAAGGGATTTTTTGGCTTTCTTTTGATTCAGCCAATTATCGGTGTAGAAACATTATGAACAATTGTGGAAAGTGTTCAAGGTCGTCCGAAAGTCGTTCTAAAGAAACAAAAAAAGAACAAACAATGAACGTATGAAAAAGAAAGGAAAAAACAGACGAACAAGCGAGCAAACAAAGAATGAGCGAACGGGCAAACGAAGGAACAAATGAACGAGCGAGTACACGAATGAATGATAGAACTACAAAAGAAAAAAATCGAGCTATTGAAGAAACGAACAAACTATCGTTCGAACCTGGGGCCCGTTTCTCGAAAGTCCCGAAGTATTCTGTGCCTTTTTTGGCCTTTTTTGTGTCGCAATTTCCTTTGTATCTTAAGAAAGGAGAAATTTTAAGTCAACAAACTTCATTATCATTTTGCAATTTATTATCTTGAAAACATGTTGAAAGACCTGCTCATCAGAACAAGAGGAAGGCCATTTCGTACATGGCTTTTCGGGCAGGATAATTTATCGGGACTGGTCCCAGAGAACAAGCGAAGAAGCAAACGAATGAACGACTGAACAGCCAACGAGCTAATGAAAGTGAAAACGCATCAATACACGAACAACAGGCAGAACCAGTGAACAACTGGACGAACGAAGGCAGGAGCCAATCAAGGGGACCTGTATCTCCTCCAATTTCTTAAGTCAACCCTTTCCCGAGTAAATTTATTTTTAGAAACAGGTTTTTCCCACGAATAGTATCATATTTCCTTTGACGCTGAGATAGCTTTGTTTTGATTGGCTTTCACAACAGTGGGCGTGCTGAATTTCCCAAGCGAGGCATTCTATAAATAAATCTACTCGAGAAAGTGTGAACTCCAAGGCCAAACAGGTGCGACAGAAGCTCCCCTTCATGAGCTCCTGACGATTGTCAGTACACGCACGGACAAACGTGCGGAGAAGTGGGTCAGATGTTTTCATGACACTTCTCTGTTTGCTCAAACAGACACAAAAAGCCTGGAGCAAGAACTAATGAAATTTCTGGTTCAACATGGTAAAATTCCATTTGCCTGGCAAGAGGCTTTGACGTCAACATCTGCCGTGAGTTATTTGATGTAAATGCATAAATTATGCACCCAAATAAATTATTACCCACATTATTGTTAGTCCGTAAACGTCATGACTCCGTTTATAACTCCGCGTTATTGTATTGTTTTCGCCATTATTTCAAGATGCTCGGCGTGGAAATTTTTATCAACCTTGCAGAAATAAAATTGGTTTGAGCGGTTGCACCTTTAGAGAGACAATTTAAAAATTATCTCGGGTGGTCACATCGTGAACATAACTCCAAATATCGTTGTCAGAACGAGGAACCCAAAGAAATGAACCGACGTGTAAAAAGCATGTACGGAGTTTGCAGAGCCACTGTTTTTGTTTTGCGGCGCGTTCGTTCTTGTCGATAATAGGGACTTTAAGATCTACGACGCGGTCGTCAAGGAGAACGCCACGAAACAACAATATGATTGGTTAAAAGAGGAAAAATAATCGTGCTGCACGTGCGGCACGCATTTTAGGACATAAACGTGCGGTTCTCTTCACAACAACGACGTGAAATCACCAAATCTGAGGTTTTGACGACAACGCGAGCGTTCAAACGTGTATCTTTCATTCTTTATTTTTGCTCTGAAATCGCTCGTACCAATCTATTTTTAGGATACTTCACCCACATGGTACGACGCGAAACAAGATGGCCTAATCGCGAGAAACTTAAAATAGTGCAAAGTTATATTTTGAGGTGACGTTTTCGTCGACGTCGCCGTCGTAGATGTTAAACTCCCTATTGTCGTTGCGCAAGCTCTGTTTAATTTTTTTGTTGAAATTTAATAATTTCTTATTGAAATTAAACAGAACATTATTGTCATCGTCATCATCATCATCACTGTTATTGTCGTCATCTTTATCGTCATCATCAACATTGTCATCATCATTATCGTCGTCACTATTGTCGTCATTATCATCGTTTTCATTATCGTCATCGTCATCATCACCATCATCGTCATCGTCGTCATTGACGTCATCATCTTCATCGTTATCTTAAACGTCATTATCGTCGTCATTGTTGTCGTCATCATCATCCTTTTCATTATCGTCATCGTCATCGTCATCGTCATCTTCTGTGCATACGAAACCCGCGCCCACAATAGCTGTGCTATCCTGTCAATCCTTTGCCCTTTCTCCGAAAACGGTGCATTTCTGTGCGTAAACGTCGTTGTCGATATTCCCTTTAGAAAGGACGCGAACAAAGTTTTTCTTTCGCGAAGTTAACACAAATAAATAAGCAATACAGGTTCGACGTCCTCTGACATTTGATTAAAAAATACGAAACCGAATTTGCCACAAAATCTTTTAAATGGTTTTCTGGTCCTTTAATTGCGAACAATTAACTTGACTTGTTTTTCCCACGCGCTGAATTCAGATTGGTCAATTTAAATTTCAGTAGCTCATCAGTATGATCGACTGCATCGTCATCATTATCGTTTTTGTCACTTTTTTTATTGCAGGCAATTGAAGGTACAGTGCTGCAGGCATGGACCGGCACAGTGCTGAAATCTCTTATTGATAAAGGATTCAAAGTGTAAGTTGAGTTGACGTGCTATTGCATTTGAAGGAGTTTGCACGCTGTATACAGCATATTTTTCATCGCTAGCATCATCGATAAAAGTTGATGACGAATGACGATAACAATACACTTTTGACGTACTGCTCTCCGAAGGACATATGTTCTACTCTAGTTGTAAGTATTCCCTATTTCTTCTTTGGGAATGCCCGGGAAATTAATAATAAAATTCACCGTTTTATCTACTTATTGGCTTGAATTTCGCCATTTCATGGACTGTTAAAATTATATTCTCAAATTTTCTTTTCTCTTTCAGCATAAACTCAATGGAGAACCACTTGTACCTTTCTGGTTCTCGGAGTATCAGTTCTCTTTGGACGGATATTTCATCTGGAGTAAGTATTATTGGGGACCTTGACGTGCCACTACTACGAAAATTTTTGGTTTTCTTTTCGAATTTTTCAACGTCAATTAAGTCAATATGTTCAAAATAATACAATGCATTTAAATTTGGAACGATAGAAGCGAGGTAAGTCGGGAAATAGCCAGCCAAAAACCGCTAAAAATCTGTCCGCCATTACTCGGACGGCATTGGAGAAGCCTGCGATTATTTTGTAAGCGGTCTTCAAGCAAGACTTGGCTCGTGACGTCATACGCGCATCGCTTCGTGGGCGTTTGACAAAGTGAACAAGTCGATCAAGGAGTAATGTATATAATATCAGCAAAAAGCAACTCGGCGATGTCTCACATCTCATAGACGGCATGGGAAACTTTGGGCGTTGCGCATATGACGTCAGACCCCAGGCGATCCAGCTAGACCGAACCCTTTTTCTCGCTCACGGTCATTTGCCGTTCGAGTAATGGCGGACAGCGAAAACCGAAAAACTACGTTACAATAATCATACTTTCCGTGGGAATTTTGAGATAAAAATTGGCATGATACCTATTTAGTACGTCTATTTTCAAAATCTAAAGAAAAAAGGACATGCAAAATTTTCATCGTAGTAGCACTTTAAAGTGCTACTTTGATCAAAAAATCCAATTCCCTTTTTCCTTCACCGTTTTCATCTCCAGCTATATCCTTCTCCCGTATATTTCTTCATTTTTTGCTGAAGATGAACATGTGCCCTCAAAATTTCCGTATTTCTCATTCCATCTCATCCCATTCCATCCCATCTCATCCCATTCTATCTCATTCCATCTCATCCCATTCCATCTCATTCCATCTCATCCCATTCCATGTCATCCCATTCCATCTCATTCCATCTAATCCCATTCCATCTAATCCCATCTCATCCCATTCCATCTCATCCCATTCCATCTCATCCCATCTCATCCCATTCCGTCTCATCCCATTCCATCCCATTCCATCTCATCCCATTCCATCTCTTCCCATCTTATCCCATTCCATCTCATCCAATTCCATCTCATCCCATTCCATCTCATCCCATTCCATCGCATTCCATTCCATCTCATCCCAGTCCATCTCATCTCATTCCATTCCATTTAATCCCATCTGATCCATTCCACCTCATCCCATTCCATCTCATCTCATCCCTTTCCACCCCATTCCATCTCATCTCATCCCATTCCATCTCATTCCATCCCATTCTATCTTATCTTATCTCATCAATGTTTTCCCCAGTTAAATCCGCACGAGTCGGCCCAACTCCTTGGTGGAGAAATGGCGCTTTGGACTGATGCATACTGTTTTGTGGACCAGTGCCTTTTATACGAGCGTGGCAAGCCGCAGGCCTGGTGGATGTACGGACCTGAAAGCGATTCACAGTTTACTGAGTCAGCCAGTGGTATTGTAAGTATTTTTTTGTATCTTTTTTTTTCCAAAACGTCCCGTGTTGCGATCCAACACACATGATGTTGCAATAGATGGTTTTCAATCACGTGATGAGACGGCCATGTTGGTGCACAAATCAATTGCAAATAGACCATTTTCGAATTCTCACGGCTGGACTGGATCTAGCATGAAATGGAGGCTCATGCGGGCAAAGCTTTTCAAATGCAAATTAATTTGCCCGCATGAGGCTCCATTTCATGCTAGATCCAGTCCAACCGTTAGAATACGAAACTGGCCCTATTATCGCTCTTGTTTTACGCTATAATAGAGTCAAATACCCCAAAGACTTTTGTCTCTGTTCTTCTGTGCACCAACGTGGCTGCTGTGACGTCAGATGAAAACCATCTATAGGCAGTTTCACAAAAGAAGAAAATTGGTGTTTCGAGGAATTAATTGCATTTTTCTTTGATTTATTGTGACGCTCGCGTCGTCGACATTTCAAGTGTCAACGTCAACTTTTAGTACAGTTTTTACAAGATTCACCTCGGAGTCACAAGCGAAATCGAATGAAGATGAAAACGTTATTACCCTTAAATCCCAAAGTATATACCCACTTATGTTTTATTCCTTGACGACTTCAGAGTCACTTGCGCGTCGAGAAATTTAGGTGTAAAAAGTGTAAAATGTGGTGTAAAAAGATACCTGCACTTTATTGTTGATTTTATATTTGTCAAAGTTCAATTTGAGGCAAAAATTCTCGAAATATATAAATTTTGGTCAAAATTACATGCATTTGTGATTTTTGAAGTACTGTATTGCCCCGGAGACGGGGAACAAAAGCGACGTTTTGACGTACGAAATTGCCCCACATAACGAGAAAGGCGCGTCATTGAGAATGGAGGCCTTGCTATTGACTAGTGCATTAGGTTTTCATCTTAAGTTACTCCTCAAGTAAAAATTAGCAGTTGAACACAACAAAAACCCAAACTCTTGTAGTTCATTAATTGATCTTCAGTGTTAGGGGAAGCGATGTTTTATTTGACTTCGTGTCGCGAACATGGGTTATCTGCCCGCCAATCAAAAGCAAAGACGAGAAGTAACGTCACTTTCCGTTTCGGGCTATAGTCCTCTTGTTTTCGATAAAAAGGTCATTTGGGGGTAAGTCTAAAATTGTGAACCATTGTTTGATGCCCTTCTGCTCAGACAGTCATGAACTTTCAGATTTGGCCCAAAGCCACTGTTGGTGCGGGTTCATTTTGGAATTATCAGCCGGACATAAAACCCGACAGTCAGGAGTTCTTAACGACTCTAAGTACGCTACAAAAGGTAAGTTTGTTTATAACGCAAATCACTCGATTTGGAACAGTATAGGTGGTGATAATAGGAGCAGTGTTTGCGCAATGTTTGGAACACTGACCTACCACCAGTGTTGCCCGGGCTCGATTCTTGGACTCAACGTCATATGAGTTGTTTGTGTTCCTTCTTAGGTTTTTATCCGGGTAATCCAGCTTACCCAGCTCCTTTAAAACCAGCGTTTGGCTTGATATGCTTTAAAGGCCCATTTTCACCCTGAATGCATCGCGCGCCCCGCATGATTTCGTGTATCACGAAATGACAAAACTTCGAAAAATCCCAGAAAGCCTTTCGCAATCTTCTTTAAAAGTTCTCTGTCGATAAATCTTTCAGATCCTGATTTCAATTATCATTGCATAATTTTATCGTAGTATTTTTATCTGTATTTGTTCAATATTTTTCTATTTTAAGTCGCTTGCCACTCCACCAAGATGGCAACCTCTTTTAAGCACAAGTTTAAAAGAGCATTTTACTTCTGCTTTCCAGGTATCCTAACAAATCGAAACTGACAAAGAAAAAGTAAGGTTATAGTAAGACAAGCATTTCAGCACTGAAACAATGTCACCTAGCTCGTTAGCTTCAGAATTGTTCTATTCTTCTTGCTGAATAGCCGAACCCGTAAAAATTCCGCTTTGGTGATTCTCCAATGTCTAAATCAGTCAGTCCATAAAGATAAAAGGGTAATTTTAGCGGTTTCACTTTTGATATCACCCGGCAAACCACTCGGCGATATCAGGCTAATGGCGATGTTTCTTCAATGTTTTCAACAGCACGAACTGGCGCGACAAAAATAGTTGGCCAATCGGAATAAGCTATTCGAGATTCAAAACAATAATAAACGATCGCGTTGCGTCTTGGGTGAAAATGGGCCTTTAAGTTGATTCCCAGTCTCCCCATTTAGAAGCGCTCTTTTGCTCGGCCATATAAACGTGAAGGGGCTTTGTCAAGTTATCTGGTCTTTCGAGGAAATCTTGAGTTAATCACGCGTTTAAAACGTGAAAATGGTAACATGGAATTCCCTTTAATGATAAATTTATGGTTACATCACAAACAAGATGATTCTGTGCAAAAACGACCTTTGTCCAGGCGATTTGCCATAAACTTGAAAAACGTCGGGCCGACTTCTTTCAAGATTTCCAAAATGCAATCCGTTTCAATCTTGTCCATTTGTGTCCATCCATGCTTCTCTCTCCTTTTACTGTATATCTTTTATGTTGTTCAACAGTTTTAAGTGGTTATTGCCATGTTTCATTCTACTTATTGATCATTTTGGGTGTCATAAACTTGCATTATTTGCGTAACATAGCCCTCTTAAGAATTACCTGTACTGTTTCTAAACTGAGAAATTTTGGTGCTGCGTCGTTCGAGATTTAGCCCTTCGTCAAAACGATTATAAACTTGAGACTTAAGCCTGGTTTTCACTAGTGGCACAAGCCCAAGCATGTAGTTTATTCTAAGTGAAAAAGAATGTCGACATATAAGCATCAAAATCGGTCATCAAAATCTTGTAACTGAAAAACCCTTTTTCGGGAGTTGCAATAAAGCATGTATGTATGTATGCACTTCTTTCCATCCCTTAAACTGACATTTCCCTTTTTATTCAACTTATACGACGTACAGTCTACTTTAGACTTCAAACGAAACAAAGATTTTAAACAACCTGAGAAGATTCACAATAGGCGAGGCAAAGAGTTGAACCCGGATCGATGGCTTCACCTTGCAGTTTCCGTTATCCACTAGACTAACGAGACAACCTTCCGAAAAATCAAATTATAGAGTATTGAAATAGTAGTACCCAGCAAAACAATTGAAAGTTAACCGTCTTCAACAGGGTTTTTAGACCTAAATACTGAAGATCAGCGCGGCATAGCTTAGAAACGCTATTTCGTGTTGAACTAAAGCTGTAATTCTGCCTGTTTTCATTCTTTTTAGAGCGGTAAGCTTGTCAATATTAACATGGGATATTGCGTCGTGTAATTGTTACGAAATGTCCAATGTCAGTTTGATGGATGGAAACTAATGTTGACCATCAAAATCAACCACGGCCTCCGCCATTTTGTTCAAATGCTCGACGCGGGAAATCTGGAACGAGTTTTTTAACTTGCCCAGACACGGCCAGACGTAGCAAATTTCTTTGTGCTTTGGCAAGCGGCAGTAGGCATAAGAGCAAGCGCAAGGAAAAGGAAAAAAAAATGATCCTTTTGTTTGTGCTTATTCCTGCGTCAACACCGTTTTCACGGTAAACTAAGCGCTCTTATGCTTTGCGCTTGCACTTGCTCTTGCGTCGCTAGTAAAAGGGTAAAGTCTGTTACGAGCCTAGAAGGCCCATCAGGTCGGCGCTTATCTCTGGTTACTGTAGCATGAAGCGACTAGGAGTACTTCTACTCCCCCCGGGATGGGATGCTAGTCCATCGCAGAGTAACCCCCAGCATTAAATTCGCCGGTACCCATTTATACACCTGGGTGGAGAGAGGCACCGTGAGAGTAAAGTGTCTTGCCCAAGAACACAACACAATGTCCCCGGCCAGGACCCGAACCCGGACCACTCTATCCGAAGTCGAGTGCACTAACCATGAGGCCACCGCGCCTCGCTAGCGAAAAACAGGCTTTAAATAAAATGGTTAACAACAGTCATGCCAGTAAAAATATCGAAAAAGCTGAATATTTCTGGTGCGGAAATCAAGTGTGAAAAAGATCACGAGCGCATTACAAGATCCAGGAATCAAAACGAAGAACCTGAATACAATAAAATCATTTGATTGCTGTTTTAAATCGAGAATGGGAAACCGGTGAAACCACTTGTTGGTTTTTTTTTAAATTACAGAGGATGGTTCAGCGTGGTGTTCTGACGTGTCCTTTGGGATGTAAATGCGATGAGTTGACAAGATGCGGTCAGAAGTATCCACAGCCTTAAACCGCGTCTCTTTACCATGTCCTTTTTGGTAATGTAACGCGTGATAATGCCGACAATTTTTCTGATCATTACGATGATGATGATAGTGTAAATTTTGGCGGTCATCTCTGATAAACAAATGTAAACAAGACGGAAGGCGGCGCTATTCCTTTTACTTTGATGACGAAGGTGATTTCGTCAATAGTGATGATGACGAGAGTGATTACGTGGATGATGACGCAAGTGATTACTTCGATGGTGATGACGAAGTTGATGACGTCGATGATGATGACGAAGGCGATTACGTCATTCATGACGATGATGTTAGTCCTGTGTTAGTTTTATTGTTGGTGGTCATGTAATAAGCGAATCGATAAATAAAACGAAAAGCAGCGAACTTCCGTTTAAGGCCAGTCTTCGTTTGTTAAGAAAAAAGGAACCAAATTTCCCATCTCGCAGGAATTTCTATTAAAATATAAGCAAGTTTAAGTTGTTTGTCGTTTCTTTTTCAATAAAACAAAAACAGAATTTTACATGAATAATGTTAATCTTCCATCCATTGTTTAAAAATATTTTCTCTTTAATTATGAAGAATGTGCTTAAAAACAAGGAAAATTCTCAACTGTTTTTGCAGCTACTTCATAACGGCTTGTTGAAATTAAAAGTAATGTTAACTTCTTTCTTCTTACTGCCTCAAATTTCATATTTCTGGTCTTAACAAGTCGCTTGATTCAGAGTTAGGATTATCACTACTGTCATTGAAAATCCCAGTCCTGTGTCTCTCAGTCCACTCCGCTCATCCGAAAAGTGGAAAATCCTGATTGGCTGAGAGCATTGCAAAAAGTGTAATACACCAGTGCAAAAGCTGTAATACCAGTTCAAATTACACATCGAAATTCTGGATTATGATCGGCTAATAAACAATAGGATTTGGTCTGAATCAATCAAATCTCTTGTTTTCAAATCAAGCGCGCGCCCAGGATGGCGCAATTTTACCCTGATTGCTTCATACGCATGCGTTTCTTCTGCTTGACCACCTCGAATTTTTTCATGTATATTATTAATAAGTAATCACATGATTTTTCTCGTGCAATTTGGTCGTCTTTGAAAAAAATTACTGGTGCTTAGTTATTCCGAATTGCACTCGAAATCATGTGATTACCATTATCTTTGTGCCATTTATTTACCTTCATTTGAAATGATAAATCTTGCAAATCGGTTAGCGGTGAATACAAATGTAAATAGTTCGAAGAATAAATAGACATGAGTTACCGTAAAATTCCGAAAATAAGCCCCTCCAAACTCGTAACGCAAAAACCCATCTGTTAAATCGCCGCTCCGTATATAAGCCCCGGGGGCTTAACACTGACCCCCGATCCATGGGATACCCAAACGGACTACCCTAAAAATACTATTTCAAGTGAGTAGTATTGGTTGTAAGCAGCGTCACAATTAGTACTAAGCCTAAACATGCATTTTAAACAGCGTTGGTCAACAATATTTAAGTCAAAACACCCATTTTAAAATGGTTACCTTTCAATAATTGTTGCACCAGTTTCGCTTCACTTACATGAAGTAATCGGCCGTCACAACAATTAATTCAAAGCTAACCTTTTTAAAATGGGTGCTTATACTTAAATACTGTTGACCAACACTGTTTAAAATGGATGTTCAGGCTTAGCACTAATTGTGACGCTATTTACGACCGATACTACTCACGTGAAATAGTATTTTTGGGGTAGTCCATTTGGGTAGTCCGTCGGGGTAGTCCATGGACCGGGGTCAGTGTTTTCGGCTTATACTTGGAAATTCCCTTCAAATACAAATAAAACAAAGCAAAACAAATTTTGTAACACAGAGTTTCCACTGTATATAAGCCCATCCACAAATAAGCCCCTGAAAAAGGGAATTTGAAAAAAATAAACCCCGGGGCTTATTTAGGAAATTTTACGGTAGTTTACAAATGGAAGGGTCGTTAAGCGCCTCAAAATCGTCATCGTCAGATAATTCAAACTTTTAAGAATTAACTGTGTTATTTGGGTTCTTTAGTTGAGCATTAATTGTTCAAAGCTGAGCTATTGTAGTTTCTGCTTGATCCAGTCCAAGATATCTTGCAAGACTTTGCTGGACAATTCCTGAATTTCATTAAATAGCTCGTGGCGTCCACCTTCGTACACCTAAGAGAGAAGGACCATTTATACATCGTCAGAACGAATTCCAACAGGAGGCTTTTGCTTAAACTACAAGCAATCCATTCTATGTTGAGGCGCGCCCTTGTAGAATTGTATGCTTTTGGTTCGACCTTGTTGAGTTGCGTCGTTGCTGTATAATAGGGGCTTCAAGATCACCCACAGTGACGTCATCAACGACGTCACCTCA
>OX421456.1:5336469-5341469 GCA_949126865.1 Montipora capitata | reverse complement strand
CAGGTGAATGCTGTCTCGTTCGGCAGACCTCAAAATACGGGGAAAGGTAAAGAGACCGCTCAAGGCAGAGGTAGAGGAAATAAGTCTGGTAAACATTCTGGTGGTTGTCAGGGTGCAAAGGTGATGAGATGTTTCCGTTGTAATTACAGTGACCACATCGCACGTGATCGGAATTGTCCAGCTCGCAACCAAAAGTGTAATTCGTGTGGGGAGGTTGGACATTTTGCTATTTGTTGCAAAACGAAGGAACGCAAAGCTCCTTCTCAAGATTCTGAGAAAAGGAAAGCCTCCGGGGGCAGAGCATATCAAGTGTCAGAAAATTCAGCTACTGGTGCCCAAAATTACTATGCGTTTGCAGTGGGAGCTGGTGAGTTTGCATGTGGTAGTGAAGTTGATTTGAAGGTTGGGGGAGTTGTGTTACCTGCCGTACTTATTGATTCTGGCGCTTCGTGCAATGTGATTGATCAGACGACCTGGGAAGCAATGAAGAAAGAGAGTGTACAGTGTGATTCCAAGAAATCAAGCAAAACGTTGTTTGCTTATGGTCAAAAGGAGCCAATTGAAGTGATTGGAACATTTGTGTCTGAAATTGTGTCTGGGGCCAATGGCAAGACGTGTGTTGATGAATTCACAGTTGTTAAGGGTCCAGGCAGATCTCTACTGGGAAAGAGCACAGCGGAGAAATTGGAAGTGTTGAGGGTTGGTCCCATGAAAGACGAAATATGTTCGTTAATGACAGAGGGCAATGGTGCTGATATTCGTGAGAAGTACGCAGAAGTTTTCACAGGGGTTGGGAAGCTGAGGGATTTCCAGCTGAAGCTTCATGTAAGAGATGATGTCACACCTGTCGCGCAACCGGTACGGAGGCTACCATTTGGACTGAGAAGCAAGGTTGACGAGAAGTTGGACGAGTTGTTAGCCAAGGACATCATCGAAGAAGTGTCACACAAACCTACTGAATGGGTGTCGCCATTGGTTGTGGTCCCAAAGGCAGACGGTGATATCCGGATTTGTGTGGACATGCGCAGGGCGAATATGGCAATAGAGAGGGAGAGACACCCCATCCCCACGCTTGAGGAAGTGTTATATGATCTTAATGGTTCAACTGTGTTCTCAAAACTTGATCTGAAATGGGGTTTTCACCAGGTGGAACTGGATGAAAAATCGCGCGATATTACAACATTTGTTACACACCGTGGCTTGTACCGATACAAACGTTTGATGTTTGGAATAACATCAGCGCCTGAAAAGTACCAGAAAATAGTTGCTGATGTTTTGCAGGGGTGTAAGGGTGTGGCTAACTTGGCAGATGATCTGATTGTACATGGTTGTGGTATTGAAGAGCACGACAGGAATTTGCATACTGTTTTAAAGCGGTTGGGAGAAAAAGGATTAACTCTGAATGGAACGAAATGTCAGTTTCGCCTTCCCAAGCTAACCTTTTACGGTCATGATCTGAGCAGCCAAGGTGTTACGCCCAGTGAAGAGAAAGTCGCTGCTATTATGAATGCAAGTCCTCCGCAAGATGCTTCAGAGGTCAGATCATTCGTTCAGCTGGTGCAGTATTCTGCAAAATTTCTCCCCAACTTCGCGCAAGAAGCAGAGCCGCTTAGGAGTCTCCTGAGGAAGAATGAGCCTTTCGTTTGGGGTGAAGCACAGGAAAGGTCGTTTCAGAAGTTAAAAGAGCTTGCTGCAGGGGCCAGCACACTTGCATACTTCAGAGGGGACTGCAATACACGAATCATTGCCGATGCAGGCCCACACGGTTTGGGTGCGGTGTTGACTCAACTTCAAGATGGGGAGTGGCGAGCAATCTCGTATGCATCCAGGAACCTCACTGAAGTAGAGCGAAGGTACAGCCAGACAGAAAAAGAGGCATTAGCCCTGGTATGGGCCTGTGAAAGGTTTAACATTTATGTATACGGACGCCAGTTTGAACTAGAAACCGACCACAAACCGCTTGAGTGCATTTTTGGCAGGCTCTCTAAACCATCGGCGCGTATAGAACGATGGGTTCTAAGGTTACAGGGTTACGATTACAAGGTCGTTTACCGACCCGGAAAAGCAAACATTGCTGACGCACTTTCGAGGCTTAATCAAGTCAACCCCAAAGACACAAGCGGAGAGGAGATTGACTTTGTTATGGCAGTCGCTCAAGGAAGCCTACCAGTGGCACTCTCGGCTAAACAAGTGGAAGAAGTGTCTGAGAACGATCCAGAGATGGTTAGCCTGAGACAGTACAATTTTAAGTGGAGACTGGTCTCAATGTAGGATGTCTGCGTATTTGTGTGTCAGGAACGAGCTATGCGTGTTAGGAAAACTTGTCTTACGTGGCACTCGAATTGTCATACCGGAGGCTCTAAGGGGAGAGGTCCTACGTCTTGCTCATGAGGGTCACCAGGGCATCGTAAAGATGAAGGCACGCCTCAGAACAAAGGTCTGGTGGCCAAAAATGAACTTAGACGCCGAACGAGTCTGCAAGTCTTGTCATGGATGTCAGGTTGTAGGGGAGTTACAGCCTCCAGAGCCAATGAAAAGAGTGGAACCACCTACCGGTCCTTGGCAGGATATAGCCATAGACTTGATGGGTCCTCTTCCGACGGGAGAAAGTTTGTTGGTAGTCGTGGACTATTTCAGCAGATTCTATGAGGTGGAAATCATGCGTTCGACCACGTCCAAGAAAGTGGTAGATGTACTGGCACAGATATTTTCAAGATATGGATATCCCTTTACTCTCAAGTCCGACAATGGTCCTCAGTTTTGCTGCGAGGAGTTTAAGACGTTCCTCTCAGACCACGGAATAGAACACCGGACATCTCCTCCGCTGTGGCCGCAGGCCAATGGGCATGTCGAGAGACAGAATAGAACGCTTCTAAAGGCTTTGAAAGTGGCTCACGTTGAAGGAAAAGAGTGGCGAAGAGAACTTAATAAGTTTCTGCTCGCGTACAGGAGCACACCACAAGTAAGCACAGGAGTTACTCCTGCTTTCCTCATGTTCGGTAGAGAATTGAAAACTAAATTTCCAGAGCTGAAGAGAGCTGATAACCTGTTGAATGAGGGTGTAAGAGATAATGATTGGAATCACAAGTTGATCCACAAGGCATATGCTGACAACAGACGAGGTGCTGTAGAAAATCCTGTGATGCCTGGAGACCAAGTTTTACTAAAGAACACGAAAACGTCTGGTAAGCTTGAAGCAAATTTTGAGAGTAAACCATACACAGTGCAAACTAAGGAAGGCCATGAGGTGACTGTTCGGTCGAAAGAGGGCGTGGAATACAGGCGGGACAGTTCTTTTGTTAAACGTTACAACCCACCAGAGGATACACAGGAGTTAACAGAAAATGTAAGTGAAAAGGCTGTTAGCTCAGCAGTTGGAGAGGCTGTAAGCCCAGCGGTTGCCCCAAGTACCTTGGAAGAAAGTACAGTAGCATCACGACCCAGCCGGAAAATCAGAATGCCGGAGAAATACAAGGATTATGTACTCTATCAAGTAGACTCTGTTGACGCATTGAGCCTGTGTTGAACTTTGGTAGACTTTGTTTAAGTTTAAGGATTAGTAGAACTGGACAGTATCCTTCTAGTTGCGAAGTCCGTGTGGAACGGTTTTTCATACTATGTATTTTGTTGACATTTGCCTTTCACTATATTCTGTTTCCAAAGAAAGGAAGGGATGTAATGTTTTGATAACCTTTTAACCGGAAATAACTCTAGTTTTCATACCGGAAGTCTATAGGAATCGCGGGCTTACTTAGATTCATGGGAAATGTGAAACCATGCTCTTTTATGTGTCATGGCATGCGAGTGAAGTAAAGTTTACTGTTGTGTTTAGTTCAATCTGTGTGATTCGTTGGCCATCGATACGCAATCTTTACAATCATGTAGATGAAGTAGTTAAGAAAATATCGAATGCTATTGGAGCTCTTAAACGAGTAAGACCATTTATATTAGGAAAGACCGCTCTCCAAATCTATCATGCGCTTATTCGGCCCCATTTTGATTATTGTAGTTCTGTTTGGGACGAATGCAACGTGACTCTGTGCGATAAACTGCAAAAATTGCAGAACAGGGCGGCTAGGGTTATCACCAAGAGTAGTTACGACGTGAATGCTAACCATCTTCTTACCTCACTCCGCCAGGACAATCTCGTTAAGCGTCGGAAAAAGCTTAAAGCCATCCTAATGTTTAAAATATTAAATGATCTTGCTCCAGATTATCTACAGGACCTGTTTTCAATTCGCACCACAAAATATAATGTCAGGAATTTAGAAATGAAGCTTAATTTGGCCAAACCAAACACCAATTATTTCTAGACAAGGACTTAAGCCCCTGCCAACGGAAAGCCAGAGAGGGAACGATCTGAAGTTTCTCGTACAAATGTACTTTGGACTGGAGGGAGGTTTCAACAAACTCCTTCGAAGCCGAGTCCTGTCGGCGAAGTCTTCCTCTGCCGAATAAGTCCGTAACTATCTCAGTCCACCTTGAATAAAATCTTAAATCAGCTCTACTGATCCAATCCATATTATTTCAAATATTCACCGTATAAAGCTGTTGTTATATAATCTAAAATTGACTCCATGTATATAAATGAAGAGATCGATAGGCTAGGGCTGAATGTCGATATCGAAGACGATCAACTGAAATTTCAATATCAGAGAGCACACAATTGCTATGACGTCGGGACACTAAAATTTTTCCCGCCCGCTGAATGCTGATTGGTCAATTCAAATTTCAGGCGCGCCAGCCGCATGCAAGGATATGCTTGCTGGATCATGCATATGAGACACCATTAGAAAATATCAAAACGGAACGCCAAAGCTGGCCAGAAAAGCCTTTAATATTAGAGAGATCTGTAACCCAGTATGTTGCTATGGTAACAAAACCGCTAAGCTCATCTTGTGGAGCACATTTAGTTGAATCTTGCTGCAAAGAATCAAACATTTCTGATACAAATTGGCTCAGATATCTTTTTTCATTATATTTGATTAAAATTTGGTTGA
>OX421456.1:5313969-5326469 GCA_949126865.1 Montipora capitata | reverse complement strand
AATGTCTAAACATTTTTTACATGAAAATATATACAAACAAAAAACAGATAATTTAAGTATAGTATAAAAGAAATGTAACGTAGAATTTATTAAGATAAAATGTGCGAGAGGAAATCTTTTTGTTTTAATTTGGAGTACTGCGGAATGGTGACCATCTCATTTTACAACATCCTCAGTTTCTTGGAATTTTAATTTTAATATATTGCTTGGGATTTTCCATGTCAATTAAGAGGAGGCTTTGTATGAGGAAGTATCCTTTATGAGAAGGGCTCGATTTCTTAGAATTTGTTTTAAGTGTAACTGGCACTTTCGAAATAACGAGGATATAAAAACCTAAAAACATATAGGCATTATTTAGACGCCAGCCAGCTAATTGGTATGAATTAACCCAATATTCGATATGCTGCTTTGATAAATAATTATGACCTTTTTAATTATGTAATTCTTATACACCCTTTTAATAAGTCTAATATATGCCGTTTTCCGCTAATGACGTTGAACTTCATTCAGAAATGTACAAAGGCTTAAAACAAGAAAAGAAATCGGAAAAGTTTTAGGCCTTTGTACATTTCTGAATAAAATTTGAAAGCATGAGTTGGATGTCATTAGCGGAAAACGGCATATATTAGACTTATTAAAAGGGTGTATAAACAGCTCAACTTCCTAGACATTTGCGACTGCCATCTGTGGTCACACATGATGGGTAGCTCCGCTATCTCGACCGAGAGCTCTTCTCTTGACAGAGGGAGAGAAGAGCTCTGGGCAACCCTGAAACAAATTGTCTTCTCATTGGTTTTCGTGAAGAACAATCAAAAGCGTCTCTGATTGGTGCATTGGCATGTTCGCACGAGGAGTGAGCAGGCGCCGTAAGGTTCAAATAGCCATTTTTTGGCTATAAGAACCCTACGGCGCATGTTCTCCTACATAGAGTTTCCCAGAGCCTTGGGTCGATCCGAGGCTGTGGTGACCACACCTGAAAAACTAGTTTCAGACTAGTTTCCGCAACCGACACACATAGGAAAAACGCATGGGAATTCTAACAGTTAAAATTGCCATGCTGTTGTAAGTTTCAAAATATTGATGACGCGTGGCAAATGATCATGCGCAAAAATTAAAAAAAACATGTTTGACAAGTCGAAACTGGACTGACTCATCCAATTCTTTGGATGAGCGGCAAAGCAAAGAATGTGGAGTCGGCGAGCAGAGTCTACTTTCCTCTTCCCGATTTATCTAGAAAGATAGAAAGAGACTCTGCTCGCAGGGTAGATGCAGGCACGATAGACAGCAATTTTAGTCTGGGTAGTTAGTTTCTTGTTCTCCCACACTCGAGCAGGTGGGCAAATAAATAGATTCATGACAACTGATATCACCAAATTGTACTAAGAAATTAAAGTTCAATAGTTGCAGCGTTGTAATAACCTTTGTTGCTAAAAAGTTGCGTACTAATTCCATGATTTAAAAACTTATTGAACACATCTTTCTTAATGGACGGTTTTATTGCCACGATAACCTGACATAATGTCTGACAACTGATATCACCAAATTGTACTAAGAAATTAAAGTTCAATAGTTGCAGCGTTGTAATAACCTTTGTTGCTAAAAAGTTGCGTACTAATTCCATGATTTAAAAACTTATTGAACACATCTTTCTTAATGGACGGTTTTATTGCCACGATAACCTGACATAATGTCTGAAAGTGCCGCTCACTCTAAATAGTTGGAACAAAAACCTTTTGTCAAAATCCAACTTCAAAATGATTACAATTTGCGTTAGAGCGTCGTCATCTGGAGAATTCTCAAATGAGAAATGGAAATCCCTTTTTGAGCACAGTTGATTGAGGGACTGGGTATAAAACTTGAAAACCCTCCAAAGCGAGAACAATGTTTTCGCAATCCATGTTGAATTGACCGTGACAGTGCAAAATCTTTTGTTTACGCTTCGCAGGGGTTCGCAAATAGGTTGAGCATAATTCAATCGAAAATTTTGATTGGTTGCCTTGAAGTTCTTGAGAGAAAGTGGGTTTTGTGCACCGTTAAGGCTACCCTGGGTGCCAGAGGTTCTATTTTTCTTTCGCGAGGAGCGAGCGGTTAAAACGAAGAGGCGAAAAATACCAACCTCTGATCACGGCGGTTTAGAATCTCACTTCCATGCAAATTCGGAATAAGATATCTTGCCAAACCGGTTTTCTACAGTGATGTCAATGTTGTACCCAATTAAAGTCCTTTGGGAATAGAACGTTTGCTTTTTATAGTTCCCATCGTGCAGCAACCATTCAAAAGCGACATGAAACCACAAACTAATTACCGTTGGTGGCTACGGTTTAGTTTTCTCACGTGTGACTAGTTTCTTACTCGAAACACGATATTTCTAGTGTTCACGGTTTTCGGATTTTCTTTCAGCTCTAGGATATACGAATCAATCAAGGCATTCAAGGGACAACTAACGACTACCATAGCATCTTTTGGATAATGAATCCACGATCATACAAATACGAACAAACTTTCGGCCAAGTTGAAATATCAAAGATTTGCGGCATCCAGCTGGCGGGATCACAAACACATCCTCACGCTTGATGAAATTCCTGAACAGGTTTCAATTCCAAAATCTCCAAAAATCCAGAATTTGCTGTGTATTGTACTGTGCTAACCTCTAAATACTCGCTCGAATTCACAGCCTTCCACCGCCTTGCGCTCAAAACCGGTTTTCTGGCCACTGGTGTGCACTATCGCCGTTCAACCAGTGAAATTGAGTGTTAGATTGTTTTTACTCGGAAAGAACTGGCACTGACTATGAAACCAATCAGTGACCGTGTTCATAATCACAAATCTTGGAAGTGAGATTCTTAACCGCCTTGACCAGAGGTTGGCATTTTTCGCCTCTCCGTTTTAACTGCTCGCTCCTAGCGAAAGAAAAATAGAACCTCTGGCACCCAGGGTACGTCAAGGCCAAAAATACAGACAGAAACATGAAACAAAAAGACTTATCGAGTTTCATAACCATCTCAATGCGTTAACTATGGTTTGAGTCAAACGATAAACATCAGGTGGAAATTTAAATTTGGCGAAAAATTGATGGAACCTTTTTTATTCAAGTTCATTTCCTGCTGTTAGCATAGAACTAGATTAGGCAAATTCTGCAAAAAGAGAAGTGAGTTCACGAGTGTAAGAGAATTTGAAGTGTTCCGTTGGCTGTTCATCGGAAACGCTAAACAAACTGTCAAGGCTTGCTTTATTTCAAAACGAAATAAAATATGTAAAAAAGACAAACGACGTTTTAAGTTAGTGTCATATTTGGTTCTACAAGCGCATTTTGCCAAAACATGTTGCCAAAGCTGAATTATTGGGAGGTTGTTCCAGGAGTCTTGGGTAAAAATAGAAGAATGCCTACTGCAAATGAGGATCACGGAAACAAAGAGAAATCACCATAGGGGACAACGCAGCATAAAGCATTCTTAAAAATGTAACCGAACAAAGACCTTTTTAAGGGAAACCTAAACAACAACCCCACCTCTTTTTTCCTCACTGTTTCTCTAAGAGGGCTGGTGGAGATTCCCGGACTGTAGTTTGGGGTAGTACGAGGCAGGTGGCAGAATTTTTATGCAAACACGACAGTCAGTCTACGCTGCTAAAGTTAGAGCCGCCCTTCAATTTACATCAATAAACACTAACCAATCATTATTAAATATGCTAGAAAGGCGGCGTGTTCAGTGCTTAGAGCGTTAGGTTTGCATGCGGTTGCCCCTGGTTCAAAATCCCGTTCTGACCTCTGGTGTGGATATATTTCCGGTTGTCTCGAATTCAACTCTACCACGCTTTATAAACAGCCCAACTCGTTGTCTCCTGCCAGTTAGGATTCTTAATCATGTTTCTGTTAAGTTTGAATTGTTTCTTTCAGGTTATTAAAAGTGGGGTGCCAGTGAACTAGCTTGATCAACTATAAACAAAGCGTTTTTACAGAAAGTTCTTTTTTATGTCGGGTTAAAGCAAATAATTGCGACAACAAAACATCTGCTGACAGCAAACGACAATCAATACTTTTAAATACTAGGTGACCAAATGATCGTTTCACAAATGCTCACGTTTTCTAGAAGAGCTGACGTATTGACAAAGACAAAAATCTACCCAGCTCTACCAGCGTATGATGGTCGACTATAGTAGCGCGCGGTTTATTCTCTTAATGGTCAGCATTCCATTTTTTATGATCGGATTTCTTGGAAATATGCTGGTTGTCAGAATCGTTCACAAAACACGAGAAATGCATTCAGTCACGAACTATCTCTTAGCAAACTTGGCTGTCAGTGATGGACTCACCATTTTTTCCTTATGGACTTCTATGTTGCTGCAAGAGCTTTTACCGAAGTTTGATTGTAGGTTCATGGAGTTGACGTATTTAATCGTCCCCGTTTCCTCCTTCACCTTAATGGTTCTAGCAATTGAAAGGTACCATGCCTTGTTAAAGCCATTTAGAACAGTCTTACGCTTAAAACAAGAGAATGTGAAAAGAGCTATCGCAATTATTTGGATCTCAAGCGTTCTTACTTCCCTGCCGAAGGCGATCATGGAGTCGAAATTCAATAATGCTCTCGATTCCTGCCTTCCATCAAGCGAAGTGTACTTTCTTATGTGGTGTTCAATGGTCGGGTACATTCCCCTAGCAGTTTTTCTTTATTGTTATGGATCCCTGATCAAAGGAATCTACTTTGACAAAACAATCTTTGCTTCGCCCGCAGACAGACAAGAAGACAGATCTTGTGAAAAACAGAAACTTGTAATAACATTTATGCTGGCAACTGCAGGTTTTGTAGTCGGTTACGGACCAGCCGTTACCTTTTACACACTTGTTGTTATCGGAGATACTCAAGGAAATTACTTTTCTGTCCTTTCGCCCGTAATAGACTTCACTTTCCTTTGTAGCTTGTGTTTGAATCCCTTTTTATATGCTTTTCGCAGTACGAACTTTCGACAAGGATTTAAACGGATACTATTCTGTAGACTTCCACAAACCCAGAACGAGATGTTGCAACAGCCGTAATGAACGAAATACTAATTTTTATTCTTAGGACTTCTACTTGTAAAATCTATTTTGGAGCCATTGATCGACTCGCGACGCGATCATAACTTTCTGTCACCTGGCCGTTGTTGAATGGCCTGCTGAACTGCATCCAGACCGTCTGCATGCCGTATACTTCAGTGGTAGAGCAGAGTCAGCGTGATTATAAATTTGGGTCCTGTTAAGGACCACTCGGATCATAAGGAGCTTAAGCCGACTCAGGAATTCTCGGCTGGACGTCTCCTAACGGTGTAGATATCCGTCAACAAAGGCTAAAAACATAACACAAAAGGTGTTTTGTATTCAGAAAAGTGTTAACGCATTATTCAGGATCGATCAGATTGTACTGTGAACTTACGTTAAGCGAAAAAAGTAGTTATTTTTTATTGAATGACCATATTTAGGGGCGAGATGAATTTTGTGGCGAACACAAATCTATTTCAGTTCGTTTGCGCGCATCGACAGTGGCGGTTAGTGCTGGGACACGGAACCATTTTTCGTTCTATAGGATTCATGGATTAACTCTCTCACCCGGGGAAAAATGGTACAGCCTGGCTTTCAAATAAACTGGTTGTTCGAAATTTTAGCGAATATGTCGAAGGAAAGTTTTTTCAGCTCTTTTGAAGCGAGATTTGACGCCTTCAAGTCGGTAATTTTTTGCGGGAAAATGGTGATCACGTTCCGAAATTCTGCGGTCTAATCTGCTGATCGCGGGTCGCAGGTCACAGGTCGCAGGTCATTGTTTCACCAATACAGAAAGTACCCTAAACATTCTTAAAAGCTAACCTTAGGCCTAAAAACGTTTGTTTAGGCCTAATTAGGCCTAAGGTTAGCTTTTAAGACTTTTTGGGATACTTTCTGTATTGGTGAAACAATGACCTGCGACTTGCAGATTAGACCCGCCGTCCGAAATTCTGGTAAAAACGTGGACGAAGCTTACGGAATAACTTTGGTTGGCCTCTGTGGGGGGATTAATTGAGCAGTCGTCGTCTGAATGTCATGGATTTGTGTATTCAGATGTTTTCAAGCGAGTTATGGAGGCAGTAAACAATGTTGATGTCGGGGAATTCGGTGCTGGAAGCCCTCCCGGTATACAGGCTCACGCTCAAACGTTGAGGTAAAATAATTGCTGTTAGGTTCAATTTCATGATATCAGGATATCATGATAGCAGGAAAACGATAAGTATGTGATTAATATTGTATGTGCCTGCCTGTGACATGCTGGGAAATCAATTAGCCCGCAATGAAATTTTACACAGCTACAATTGGGCATTCTAAATTTCCCAGTTCCACAATTATCGAGTTCCATAAGTATAAAACTTAAAAATGGTTTGCTTTAAAATCAGGAAAAAACTAATTCACGGGTGCTGTTGAGAAAAGTGTATGCCAGGCAAAACAAGTTGCATCTCGGTAGCCTGAAAGTTAACTGAGAAATAATTTGCCTGTGTTTAAATTAACAAATACACCAATACATCCCTAACGTTTAATGTTAAACCGGAGAATTAGGGAAGCAGATGTTCGAAGGAGTAATATCTGTTGAGTTTTATGCCTCAGTTATCGAGTTCCATAAGTATAAAACTTAAAAATGGTTTGCCTTAAAATCAGAAAAGAACCAATTCACCGTTGCTGTTGAGAAAAGTGTATGCCAGGCAAAACAAGTTGCATCTCGGTAGCCTGAAAGTTAACTGAGAAATAATTTGCCTGTGTTTAAATTAACAAATACACCAATACATCACTAAGGTTTCATGTTTAACCGGAGAATTAGGGAGGCAGATGTTCGAAGGAGTAATAGTTGTTGAGTTTTATGCCTCAGTTATCGAGTTCCATAAGTATAAAACTTAAAAATGGTTTGCTTTAACATCAGAAAAGAACCAATTCTCCGTTGCTGTTGAGAAAAGTGTATGCCAGGCAAAACAAGTTGCATCTCGGTAGCCTGAAAGTTAACTGAGAAATAATTTGCCTGTGTTTAAATTAACAAATACACCAATACATCACTAAGGTTTCATGTTTAACCGGAGAATTAGGGAGGCAGATGTTCGAAGGAGTAATAGTTGTTGAGTTTTATGCCTCAGTTATCGAGTTCCATAAGTATAAAACTTAAAAATGGTTTGCTTTAACATCAGAAAAGAACCAATTCTCCGTTGCTGTTGAGAAAAGTGTATGCCAGGCAAAACAAGTTGCGTCTCGGTAGCCTGAAAGTTAAGATATAATTTGCCTGTGTTTAAATTAACATTTACACCAATACATCACTAACGTTTTATGTTTAACCGGAGAATTAGGGAGGCAGATGTTCGAAGGTGTGATAGATGTTCAGTTATATTTCAATTTGATTTATTGTGCCTCTGGACCGTATTTTGACTCGTCACTCATAATTATTTAAAAGTAATTTGAGATATTTGTCGTCATTAAAAACTTTATGACGAAGTCGGCCCAACAAATGTGTCGAGATTAACACCTCTCTCTCCTTTGTCTCTCGCTCTGCCTCATAGTGTGAGTCTTGTTACAACTCCCACTGAGATTTAGGTAATTTTTTTTTACCTAAACAGCGGGAACCCACATTCCTGACCCAAGTTAAGCTCTTCATGTTTCCGAATATCCCCGAGTCACCACTGAACTGAAAAACGTAGATCTCTTCATATCTGTAGAATGGTTCGTAGTAGCATTTTTAACTTTTTAATGGTATCCTTCTATCGGATAATGAAGAAAACAATGACATATCTACAAAAATGTTAGTATCCTATAGCATTTTGTTCTAATCAAGAACTGGACACGCCCAAGTTAATTTATAATAAAGAGAAAGGAAATACAAGATTCTTTTGAATCTTTCTTCTAGAGTTTTTAAGGCGGGAAGAGACTCTGGCCGAATATTTGATCAAATAAACATGAGAAACATTAATTTTAATGTATTGACTGATAATGCAATAAAATTGATAACGATGAAGAGGAATTATTTATAAATGAAAGTTACAAAAATTAAGCTAGGGAATTATATTATTTCTCTTTTAGTGAAATATGTCGAATAAAGGGCTGTTTTAAATGTGAAAAATTGCACCTGTAACAATGCAATACTGGTTTCAATTGAAGACCATTGTAATATACTTAGGGTCTAGGTCTCTCGCAACTTTACTGCACATGCGCATTGTGGTTGGTATTATTAAAATGGCGATCCCATATTGACCTGTGGGTTCGGTGGATGTAAGACTAGGAAGTTCCATCATTTTACTCCAACTTTAATTGATCTGAATTGGCTTCCTATTAGGAATTGTATTATTTTTAAGATTCTTCTTTTAGTTTATAGATCTCTTAATGCTAAGGCTCCACCGTATTTGTCTGATCTTTTATCTTTTCGTAGGAGCTCTTATTCTTTGAGATCTGTTAGCAATGGTGACCTTGTAGAACCATCTTCAAACATGCGAACTTATGGAGATCGATCGTTTGTAGTATGTGCCCCTAGATTGTGGAACTCTTTGCCTCTTCAATACGTAGGAGTTCATCTGTTGACATTTTTAAAAATGCTTCAAAATCTTATCTTTTTAAAACGTTTGTCAGGGGATGTTTGTAAATTTAGTTTGTTTTAAAATTCATTTTTATTTGTTGTTGTCCGTATACGGACAATTTATTGGAGTTGTGCGCTATAGAGATTTATAGATATTATTATTATTATTATTATTATTTCTATTATTACTATTATTATTATTATTATTATTATTATTGTTGTTGTTGTTATTATTATTATTATTATTATTTGCATTAAAACAATGGATATCCCTTTCACTGAAGCATGAGACAGTTCCAGGAGTAATTAACTTGTATTGTTTTTTTTTTTATGTAAAGACCCCCTCCCCCCACAAAATAAAATGTCCTGCATTATGGGATGGTGAAAGTAGTCAATTAGAAGGATACCTGGTTTAACGCTCCCAGTTGCACGATCCTACTTTTAAAGATAGCTCACAACTGAACGGGCTAACAGTGAAATCAACAACAAACCAATTGAATTTTAAAAAAGCATTCTCCCGGCACTGGAACTCGCTGCCAGAGACATTCGCGATTTGACCACGATATGGTTATTGAAGTCAAAATTGCTCCTATATTTTTTAAATCTTGATGAACATGCACTTGTTTGTAGTATCCGTTAGTCTTTCTATTCCTGATTTAAACTTGATCATGTGTATATTTGTAATGATACTATTAAGACGAAGAGGTTATTTTGGAAAACATTATATACCCATGATAGTCAGTCTTTTTGAAGAAGGTATATATATTGTCCACACATTTTTTACATGAAAATATATACAAACAAAAACACATAATTTAAGTATATTATAAAAGAAATTTAACGTAGAATTTATTACGATAAAATGTGCGAGAGGAAATCTTTTTGTTTTAATTTGGAGTACTGCGGAATGGTGACCATCTCATTTTATTACATCCTCAGTTTCTTGGAATTTAATATATTGCTTGGGATTTTGCATGTCAATTAAGAGATGTCCGAAAATATCCCGGCTGTTTGTTTTCGTTTTGTGGGTTTGTGGCTATTGGTCACGCGTGACTGACACCGCATACATTTAAATTTTTAACGCATGCTGAATACGAAATGTGGAGGCGGCGAGCAGAATCTACTTTCCTCTTCCCAACTTATCTAGGAAGATCGAAAGAGACTCTGCTGGCAGGGTAGATGCAGGCACGATAGACAGCAATTTTAGTCTGGGTAGGTAGTTTTTTGTTCTTCCACACTCGAGCAGGTTTAAAACGGTGAGCAAATAAATAGATTTATGACAAGTGATATCGCCAAATTGTACTAAGAAATTAAAGTTCAATAGTTGCAACGTTTTAATAACCTTCATTGCTAAAAAATCGCGTACTAATTCCATGATTAAAAAAGTTATGGAAATTTCAATTTTGCAAAAATTGTATGGAACCTTTTTTATTCAAGTTTATTTCCTGCTGTTAGCATAGAACTAGATTAGGCAAATTCTGCAAAAAGAGAAGTACGATCACGAGTGCAAGAGAATTTAAAGTGTTCCGTTGGTTGTTCATCGGAAACGCTAAACAAACCGTCAAGGCAGTTTATTTCAAAACGAAATAAAATATGTAAAAAAGGCAATCGACGTTTTAAGTTAGTGTTCTAAGTTTTAAGTTAGTTCTACAAGCGCATTTTCTTTCCCCGTGTATAAAAGATGTTGCCAAAAAGCTGAATTATTGGGAAGTTCTTCCAGGTGTCTTGGGTAAAAATAGAACAATGCCCACGGCAAATGAGGATTACGGAAACAAAGAGAAATCACCATAGGGGCCAACGCAGCACGAAGCATTCTTAAAAATGTAATCGAACAAAGATCGGAATATCGGTTCAAGAAAGTAGCTTTTTAAGGGAAATATAAACAACAACCCCACCTCTTTTTTCCTCACAGTTTCTGTAAGAGGGCTGGTAGAGATTCCCGGACTGTAGTTTGGGGACGTACGAGGCAGGTGGCAGAATTTTCATGCAAACGCGACAGTGGGTCTATGCTGCTAAAGTTAAAGAGTCGCCCTTTCTTCAATTTACATTATTAAATATGCTAGAGAGGCGGTGTGTTCATTGGTTAGGGCGTTGGGTTTGCATGCGGTTAGCAAATCCCGTTCTAACATCTGGTGTGGATTTATTTCCGGTTGTCTCGGATTCAACTCTACCACGCTTTGTAAACAGCCTAACTGGTTGTCTCCTTCCAGTTAGGATTCTTAATCATGTTTCTGTTTAGTTTGAATTGTTTCTTTCAGGTTATTAAAAGTGGGGTGCCAGTGAACTAGCTCACTTTTGATGTCGGGTGAATGCAAATAATTGTGACAACAAAACATCTGCTGACAGCAAACGACGATCAAGGGTACTTTTAAATGCAAAATCACTAAACGATCGTTTCATAAATGCTCAGCTTTTCTAGAAGAGAGCTAACGTATTGACAAAGACAAAAATCTACCCTGCTGATGGCCGACTATAGTAGCGCGCGGTTTATTCTCTCTATGGTCAGCATTCCATTTTTCATGATCGGATTTCTTGGAAATGTGCTGGTTATCAGAATCGTTCACAAAACACGAGAAATGCATTCAGTCACGAACTATCTCTTAGCAAACTTGGCTGTCAGTGATATACTTAGCATTTTGTCGCTATGGCCTTCTATGTTGCTGCACGACTTTTTACCGAAGCTTGATTGTACGTTGATAAAGTTGAAGTACTTTATCGTCCCCGTTTCCTCCTTCACCTTAATGGTTCTAGCAATTGAAAGGTACCATGCCTTGTTAAAGCCATTTAGAACAGTCTTACGCTTAAAACAAAAGAATGTGAAAAGAGCTATCGCAATTATTTGGATCTCAAGCGTTCTTACTTCCCTGGATGTGATCATGGAGTGGAAATTCAGTGATGCTCTCGATACCTGCCTTCCTTCAAGCAAAGTGCATTTTTTTTTTAGGTCTTCAATGGTCGTGTACATTCCCTTAGCAGTTTTTCTTTATTTTTATGGATCCCTGATCAAAGGGCTCTACTTTGACAAAACAATCTGTGCTTCGCCCGCAGACAGACAAGAAGACAGATCTTGTGAAAAAAAGAAACTTATAATAACATTTATGCTGACAACTGCAGGTTTTGTAGTCGGTTACGGACCAGCCGTTACCTTGTACACCCTTGCTGTTATCGGAGCTACTCAAGGAAAGTACTTTTTCGTCCTTTCGCCCGTAATAGAGTTCACTTTCTTTTGTAGCTTGTGTTTGAATCCTGTTTTATATGCTTTTCGCAGTACGAACTTTCGACAAGGATTTAAACGGATAATATTCTGTCGACTTCCACAAACCCAGAACGAGATGTTGCAACAGCCGTAATGAACGAAATACTAATTTTTATTCTTAGGACTTTTACTTGTAAAATCTTTTTTTGAGCCATTGATCGACTTGCTACGCGATCATAACTTTCTGTCACCTGGCCGTTGTTGAATGGCCTGTTGAGCTGCATCCAGACGGTCTGCCGTATACCTCAGTGGTACAGCAGAGCATAGTTAATCGAGGGATGCATTAACTATGAGCAGAGGCAGCATGGACCACTCGAATTTTTCTGAATATCCCCGAGTCACCACTGAACTGAAAAGGTAGATCTCTTCATATCTGTACAAAGGTTCGTAGTAGCATTATTTCAATTTTTAATGGTATCCTTCTATCGGATTATGAAGGAAAAAAATGACATATCTACAAAAATGTTAGTATCCTATAGCATTTTGTTCAAATCAAAAACTGGACACACCCATGTTAATTTATAATAAAGAGAAAGGAATACAAGATTCTTTTGAATCTTTCTTCTAGAGTTTTTAAGGCGGGAAGGGACTCTGGCCGAAGATTTGGTCAAATAAACATGACAAACATTAATTTTAATGTGTTGACTGATAATGGAATAAAATTGATAACGATGAAGAGGAATTATTTATAAACGAAA
>OX421456.1:5288969-5308969 GCA_949126865.1 Montipora capitata | reverse complement strand
CCGTACGGCCCTGCTAGGAACACGTACTGCTCCGTGCGATGCAAGTTTAGGGGATTTCGTCGCTTTTAAACATCCAAGTAATTTACAGCTAGAAAAGCAAATGCAAACAAGATATTAGATAAATTTTCTGTGCATATTTTTGTTTTTTATTTTGTCCTAACTTCATCCTCTGAGTGCTCTTAAACAGTGTAAAGAGCCCATATGATAAAATGCTTATCGACTGAGTTTAGGTCGGGCCGGACGGGAAAATATTTGGCCCTCGGCCATAGCGCACGGAACGAGCGCAGCGAGGTCCTTACGCCATGACCGAGTCAATAGTACATAGTCAATAAGTACATAATTAGACATCATTTACAGTTTTAACTCCTAGCTTTTTTCGCACTTCTTTTGTACTTTAGTTTTATGAGCAAAAAAATTTTCGCACCACTTTTGGTATATATTCCCATTCACGCCCCACCAGGCTTTTTCACTGGTTAAAGGTTATAGACTGATACCCGAAAGGTAGTGTTCTAAATCTTTAAACCAGAGAACGTTTTTGTCTGACCACTTTTTAAATATTTTCTATCCTGGTTACAGCTCTATTTTGACTGAATTATGCAAACTGATTCTCATTCTCAGGCTGTGCTGACAAATAACTTACATTTCAGCCGAAAGGCTGAATTGCGTAAATATTAATAACTATAAGTAAATATTAACTATAGTAAATATGAACTAACATGTAATAAAATAGGATAAGGAAATAATATACTTCTAAACACGTGATAAGATATTTGATAAAATACCTATGTATAAGAATAATTAAAATCTATATTAAACGTGACACTTTTTCATAGCTGGTATTAAAAGTATTCTTAAACCTGTTGGTACTTATATGAGGTAGCGCAAAATTACGCCGCTTATGTCTTAAATTGTACTGGTGAATGTTCCTCGGAAGCAGTATGATGTAACTTATTTGATAGATTTGCTATGATATTATTAAAAGATTTTCTACAGAGTTCAGTTCTTCTATCATATAAGGAACTCATGTGAAATAGCTCTAGATTCTTGTTGTAACTGTTTCCAGGTTCAATAATTGAGAGCGTCCTCTTTTGTACATGTTCTAGATCACCGAAATCATGTAAAAAGGAACGCGTATTCCGTACATTCGGATTACATTATGTTTGGTTCATTGTGCCATCGGGAGAAGAAAAGTAAAGAACAATGAATAGAAAGCTATTTTAAGTCTGTTATTGTGAACTGCAGGCCTCCAAACTTGCGCCATAGTTAGCCTGAAAGAAGAAGTCATAATAATATCGTATCATTTTCCATAATCATGATAATAATTTATGTCTTTATTGTAAAGTTCAGGAAACTGAAACCTGGAAAATGTCACAAGTCAGAAGGATAATAAATGAATGTAATGAACTTTTTACTATTTTCAACTTTTTCATTTCACAATTTTCCAACACTTACGACGAGTTGGAGGTTATTATTTGACAAAAGAAATCAATTTTTATTTGTTAGATAGTAACTCAGGTAAAGAACCTGAACAAATGCTATCATCGCTAACTTTTTAAAATGCACCCCAAAACTGCGTAGAATCAAAAACATAAGTACAACGGTGTAAAAGCCAGTCTTCGTTTGGAGGTTTATACCGTGCGAGCAGAGTCTCTTTCGATCTTCCTAGATAGGTTGGGAAGAGGAAGGTAGTTTCTGCTCGCCGCCTCCACATTTTGTATTAAGCATGCGTTAAAAATTTAATTGTATTCGGTGTCAGTCACGCGTGACCAATAGCCACAAAACCACAAAACGAAAACAAACAGTTAGGATATAACGAACAACTCGGGCAAACACACGACAATCAAGGAATCATTTCATCGGAAACTCAAGATAGTCCATACTCTTAAAATGCCATTTCATTTTTTACTGATAGTTTTATAGGTTTCTGTCAGACTAGTTTCTGTAACCGACACACATAGGAAAAACTCATGGGAATTCTAACAGTTCAAATTTAAAAAAGTTATTGAACACATCTTTCTTAATGGACGATTTATTGCCACGATAGCCTGACATGATGTCTGAAAGTGCCGTTCACTCTAAAAAGTTGGAACAAAAACCCGTTGTCAAAATCCAACTTGAAAATGATTACAATTTGCATTAGAGCGTCATCTGGAGAATTCTCAAATGAGAAATGGGAAGCCCCGTTTGAGCACAGTTAATTGAGGGACTGGTTATAAAACTTGAAAACCTTCAAAAGCGAGAACGATGTCGCAATCGATGTTGAATTGACCGTGACAGTGCACAATCTTTTGTTCACGCTTCGCAAGGGTTCGCAAATAGGTTGCGCATAATTTAATCAAAAAATTTGATTGGTTATCTTCTTGATAGAAGGTGTGTTTTGTACACGGTCAAGGCCAAAAATACAGACAGAAACATGAAACAAAAAGACTTGTCGAGCTTCATAACCATCTCAATGCATTAACCATGGTTTGAGTCAAACGACAAACGTCGGGTGGAAATTTAAATTTTGCCAAAAATTAATGGAACCCTTTTTATTCAAGTTCATTTCCTGCTGTTAGCATAGAACTAGATTAGGCAAATTATGCAAAAAGAGAACTGTGTTCACGAGTGCAAGAGAATTTGAAGTGTTCCGTTGGCTGTTCATCGGAAACGCTAAACAAACTGTCAAGGCTTGCTTTATTTCAAAACGAAATAAAATATGTAAAAAAGACAAACGACGTTTTAAGTTATAGTCATATTTGGTTCTACAAGCGCATTTTCTTTCCCCGTGCATAAAACATGTTGCCAAAAAGCTGAATTATTGGGAGGTTGTTCCAGGTGTCTTGGATAAAAATAGAACAATGTCCACGGCAAATGAGGATTACGGAAACAAAGAGAAATCACCATAGGGCACAACGCAGCATAAAGCATTCTTAAAAATGTAACCGAACAAAGACCTTTTTAAGGGAAACCTAAACAACAACCCCACCTCTTTTTTCCTCACTGTTTCTCTAACAGGGCTGGTAGAGATTCCCGGACTGTAGTTTGGGGTAGTATGAGGCAGGTGGCAGAATTTTTATGCAAACGCGACAGTGAGTCTATGCTGCTAAAGTTAAAGAGTCGCCCTTCAATTTACATCAATAAACATTAACCAATCATTATTAAATATGCTAGAAAGGCGGCGTGTTCAGTGCTTAGAGCGTTAGGTTTGCATGCGGTTGCCCCTGGTTCAAAATCCCGTTCTGACTTCTGGTGTGGATATATATCCGGTTGTCTGGGATTCAACTCTACCACGCTTTGTAAATAGCCAACTGGTTGCCTCCTGCCAGTTAGGATTCTCAATCATGTTTTTGTTAAGTTTGAATTGTTTCTTTCAGGTTATTAAAAGTCCGGTTCCAGTGAACTAGCTTGATGAACTATACAGAAAACTTTACAGAAAAGTCATTAAACTGTCAGGTTAAAGCAAATAATTGCGACAACAAAACATCTGCTGACACCAAACGACGATCAAGAATACTTTAAAATGCTAAATGATTAAACGATCTTTTCACAAATGCTCACGTTTTCTAGAAGAGAGCTAACGTATTGACAAAGGCAAAAATCTACCCTGCTGTACCAGCGTATGATGGCCGACTATAGTAGCGCCCGGTTTATTCTCTCTATGGTCAGCATTCCATTTTTCATAATCGGATTTCTTGGAAATGTGCTGGTTATCAGAATCGTTCACAAAACACGAGAAATGCATTCAGTTACGAACTATCTCTTAGCAAACTTGGCTGTCGATGATGTACTCACCATTTTTACCCTGTGGCCTTATATGTTGCTGCACGACTTTTTAAGGAAGTTTGATTGTAGGTTGATCAATTTGAAGTGTTTTATCGTCCCCGTTTCCTCCTTCACTTTAATGGTTCTAGCAATTGAAAGGTACCATGCCTTGTTAAAGCCATTTAGAACAGTCTTACGCTTAAAACAAGAGAATGTGAAAAGAGCTATCGCAATTATTTGGATCTCAAGCGTTCTTACTTCCCTGACGAATGTGATCATCGAGTCGAAATTCAGTGATGCTCTCGATACCTGCCGTCCATCAAGCGAAGTGTACTTTTTTATTTGGTCTTCAATGGTCGTGTACATTCCCTTAGCGGTTTTTATTTATTGTTATGGATCCCTGATCAAAGGACTCTACTTTGACAAAACAATCTGTGCTTCGCCCGCAGACAGACAAGAAGGCAGATTTTGTGAAAAAAAGAAACTTGTAATAACATTTATGCTGGCAACTGCAGGTTTTGTAGTCGGTTACGGACCAATCATTACCGTTTACACCCTTTTTTTTATGGGAGCTACTCAAGGAAATTACTCTTCTGTCCTTCCGCCCGTAATAGAGTTTACTTTCTTTTGTAGCTTGTGTTTGAATCCTGTTTTATATGCTCTTCGCAGTACGAACTTTCGACAAGGATTTAAACGGATAATATTCTGTCGACTTCCACAAACCCAGAACGAGATGTTGCAATAGCTGTAATGAACGAAATACTAATTTTTATTCTTAGGATTTCTACTTGTAAAATCTTTTTTTGAGCCATTGATCGGCACGCGACGCGATCATAACTTTCTGTCACCTGGCCGTTGTTGAATGGCCCGCTGAAGTGCATCCAGACGGTCTGCCGTATACCTCTGTGATAGAGCAGAGGCAGCATGATTATAAATTTGAGTCCTGTTCAGGATCACTCGGATTTTTCCGAATATCCCCGAGTCACCACTGAACTGAAAAACGTAGATCTCTTCATATCTGTAGAAAGGTTCGTAGTAGCATTATTAATTTCAATTTTTAATGGTATTATTCAATCGGATTATGAAGAAAAAAATGACATCTCTACAAAAATGTTAGTATCCTATAGCATTTTGTTCAAATCAAGAACTGGACACACCCATGTTAATTTATAATAAAGAGAAAGGAAATACATGATTCTTTTGAATCTTTCCTCTAGAGTTTTTAAGGCGGGAAGGGACTCTGGCCGACGATTTAGTCAAATAAACATTACAAACATTAATTTTAATGTATTGACTCATAATGGAATAAAATTGATAACGATGAAGAGGAATTATTTATAAATGAAAGTTACAAAAATTAAGCTAGAGAATTATATTCTCTCTCTTTCAGTGAAATATGTCGAATAAAGGGCTGTTTTAAATGTGAAAAATTGCACCTGTAACACTGAATGCAATACTGGTTTCAATTGAAGACCATTGTTAATATACTTAGGGTCTAGGTCTCTCGCAACTTTACTGTGCGTGCGCATTGTGGTTGGTATTATTAAAATGGCGAGCCCATATTGACCTGTGAGTTCTGTGGATGTAAGACTAGGAAGTTCCATCATATTACTCCAACTTTAATTGATCTGCATTGGCTTCCTATTAGGAATCGTATTACTTTTAAGATTCTTCTTTTAGATTATAAATCTCTTAGAGTGGTTTTCAATTGAGTGTCGAAAGTAATTAGATAATTACTTTGGTTTATGATTACTTCACTCAGTGATTGGTTCAAAGTTCTCGCGCCACTTTTTCAACCAATCAGAAGTGAAACCAAAACTAATCGTGCCTCGAGCGTGCACATTTTCCCGCTCTTTGTGTCTGCTACGTTTAATTACTTCGAGTTTTGATTGGTTTACTGGATTGTCTCCGTCCTTTTTGATTGGCCAAAGTAATTACTTTGGTTTTGGTTTTACGGCACTCATTCTAAAACCGCTCTATGCTAAGGCTCCTTCGTATTTGTCTGATCTTTTATCTTTTCGTAGGAGCTCTTATTCTTTGAGATCTGGTAGCAATGGTGACCTTAAGCTTGTAGAACCATCTTCAAACATGCGAACTTATGGAGATCGATCATTTGTAGTATATGCCCATAGACTGTGGAACTCTTTGCCTCTTTCAATACGTAGGAGTTCATCTGTTGACATTTTTAAAAATACTTCAAAATCTTATCTTTTTAAAAAGTTTGTCAGGGGACGTTTGTAAATTTAGTTTGTTTTAAAATTCATTTTTATTTGTTGTAAAGCGCTACGGACAATTTATTGGAGTTGTGCGCTATAGAAATTTATTATTATTATTATTATTATTATTATTATTATTATTATTATTATTATTATTATTATTATTATTATTATCTGTTGTATTGAATCGCTTTCCAGTTTACAATTTGTTTTGAAACTTGCTGCGGACAGTGTCTAGGCAACAGTTCCTGGACTAAAAAAAATGTGTGTTTCATTGTCTTAAACTGTAGAATTTTTTGGTGATTTCACAGTTCTCTGATATAATCCACTTCTGACAGTTGGTTAGCACTTTAGTAACATCCTTCTTGTGGGCTAGATCAGAGAGTTCTTTCTTTAGGGTGGTGTTGAAATCTCCCAGGAAGTTAAACACTATATTGGTTTGCTTGATCGTATTATTATTATTATTATTATTATTATTATTATTATTATTATTATTATTATTATTATTATTATTATTTGCATTAAAACAATGGATATCCCGTTCACTGAAGCATGAGACAGTTCCAAGAGTAATTAACTTGTATTGTTTTTTTTTTTATGTAAAGATCCCCCTCCCCCCCCCCCCCGAAAAAAAAACATATTGCATTATGGGATGATGAAAGTAGTCAATTAGAAGGATACCTGGTGTAACGCTCCCAGTTACACGATCCTACTTTTAAAGATAGCTCACAACTAGACGGGCTAAGAGTGAAATCAACAATAAGCCTATTGAGTTTTAAAAACGCAGTCTCCCGGGACTGGAACTCCCTACCAGAGACATTCGCGATTTGACCACGATAAGGTCATTGAAGTCAAATTTGTTCCTCTATTTTTTAAATCTTGATGAACATGCACATGTTTGTAGTAGCCGTTAGTCTTTCTATTCGCAATTTTAACTTGATCATGTGTATATTTGTAATGATACTATTAATACGAAGAAGTGATTTTGAAAAACATTAAACCATAAAATAACTGCGATAAAAAATATCTAAACATTCTTAATGGGAACCTCCACTAAAACAATAAAATAACTTTAAACCACAGAACATAATGTTTACAATTAAAAGTGTTCAAACTTCTTCAAATGAAAGGGTTCATATTTGAAAAAAAGGAATTTCAAGAACGCTTCTTTTGGCTTTCAAATTTGCCAGGCGCCGCCATCTTGAATAATTGTGACGTATCGTGGTTGCCACGGAACAAACAGTCTTTGTGTCAGAACAATAGGGCATAGGAGCATTTCGTAGTCTCAAGCCTAATTCGAATATCCAGAGTGCAAACTTTGTGTTTCATTTTCATTGTTCCTCTCTTTCACTATGCAGGCCCCTTATCGACTATTGTTCTTTTAGTATTTATAGTTTGCAATTTTCAAATAATTTTGACTTGATAATGACGTATAGCTAAAATCATTTTTAAACAAGTTTTTAGTATTTTTAAGGATGTTTAGATATGTCTTACCGCAGTTTTTTATAGTTAGATACTATTAATACCATGATATTGCTACTGATCACCGGTTTATACCAGCAAATCCTTCGATTTAGCTGACCGGTCTTTTATCATTCTAAATAAAGATGTAGTTACTATTATCTCCGACACGAATCCACAGATTTGATGGCCAATCCAAGAGTGTGATGACTATTTTTATCTCAGAGTTTTGAATACAACTCAATTTTACAACAGAATTCCCGTGAGTTTTTCCTATGTGTGTTGGTTACGGAAACTAGTCTGACAGAAACCTATAAATGTTTCAGTAAAAAATGAAATGGCATTTTAAGAGTATGGACTATCTTGAGTTTCCAATGAAATGATTCCTTGATTGTCGTGTGTTTGCCCGAGTTGTCCGAAAATATCCCGGCTATTTGTTGTCGTTTTGTGGTTTTGTGGCTATTGGTCACGCGTGACTGACACCGAATACATTTAAATTTTTAACGCATGCTCAATACGAAATGTGGAGGCGGCGAGCAGAATCTACTTTCCGCTTCCCAACTTATCTAGGAAGATCGAAAGAGACTCTGTTCGCAGGGTAGATGCAGGCACGATAGACAGCAGTTTTAGTCTGGGTAGTTAGTTTCTTGTTCTCCCACACTCGAGCAGGTTTAAAACGGTGAGCAAATAAATAGATTCATGACAAGTGATATCGCCAAATTGTACTAAGAAATTAAAGTTCAATAGTTGCAACGTTCTAATAACCTTCATTGCTAAAAAGTCGCGTACTAATTCCATGATTAAAAAATGGACGGGTTTTTTGCCATGATAACCTGACAAAATGTCTGAAAGTGCCGTTCACTCTAAATAGTTGGAACATAAACCCGTTGTCAAAATCCAACTTCAAAATGATTACAATTTGCATTAAAGCGTCATCTGGAGAATTCTCAGATGAGAAATGGAAAGCCCCGTTTGAGAAGTCAAGCGATAAACATCAGGGCCCGGTTGTTCTAAAGCCGATTAACTTAATCCAGGATTAGCGTAAACTTTTGTTTCATGTTTTCAACTTTTTGGCGAAAGTTTCTGTTGCGTCTTCTTGTTTTTCAAGATTGACTTCTTCAAATGTATAGTTTTGCCGAATATCAGCGTTAAACAACATTTGGGAGTAGAGAAATAAACTCCTTGGTTAATTTTAAATCTGAGATTAGCGTTAATCGGCTTTTGAACAACCGGGCCCAGGTGGAAATTTTAATTTTGCCAAAAATTAATGGACCCTTTTTTATTCAAGTTCATTTCGCCGCCTCCACATTTTGTATTGAGCATGCGTTAAAAATTTAACTGTATTCGGTGTCAGTATTCGGACCAATAGCCACAAAACCACAAAACGAAAACACACAGTCGGGATGTTTTCGAACAACTCGGGCAAACACACGAGAATCAAGGAATAATTTCATCGGAAACTCAAGATAGTCCACACTCTTAAAATGCCATTTCATTTTTTACTGATAGTTTTATAGGTTTCTGTCAGACTAGTTTCTGTAACCGACACACATAGGAAAAACTCATGGGAATTCCAACAGTTCAAATTTAAAAAACTTATTGAACACATATTTCTTAATGGACGGTTTTATTGCCACGATAATGTCTGAAAGTGCCGTTCACTCTAAAAAGTTGGAGCAAAAACCCGTTGTCAAAATCCAACTTGAAAATGACTACAATATGCATTAGAGCGTCATCTGGAGAATTCTCATATGAGAAATGGGAAGCCCCGTTTGAGCACAGTTAATTGAGGGACTGGTTATAAAACTTGAAAACCTTCAAAAGCGAGAACGATGTTGTCGCAATCGATGTTGAATTGACCGTGACAGTGCGCAATCTTTTGTTCACGCTTCGCAAGGGTTCGCAAATAGGTTGCGCATAATTTAATCAAAAATTTTGATTGGTTATCTTCTTGAGAGAAGGTGTGTTTTGTACACGGTCAAGGCCAAAAATACAGACAGAAACATGAAACAAAAAGAGTGGTCGAGTTTCATAACCATCTCAATGCATTAACTATGGTTTGAGTCAAACGATAAACGTCAGGTGGAAATTTAAATTTTGCCAAAAATTAATGAAACCTTTTTTATTCAAGTTCATTTCCTGCTGTTAGCATAGAACTAGATTAGGCAAATTATGCAAAAAGAGAAGTGAGTTCACGAGTGCAAAAGAATTTGAAGTGTTCCGTTGACTGTTTATCGGAAACGCTAAAGAAACTGTCAAGGCTTGCTTCTTTTTTAAACGAAATAAAATATGTAAGAAAGGCAAATGACGTTTTAAGTGAATGTCATATTTGGTTCTACAAGCGCATTTTCTTTCCCCGTGCATAAAACATGTTGCCAAAAAGCTGAATTATTGGGAGGTTGTTCCAGGTGTCTTGGATAAAAATAGAACAATGTCCACGGCAAATGAGGATTACGGAAAGAAAGAAAAATCACCATAGGGGACAACGCAGCATAACGCATTCTTCAAAATGTAACCGAACAAAGACCTTTTTAAGGGAAACCTTAACAACAACCCCACCTCTTTTTTCCTCACTGTTTCTCTAAGAGGGCTGGTAGAGATTCCCGGACTGTAGTTTGGGGTAGTACGAGGCAGGTGGCAGAATTTTTATGCAAACGCGACAGTTAGTCTATGCTGCTAAAGTTAAAGAGTGGCCCTTCAATTTACATCAATAAACACTGACCAATCATTATTAAATGTGCTAGATAGGCGGCGTGTTCAGTGCCTAGAGCATTAGGTTTGCATGCGGTTACCCCTGGTTCAAAATCCCGTTCTGACCTCTGCTGTGGATATATTTCCGGTTGTCTGGGATTCAACTCTACCACGCTTTGTAAATAGCCAACTGGTTGCCTCCTTCCAGTTAGGATTCTTAATCATGTTTCTTTTAAGTTTGAATTGTTTCTTTCAGGTTATTAAAAGTGCGGTTCCTGTGAACTAGTTGATCAACTATAAACAAAGCATTTTTTTTAACGGAAAAGTCATTTAAATGTCGGGGTAAAGCAAATAATTGCGACAACAGAACATCCGCTGACAGCAAACGACGATCAAGAATACTTTAACATGCTAAATGATTAAACGATCTTTTCACAAATGCTCACCTTTTCTAGAAGAGAGCTAACGTATTGACAAAGACAAAAATCTACCCTGCTGTACCAACGTATGATGGCCGACTATAGTAGCGCGCGGTTTATTCTCTCTATGGTCAGCATTCCATTTTTCATAATCGGATTTCTTGGAAATGTGCTGGTTATCAGAATCGTTCACAAAACACGAGAAATGCATTCAGTTACGAACTATCTCTTAGCAAACTTGGCTGTCAGTGATGTACTCACCATTTTTTCCCTATGGCCTCCTATGTTGCCGCACGACTTTTTAAAGAAGTTTGATTGTAAGTTGATGAATTTGAAGTATTTGATCCTCCCCGTTTCCTCCTTCACCTTAATGGTTCTAGCAATTGAAAGGTACCATGCCTTGTTAAAGCCATTTAGAACAGTCTTACGCTTAAAACAAGAGAATGTGAAAAGAGCTATCGCAATTATTTGGATCTCAAGCGTTCTTACTTCCCTGCCGAATGTGATCATCGAGTCGAAATTCAGTGATGCTCTCGATACCTGCCGTCCATCAAGCGAAGTGTACTTTTTTATTTGGTCTTCAATGGTCGTGTACATTCCCTTTGCGGTTTTTATTTATTGTTATGGATCCCTGATCAAAGGACTCTACTTTGACAAAACAATCTGTGCTTCGCCCGCAGACAGACAAGAAGACAGGGCTTGTGAAAAAAAGAAACTTGTAATGACATTTATGCTGGCAACTGCAGGTTTTGTAGTCGGTTACGGGCCATGCAATGCCTTGTACACCCTTGTTTTTATCGGAGCTACTCAGGGAAATTACTTTTCTGTCCTTTCGCCCGTAGTAAAGTTCACTTTCCTTTGTAGCTTGTGTTTGAATCCCTTTTTATATGCTTTTCGCAGTACCAACTTTCGACAAGGATTGAAACGGATAATATTCTGTCGACTTCCACAAACCCAGAACGAGATGTTGCAACAGCCGTAATGAACGAAATGCTTATTTTTATTCTTAGGACTTCTACTTGTAAAATCTATTTTTGAGCCATTGATCGACTCGCGACGCGATCATAACTTTCTGTCACCTGGCCGTTGTTGAATGGCCTGTTGAGCTGCATCCAAACGGTCTGCCGTATACCTCAGTGGTACAGCAGAGCATAGTTAATTGAGGGACTGGTTATGAAACCTTAGAACTTTCAAAAGCGAGAACAATGTTGTTGCAATCGATGTTGAATAGACCGTGACCCTGCGCAATCTTTTGTTTAGCTTCGCACGGGTTCGCAAATTACTTGCGCATAATTTAATCGAAGGATTTGATTGGTTATCTTCTCGAAAAAAGGCGTGTTTTGTGCAGGATCAAGGCCAAAAATACGGACAAAAACATGAAACAAAGGAACTTGTGCAGCGCCCTGTGGAGCGCTGGCATGGCGGTCGGATACGTTCGGAAGAGCTCCGTGTACATTTTTATTTTAACTTTGTACTGCGTCATTGCTCCCTGGAATATTGATTTCCAGTCATCATTAAACCGTTCATCTTCCCGAAGATATAGACTGAGAAGGTTGGAAGTCGAAGAATTCATAGCAAAATGTTTATCAAGCTGCTCTGTGGCCGACTGCGTGGGGAGACGCCATATTGGAATCTACCTTATCAAGCGTGTGAGATTTACTCATTGTAGGGTAAACTATTATAACAACAGTGACGCCAGTTTTAATCTCGAGTTTCTCAGTTTATGTGGTGACATAAATCCCAACCCCGGACCCACTGCAGGTAAAAACACTAGCAAGTGTTCCGTCTGTGGACGTGCCGTGGCTAAGAATCAACTAGCGATTACATGCGACAGCTGTTGCCAATTGACTCACATAAAGTGTGGCGGGATAACAGAGAAACGCTACAAACAGCTTCTGTCCGGCTCAAATTACTGCTGGAGTTGTCCCACTTGTATAGGAAATGTGTTACAACAACTACCTTTCGCGAATGTTGATAATATAATCGAACAAGATAACTCTCTTCAAAACACGAGCTCCCACGGAGAACCAACAATCATCTTTCCACGGAAAACCAACAAGAAAGAATGCATAATTGCTCTTCTAAATGTAAATAGTCTTGCTAGCAAGTTTATTGAAATCAAGGAATGGCTTGTTGATGGGGTTTTTGACATTCTCTGCATTCAAGAAACGAAAATTGACAGCACTTTCCCGAACTCTCAGTTTCATGTAAATGGATACAATATCTTTAGACGAGATAGAAAGAAAGGTGGTGGTGGCGTCATGATCTTTGTACGGGATAGCATCACAAAGCTACTGGTCATGATCAGATTCCAGGTCGAGCCGTCAAAGAATCAGCTGAGATTCTGTGTCAGCCTTTCAGCAGCTTAGTGAATTTTCTATTTGAAAGGGGAAAAGTGCCTTCGAGTTGGAAACTAGGTGAAATTGTCCCGGTCCACAAGAAAGACTGTACGTTAACAAAGACTAACTATCGCCCTATAACAATCTTGCCGGTCTTATCCAAAGTTTTTGAAAAACTCGTTCACTCAAGACTTGCTTCACACTTTGAAGATGTTTATCATAACAATGTCTATGCATATAGAGATTGTCATGGGTGCGACACAGCTATCCTTAGCCTAACTGAACAATTCAAGAAAGAATTAGATAATCACAAAGTTATTAGTTTCGTGCCTATGGACTTGACAAAAGCATTTGACACCCTTCCCCATGATCTTATTGTCAAAAAGCTTGAAGATTATGGAGGAGACTCAAAAGTTATCAACCTCGTTAAGGAATTACTTAAGCGACAGATTGCAACGTGTTAGATTGAGTGGACAACACTCTTCTATGAAAACTATAATGAAGGGTGTCCCACAGGGGTCAATCTTGGGTCCCATTCTCTTTATTATCTTCATGAATGACCTGTCGTATGCTGTAGATAAATGCACACTATTTACGTATGCCGATGACACTCAATTGTTTAAGTCTGCGGAAGATATCGACCAGGTTGAACATGCCATAAATGCCGATCTGAAAAAAGTTAATGAGTGGTATGAATTCAATCAAATGAAAAGAAACCATTCAAAATATCAAGCAATCACTTTTGGAACGGTCTAGAGAAATCCTGTGCTGACCTGTGAAGGAACCGTTATCCCTATTCAAGACGACATGGAACTCCTTGGCGTCACTATCGATAATAATCTTAAGTTTGAGGGACAGATTCGTAAAATCTGTCGTAAAGTTAGTCAACAGATTGCTGTTCTCAATCGTTTGAAGAAAATATTGCCTTTTCAACTGAGGTTAGATATAATATCGAGCTTTCATTGCACCGCATTTCAATTATTGCTCAGAGTCGTGGCATCACTGCAGTAAAAGAGGTTGCGCCAAACTTGAAAAAACTAATGAACGAGCCCTTCGCTTTGTGACCCATGACAAGTCAACTACGTACGAGGCGATGTTAAAACAACTAAACCTGCTGTCCCCACTTAATCAAAGAATTATTAAAATGGCCACCGGTGTCTACAAAGCTATCCATGGGTATAAAGTCCCTAAAGGAATAGGAGAGCTATTGCATGAACGATCAACTAATTATAATCTTAGAGGAAAACATATCCTCGAGCTACCCAAAGTCAATACAACCACCTATGGACTTAAATCGTGGCGTTACACTGCAGCTAAGATTTGGAACGCTCTTCCGGATCAGTTCCGTGCCGCTAATAACATTGGAGCATTTAAGAACTTAATGTCTAACATGGATTTCTCAAATTTTATATTTTAATTGCGCAAATACTTGTAGATACTTATTGCTTAGTTTATAATCTTGTGATCCACTCTTAGTTTTGATATATTTTTAATTGTACATATATTTTTATATAGGTTTTTACGAGCTATTTTCTCTTTTTATTATGTTTCGTTTACTTATTTATTTATTTTTCGTGGTATGTCTGTGAAGTAGCTAATAGCTAAGAACATTTACCACGTAAAATAAAGGTATTGTATTGTATTGTATTGTATAACCATCTCCATGCATTAACTATGAGCAGAGGCAGCATGATTATAAATTTGGGTCCTGTTCAGGACCACTCGAATTTTTCTGAATATCCCCGAGTCACCACTGAACTGAAAAAAAGTAGATCTCTTCATATCTGTAGAAAAGTTCGTAGTAGCATTATTTCACTTTTTAATGGTATCCTTCTATCGGATTACGAAGAAAACAATGACATATCTACAGAAATGTTAGTATCCTATAGCATTTTGTTCAAATCAAATACTGGACACACCCAAGTTAATTTGTAATAAAGAGAAAGGAAATACAAGATTCTTTTGAATGTTTCTTTTAGAATTTTTAAGGCGGGAAGAGACTCTGGCCGAAGATTTGGTCAAATAAACATGACAAACATTTATTGTAATGTATTGACTGATAATGGAATAAAATTGATAACGATGAAGAGGAATTATTTATAAATGAAAGTTACAAAAATTAAGCTACGGAATTATATTCTTTCTCTTTCAGTGAAATACGTCGAATAAAGGGCTGTTTTAAATGTGAAAAATTGCACCTGTAACAATGCAATACTGGTCTCAATTAAAGACCATTGTTAATATACTTAGGGTCCAGGTCTCTCGCAACTTTACTGCACATGCGCATTGTGGTTGGTATTATTAAAATGGCGAGCCCATATTGACCTGTGAGTTCTGTGAATGTAAGACTAGGACCATCTTCAAACATGCGAACTTATGGAGATCGATCGTTTGTCGTATGTGCCGCTAGATTGTGGAACTTTTTGCCTCTTTCAATACGTAGGAGTTCATCTGTTGACATTTTTAAAAAAATGCTTTAAAATATTTTCTATTTAAAAAGTTTCTTAGTAATTTTTGTAAATTTAGTTTGTTTTAAAATTCCTTTTTATTTGTTGTAAAGCGCTACGGACAATTTATTGAAGTTGTGCGCTATTGTTATTTATTATTATTATTATTATTATTATTATTATTATTATTATTATTATTATTATTTACATTAAGACAATGGATATCCCGTTCACTAAAGCATGATACAGTCCCAACAGCAATTAACTTGTATGGTTTTTTTATGTAAAGGCCCCCCTCCCCCCCCCCCCCCCCAAAAAAACGTATTGCATTATGGGATGGTGAAAGTAGTCAATTAGTAGGATAGCTGGTTTAACGCTTCCAGTTACACAATCCTGCTTTTAAAGAGAGCTCACAACTAGACGGGCTAACAGTGAAATCACCAATAAAGCAATTGAGTTTTAAAAATGCAGTCTCCCACGATAAGGTTATTGAAGTCAAAATTATTCCTCTGTTTTTTAAATCTTGATGAAGATGCACATGTTTTTAGTATCCGTTAGTCTTTCTATTCCTGATTTTAACTTGATCATGTGTATATTTATTATGATACTCTAAATACGAACAAGTGATTTTGGAAAACATTAAACTATAAAAAAACTGCGATAAAAGATACCTAAACATTCTTAAAGGCAACCTCCACTAAAAAAATAAAATAACTTTAAACCACAGAACATAATGTTTACGATTAAATTTTGTCAAGCTTCTTCAAATGAAAACGTTTATATTTGAAAAAAAAAAAAGAATTTCAAAAACGCTTCTTTTGGCTTTCAAATTTCCCGGGCGCCGCTATCTTGAATAATTGTGACGTATCGTGGTTGCCATATTGTTTCAGAACAAACGCTCTTTGTGTCAGAACAATAGGGCATAGGAGCATTTCGTAGTCTCAAGCCTAATTCGAATATCCAGAGTGCAAACTTTGTGTTTAATTTTCATTGTTCCTCTCTTTCACTATACAGGCCCCTTATCGACTATTGTTCTTTTAGTATTTATAGTTTGCAATTTTCAAATAATTTTGACTTGATAATGACGTATAGCTAAAATCTTAAGGATGTTTAGATATGTCTTACCGCAGTTTTTTATAGTTAGATACTATTAATACCATGATATTGCTACTGATCACCGGTTTATACCAGCAAATCCTTCGGTTTAGCTGATCGGTCTTTTATCGGTGTAAATAAAGATGTAATTACTATTATCTCCTACGCTGAATCCACAGATTTGATGGCCAATCCAGGAGAGTGTGATGACTATTTTTATCTCAGAGTTTTGAATACAACTCAAATTTACAACAGAATTCCCATGAGTTTTTCCTATGTGTGTTGGTTACGGAAACTAGTCTGACAGAAACCTATAAATGTTTCAGTAAAAAATGAAATGGCATTTTAAGAGTATGGACTATCTTGGGTTTCCAATGAAATGATTCCTTGATTGTCGTGTGTTTGCCCGAGTCGTCCGAAAATATCCCGGCTATTTGTTGTCGTTTTGTGGTTTTGTGGCTATTGGTCACGCGTGACTGACACCGAATACATTTAAATTTTTAACGCATGCTCAATACGAAATGTGGAGGCGGCGAGCAGAATCTACTTTCCGCTTCCCAACTTATCTAGGAAGATCGAAAGAGACTCTGTTCGCAGGGTAGATGTAGGCACGATAGACAGCAATTTTAGTCTGGGTAGTTAGTTTCTTGTTCTCCCACACTCGAGCAGGTTTAAAACGGTGAGCAAATAAATAGATTCATGACAAGTGATATCGCCAAATTGTACGAAAAAAATTAAAGTTCAATAGTTGCAACGTTTTAATAACCTTCATTGCTAAAAACTCGCGTACTAATTCCATGATTAAAAAACTTATTGAACACATCTTTCTTAATGGACGGGTTTTTTCCCATGATAACCTGACATAATGTCTGAAAGTGCCGTTCACTCTAAATAGTTGGAACATAAACCCGTTGTCAAAATCCAACTTCAAAATGATTACAATTTGCATTAGAGCGTCATCTGGAGAATTCTCAAATGAGAAATGGAAAGCCCCGTTTGAGAAGTCAAGCGATAAAGATCAGGGCCCGGTTGTTCTAAAGCCGATTAACTTAATCCAGGATTAGCGTAAACTTTTGTTTCATGTTTTCAACTTTTTGGCGAAAGATTCTGTTGCGTCTTCTTGTTTTTCAAGATTGACTTCTTCAAATGTATAGTTTTGCCGAATATCAGCGTTAAACAACATTTGGGAGTAGAGAAATAAACTCCCTGGTTAATTTTTAATCTGGGATTAGCGTTAATCGGCTTTTGAACAACCGGGCCCAGGTGGAAATTTCAATTTTGCCAAAAATTAATGGACCCTTTTTTATTCAAGTTCATTTCGCCGCCTCCACATTTTGTATTGAGCATGCGTTAAAAATTTAACTGTATTCGGTGTCAGTCACGCGTGACCAATAACCACAAAACCACAAAACGAAAACAGACAGTCGGGATATTTTCGAACAACTCGGGCAAACACACGACAATCAAGGAATCATTTCATCGGAAACTCAAGATAGTCCATACTCTTAAAATGCCATTTCATTTTTTACTGATAGTTTCATAGGTTTCTGTCAGACTAGTTTCTGTAACCGACACACATAGGAAAAACTCATGGGAATTCTAACAGTTCAAATTTAAAAAACTTATTGAACACATCTTTCTTAATGGACGGTTTTATTGCCACGATAATGTCTGAAAGTGCCGTTCACTCTAAAAAGTTGGAGCAAAAACCCGTTGTCAAAATCCAACTTGAAAATGACTACAATTTGCATTAGAGCGTCATTTGGAGAATTCTCAAATGAGAAATAGGAAGCCCCGTTTGAGCACAGTTAATTGAGGGACTGGTTATAAAACTTGAAAACCTTCAAAAGCGAGAACGATGTTGTCGCAATCGATGTTGAATTGACCGTGACAGTGCGCAATCTTTTGTTCACGCTTCGCAAGGGTTCGCAAATAGGTTGCGCATAATTTAATCAAAAAATTTGATTGATTATCTTCTTGAGAGAAGGTGTGTTTTGTACACGGTCAAGGCCAAAAATACAGACAGAAACATGAAACAAAAAGAGTGGTCGAGTTTCATAACCATCTCAATGCATTAACTATGGTTTGAGTCAAACGATAAACGTCAGGTGGAAATTTAAATTTTGCCAAAAATTAATGAAACCTTTTTTATTCAAGTTCATTTCCTGCTGTTAGCATAGAACTAGATTAGGCAAATTATGCTAAAAGAGAAGTGAGTTCACGAGTGCAAAAGAATTTGAAGTGTTCCGTTGGCTGTTCATCGGAAACGCTAAACAAACTGTCAAGGCTTGCTTTTTTTTTAAACGAAATAAAATATGTAAGAAAGGCAAATGACGTTTTAAGTGAATGTCATATTTGGTTCTACACGCGCATTTTCTTTCCCCGTGCATAAAACATGTTGCCGAAAAGCTGAATTATTGGGAAGTTCTTCCAGGTGTCTTGGGTAAAAATAGAACAATGTCCACGGCAAATGAGGATTACGGAAACAAAGAGAAATCACCATAGGGGACAACGCAGCATAAAGCATTCTTAAAAATGTAACCGAAACAAAGATCCTCTTAAGGGAAACCTAAACAACAACCCCACCTCTTTTTTCCTCACTGTTTCTCTAAGAGGGCTGGTAGAGATTCCCGGAATGTAGCTTGGGGACGTACGAGGCAAGTGGCACAATTTTCATGCAAACGCGACAGTGGGTCTATGCTGCTAAAGTTAAAGAGTCGCCCTTCAATTTACATCAGTAAACACTAACCGACCATTATTAAATATGCTAGAAAGGCGGCGTGTTCAGTGGTTAGGGCGTTGGGTTTGCATGCGGTTAGCCCAGGTTCAAAATCCCGTTCTAACATCTGGTGTGAATTTATTCCTGTTGTCTCGGATTCAACTCTACCACGCTTTGTAAACAGCCTAACTGGTTGTCTCCTGCCAGAACGGAAAAGTCATTAAAATGTCGAGGTAAAGCAAATAATTGCGACAACAAAACATCTGCTGACACCAAACGACAATCAAGAATACTTTTAAATGTTTAATGACTAAACGATCGTTTCATGAATGCTCACGTTTTCTAGAAGAGAGCTAACGTTTTGACAAAGACAAAAATCTAACCTGCTCTAGCAGCGTATGATGGCCGACTATAGTAGCGCCCGGTTTATTCTCTCTATGGTCAGCATTCCATTTTTCATAATCGGATTTCTTGGAAATGTGCTGGTTGTCAGAATCGTTCACAAAACACGAGAAATGCATTCAGTCACGAACTATCTCTTAGCAAACTTGGCTGTCTGTGATATACTCAGCATTTTTTTCCTGTGGCCTTATATGTTGCTGCACGACTTTTTACCGAAACGTTATTGTAGGTTGATGAATTTGAAGTGTTTTATGGTCCCCGTTTCCTCCTTCACCTTAATGGTTCTAGCAGTTGAAAGGTACCATGCCTTGTTAAAGCCATTTAGAACAGTCTTACGCCTAAAACAAGAGAATGTGAAAAGGGCTATCGCAATTATTTGGATCTCAAGCGTTCTTACTTCCCTGCCGAATGTGATCATCGAGTCGCAATTCAGTGATGCTCTCGATTCCTGCCGTCCATCAAGCGAA
>OX421456.1:5281469-5283969 GCA_949126865.1 Montipora capitata | reverse complement strand
CCATCTTGAATAATTGTGACGTATTGTGGTTGCCATATTGTTTCAGAACAAACGCTCTTTGTATCTGAACAATAGGGCATAGGAGCATTTCGTAGTCTCAAGCCTAATTTGAATATCCAGACGGCCTCCATACGTGCCAAACGTTGTGTTTCATTTTCATTGTTCCTCTCTTTCACTGTACAGGCTCCTTATCGACTATCGTTGTTTTAGTATTTACAGTTTGCAATTTTCAAATAATTTTGACTTGATAATGACGTTTAGCTTAAGTCGAAACGTCGTCGTTTTTTATCAAAGTTTTAAACCAAGTTTTTAGTATTTTTAAGAATGTTTAGATATGTCTTATCGCAGTTTTTTATCGTTAGATACTATTAATATCATGATATTGCTACTGATCACCGGTTTTTACCAGAAAATCCTTGGATTTAGCTGATCGGTCTTTTATCAGTCTAAATAAAGATGTAATTATTATTATCTCCGACACTGAATCCACAGATTTGATGGCCAATCCAAGAGTGTGATGACTATTTTTATCTCAGAGTTTTGAATACTACTCAACTCGTATCCTGCGTTGCGTGATATCGAAAAGACCTGCCGTTGAACATTCCGCGCGAGCTTGTTTTGTTCTTTGTGCCTTGGTTGCGATTTCTTCGAAGATCCATTTCACCATCTCAAAGAAGTCGCGTCCTTCATTTGCAACATCCTTTACTGAGTCTGTGGTCTTAGTTTCTGAGATTTAGCGCGGGTCATATGTCTTAGATCTTAGGTCTTATGTCTTTGTTTTTGAGAGACCTTTAAGACCTAAGACCCCAGCCAAATCTCTGCGAACCTCTGGATCTCCAATTTAATGTCTATAGAATCCCATGCAAAGACTGTCCTTGGGATTACGTAGGAGAAACCGGAAGATGCTTCCAAACCCGAAAAAAGGAACATCAATGAAACCAAAAGAACTGCACAAAGGGTTTAAACGTTGCCAACCATACGTGGCAAAATAATCATTCCATTGACTTAGATAATGCATGTGTAATCGACAAGGGGAACTACCGTGTTCAGAAAACGCTAGAATCCTGGTACACTGCCAAAACGGTCGGCGCGGATTATAACTCAATGCTGTTGCCTAGGCAATACTATGTACTTATTGACTGAGTGGGAGGGCCGGACGGGAAAATATTTGGCCCGAGGTCATGGCGTACGGACCGAGCGCCATGACCGAGGGTCAAATATTTTCCCGTCCGGCCCGACCTAAACTCAGTCAATAAGCATTTTATCATATGGGCTCTTTACACTATTTAAGAGCACTCAGAAGATGAAGTTAGGACAAAATAAAAAAAACAAAAATATGCACAGAAAATTTATCTAATATCTTGTTTGCATTTTCTTTTCTGACTGTAAATTACTTGGATGTTTAAAAGAAACGAAATCCCCTAAAATTGCATCGCACGGAGCAGTAAGTGTTCCTAGTAGGGCCGTACGGCTTTTTCCTGCCCTTCTCGCGCTAATGCGTACGGCCCTCTTACGGGGAATTTCCCAATAGTTTTGCAATGAAAGCATGCGCGGGGCCGTACGAGCCATATGATAATCCATTTTACTGTAATTAGACATCATTTACATTTTTATCTCCTAGCTTTTTTCGCACTTTTTTTGTACTGTAGTTTTATGAGCAAAATAATTTTTGCTCCACTTTTCGTATTTATTCCCATTCACGTCCAAACGTTTTCACTCGTTAAAGGTTATAGACTGATACCCGAAAGGTAATGTTATGAATCTTTAAACCAGAGAACGTTTTTGTTTGACCACTTTTTAAACATGTTCTATCCTGGTTACAGCTCTATTTTGACTGAATTATGCCAACTGATTCTCATTCTCAGGCTGTGCTGACAAATAACTTACATTTCAGCCAAAAGGATGAATTGAGTAAATATTAACAACTATAAGTAAATATTAACTATGATAAATATGAACTAACGTGTAATAAGATAGGATAAGAAAATAATCTACTTCTAAACATGTGATAAGACATTTGATAAAATAACTATGTATAAGAATAATTAAAATACCTATATTAAACGTGAGACTTGCTCATAGCTGGTACAAAAGTATTCTTAAGAGGCTGTCTCCGTAAAAGCGGTCCGGTCGATCTGGTTTGAAAAATAGATTTCGCTCATTTCTTGTGTGTTGCAAGACTTTCATGTGCTTATACTAAAACCACAATCTTCTTGATCGGATCTCTTAAATTATCGGAGTTTTCAGGGATTTTTGGTTCACCCGCTCGAACGCTCCTGCCGCCCTATATCGAGGCTTCAATTTGACCCAACTTTGAAGATCAATTTGTCACCAACTAAAGAAGCCTGTACAAAACAAAAACGATGGCCAGTTACTTCATGTCTTTTGAATACACAAAGGTGACTTTCATTAACATTGAGATTGAATGAAGCTACCACCGAGACTTTAAAGGCACCCCATCATAGAGCCTGATCTGACACGCGAACACCGATCAACTTCA
>OX421456.1:5273969-5276469 GCA_949126865.1 Montipora capitata | reverse complement strand
CTGGCAGGAGGCAACCAGTTGGGTTGTTTACAAAGCGCCGTAGAGTTGAATCCGCGACAACCGGAAATAAATCCACACCAGAGGTTAGAACGGGATTTTGAACCTGGGGTAACTGCATGCAAACCTAACGCCCTAAGCACTGAACACGCCGCCTTTCTAGCATATTTAATAATGGTCGGTTAGTGTTTACTGATGTAAATTGAAGGGCGCCTCTTTCACTTTAGCAGCCTAGACCCACTGTCGCGTTTGCATGATAATTCTGCCACCTGCCTCGTAAGTCCCCAAACTACAGTCCGGGAATCTCTACTAGCCCCCTTAGAGAAACAGCGAGGAAAAAAGAGGTATAGTTGTTGTTTAGGTTTCTCTTAAAAAGATCTTTTTTCGGTTACATTTTTAAGAATGCTTTGCGCTGCGTTGTCTCCTATGGTGATTTCTCTTTGTTTTCGTGATCCTCATTTGCCGTGGGCATTGTTCTATTTTTACCCGAGACACCTGGAACAACCTCCTAATAATTCAGCTTTTTGGCAACATGTTTTATGTAAGGGGAAAGAAAATGCGCTTGTAGAACCAAATATGACATTCACTTAAAACGTCATTTGCCTTTTTTACATATTTTATTTCGTTTTGAAAAAAAGCAAGCCTTGACAGTTTCTTTAGCGTTTCCGATGAACAGCCAACGGAACACTTCAAATTCTTTTGCACTCGTGAACTCACTTCTCTTTTTGCATAATTTGCCTAATCTAGTTCTATGCTAACAGCAGGAAATGAACTTGAATAAAAAAGGTTTCATTAATTTTTGGCAAAATTTAAATTTCCACCTGACGTTTATCGTTTGACTCAAACCATAGTTAATGCATTGAGATGGTTATGAAACTCGACCAGTCTTTTTGTTTCATGTTTCTGTCTGTATTTTTGGCCTTGACCGTGTACAAAACACACCCTCTCTCAAGAAGATAACCAATCAAAATTTTTGATTAAATTATGCGCAACCTATTTGCGAACCCTTGCGAAGCGTGAACAAAAGATTGTGCACTGTCACGGTCAATTCAACATCGATTGCGACAACATCGTTCTCGCTTTTGAAGGTTTTCAAGTTTTATAAACAGTCCCTCAATTAACTGTGCTCAAACGGGGCTTCCCATTTCTCATTTGAGAATTCTCCAGATGACGCTCTAATGCAAATTGTAATCATTTTCAAGTTTTTCAAGTTTGAATTGTTTCTTTCAGGTTATTAAAAGTAGGGTGCCAGTGAACTAGCTCGATCTACTATAGAGAAAGCATTTTTACAGTCATTAAAATGTCGGGGTCAAGCAAATAATTCCGACAACAGAACATCCGCTGACACCAAACGACGATCAAGAGTACTTTTAAATGCTAAATGTCTAAACGATCGTTTCATAAATGCTCACGTTTTCTACAAGAGAGCTAACGTATTGACAAAGACAAAAATCTACCCTGCTCTACCAGCGTATGATGGCCGACTACAGTAGCGCGGGATTTATTCTCTCCATGGTCAGCATTCCATTTTTCATAATCGGATTTCTTGGAAATGTGCTGGTTATCAGAATCGTTCACAAAACACGAGAAATGCATTCAGTCACGAACTATGTCTTAGCAAACTTGGCTGTCAGTGATGTACTCACCATTTTTTCCCTGTTGCCTTCTATGTTGCTGCACGACTTTTTACCGAAGTTTGACTGTACGTTGATAAGGTTAAGGAGTTTTCTCGTCCCCGTTTCCTCCTTCACCTTAATAGTTCTAGCAATTGAAAGGTACCATGCCTTGTTAAAGCCATTTAGAACGGTCTTACGCTTAAAACAAGAGAATATGAAAAGAGCTATCGCAATTATTTGGATTTCAAGCGTTCTTACTTCCCTGCCGAAGGCGATCATGGAGTGGAAATTCAGTGTTTCTTTCGATTCGTGCCTTCTATCAAGCGAAGTGTAGTTTTTTTATGTGGTCTTCAATGGTCGTGTACATTCCCTTAGCGGTTTTTATTTATTGTTATGGATCCCTGATCAAAGGACTCTACTTTGACAAAACAATCTGTGCTTCGCCCGCAGACAGACAAGAAGACAGAGCTTGTGAAAAAAAGAAACTTGTAATAACATTTATGCTGGCAACTGCAGGTTTTGTAGTCGGTTACGGACCATCCATTACCTATTACACCCTTGCTGTTATCGGAGCTACTCAATGAAATTACTCTTCTGTCCTTTTTCCCATAGTAGGCTTCACTTTCTTGTGTACCTCGTGTTTGAATCTTGTTTTCTGTCCTTTCGCCCGTAATAGACTTCACTTTCTTTTGTAGCTTGTGTTTGAATCCCTTTTTATATGCTTTTCGCAGTACCAACGTTCGACAAGGATTTAAACGGATAATATTCTGTCGACTTCCACAAACCCAGAACGAGATGTTGCAACAGCCGTAATGAACGAAATAGTAATTTTTATTCTTAGGACTTTTACTTGTAAAATCTTTTTTTGAGCCATTGATCGACACGCG